>CM061497.1:20100000-20565000 GCA_030867185.1 Tagetes erecta | reverse complement strand
TGAAAAGTTTCCGATGGATCTGGATCTGCTCATTGCAAAGATTGAAGAAGTAGAGATTGATGAAAGTTCTAGAAATACTGATAGAACTGGTTCACATGCACAATACAAATATATTGTGAATCCTGCTAATACTGTGGAGAATGCCTTTCTTGCACAAGATGCAACTAAGTTTGAAGATGAGGGTGATCTATTTGTGGGCGCAAGTTTTTATACTGATTCGTCATACTTTCCAAGCTCGCCAACTTATTCTCAACCTCAATCTCCACCAAGAGCTCAAGTTCAAACACAATCTGAAAGTCAAAGTTCTACTGTTCAAGCCAAGGTAAAAGATGTGATAAACATCTTGTTACAAGATGATGAAACAAAGAATGCTTTTACTGCATTCATGGCAAGCTTTCAAGCTTATCAAGGAAGTCATCTGAATCAAATGGATGTTGTTCTTCAAGATCTTTTTGAAATGGATCCTGATGACGTTGAGGAAATGGAGACGTTGAGGAAATGGATTTGAACTGGCAAATGGTAATGGTTGCATATCGAACACAAAAGCATGCATATGTTAACCGAAGTTTCAAGCCACATGCAAACAAGACGGTTGGATTTGACAAATAAAAGGCCAGATGCTTCAACTGTAACTGCTATGGTCATTTTTCAAGGGAATGCAAAGCTCCTAAGAATCAGAACTACAATGATCAAGCGAGTTCAAGTGGACAGAATCAAGGTCAAGGTCAAAGTTCGCAACAGTCTTCAAGCTATCAAAGCAGAAATCAACGCTTCATGCAGAAACCATATCAAAGTCTTCCCATGCCAAAACTGGAAGATGAAGGAAAGAAGCCAGAAGATCAAACTAAAGCATTGGTGGTTAGTGTGAAAGACGGATACGATTGGAGTGCATATGCAGAACAATTCACATCTGATCTTACTTCCAGTCTGGCATTAGTTTGTGAAATTGAGGAAGATTGGTCTGAAGAAGGGGATGGTAAACTGATTGATGCTGTAAGTGAAGATTCTGAGGAATATGACTGGAGTGCAAAGTCAGATCCTGTTGAAGAATCTGAATCAGAAATTGCGCTGATGGCTACATCCAGTGAGTCTTCATCATCTACCGAACAACCAAAGGTTAGTACTGATTTACCCCCTAACTATGTTCCTTTGCCTGATGATGTTAGAGGTAGGTTATGTTCTGAACAATGCATTCAATAAGTAGAACATTATCGTACTCATTCATTTAAAATTGGTGATAAATTAAGCAAACATGAGAAAATTCATGAACAACTTAAAATTGATCACAAAATTTCTGATGAGAAGATTTTGTCACTTAAAGAATCATGGAACAAAACCTTAAAGGAATTGGAACTTGTAACAAAACAACTTGAAGAAATGACAAAGAACTTTGAACAAGAAAAAGTTTCTCATGCTGTCACACATGTGGAATTAACAAAAGTTAAAAGTTGTAAAACTATGGTTAAACAACTTATAAAAGAAAGAGGTAATAAAACCAAACTAGGATTGGGTTTCACTCATGAACCAATGCCTAATTCAATCACACAAACTTTACCTGAAAACTTCAATGAATTTGATCATTCACCTGAAAATGAACGAAAATTCAAAGAAATTCAAAGAAGTAAATCCGAATCCGAAGGATCTGAAGTGTTGATTGAAAGTTTGAAAGAAGAAGATGGCGTGACGACTGAAGCTGATGATGAAGCTAGCAACAAATCAGAGCCTGTTCTGATTCAACTTGTTGAGTATCCGGAACTGAATCCAAAGACGGAAGAAAAAGTGAAGGATGAAGGTGAATTTTCGGGATACAATGATCCTGAATACATCAAGTGGAAGAATGAACAGAAAGCGAAAGTTGCTGATCAACTGATCAAGAAGCAAGAGGTGAAGCAGACTGAAGTAAAAGTGTCGAAAGGTAAAAGTGTCATAAAATCGAATGACAACACCAAAGCTCAAATTGTTAAAACTGACAAGGTCAAACCTGTCAAAAGGAAAGGAAAAACAATTAAGTTTGTGTCTGCAGGAACGTTTGATTTGAACGGATCTTATGGTAAACCAATCAATTCTCCAATCAAATCTAACTCTGGTCTGAAAACAGGTTCATGTCCTAAGTCTTCCGCTGTCAATGATAAAAGAATTGAATCAAAGAAGGTAACCAAACAAGATGTGTTAAAATCGAACCAAGTTCCCAAGCAAGCAAAATCACAATCAAAATCTCCATAAAAGAATCAAGTTAATCTAAAACCGAACAAAACTGATAATGAATCACGAGTGGGTTCAACATCAATAGTTAACAATCGGCTCTTTAGGATTAGCAAGAAACATTGTGAGATTTGTGATCGTTATAATCATGTTACTGCTGAATGTTTCTTTAACAGGTACTGCAGTTACTGTGACAAAAGAAATCATTCTTCAGAGGAATGTTTTTATAACAAATTTTGTGATATTTGTGAAAGAAGAAACCATGACACAAAGGATTGTTTTTTTTCGAAAGACCTCAACAAGAGAAATGACTCCGTTTCCAAATTTTCAAAGAAATCAATCATTTGATTTTCAAAATGTTAATCAAAGTCATTCTCCTGTTTTGAGAAATTTCAATCGAAACAATTCTGTTTCTAATAATTTTTCATCAAGAAATGTGCAGGTTAACAGTTTTAAACCGAGAGCTTTGATGGTAAGAAACCAGAAATTTGAAAATAACCTTGATCCTAAGTTAGAGGAAAGGTTTATTGCTTTGAGAAGAAAGCAATCAATTCAAGCCAATGGGCGAAACAGTTTTCAGCCAAATCTCTCAAATGAAACAAATTTTCAAAATCTTCATTATCAACAAGTTACTGTTGCAGATAGATTCGGAAAACCCAAGACCATGTGGGCCTGGGTTGACCAAACTAACTAAGTGATTGTTGAAATGCAGGTACGCCCTCGAAGACCTATCAACTCATGGTTTGTTGATAGAGGGTGTAGCCGGCATATGACAGGCAACCATGCCTTGCTTCAAGACTTTAAGCTGAAGAATGGTACACATGTTGCATTTGGAGGAGATGCTGGTGGTAAAATAACTGGAGAAGGAACTGTGTCAAATGGGGTCATTAGCTTTGATAAAGTCAACTACTGTGCACAGTTGAACTTTAATTTGCTAAGTGTATCTCAAATTTGTGACAAATCTTATTCAACTTTATTTGATGATTCTTTCTGTTATATACTCAAACCAGGTTTCAAGATTGACAATGAATGGGTGGTGGTTAAAGCTCCAAGAGATCGTGATGTATACAAGCTTGATATGTCACAGATTGATGCTGAAACCGAAACTACTTGTCTCATTGCGCATGCTTCAAATGATGAGAGTCAGCTTTGGCATAGACGGCTGGGCCATTCAAACTTCAGAAACATGAACCGTTTAGTGACTGGAAATCACGCTGTAGGAATACCATCGAAGAAGTTCTCTACAACTGATCTCTGTCCAGCATGTTTGAAAGGAAAACAACACCGAATGTCTTTTAAGTCCAAGCAAGAACACTCCATTTCAAAACCCTTGCAGATGCTGCATATGGATCTTTTTGGACCAACAAATGTTCAAAGCATCGGAAAGAAGTCTTATTGTTTTGTCATCATTGATGATTTAACTAGATTTTCTTGGGTTTATTTCTTGCATGTTAAATCTGAAACTGCTGAGTTGTTAAAAGAATTTATTGTCAAAGTTGAAAATCAGTTGGATTGTAAAGTGAAAATCTTGAGAAGTGATAATGGAACAGAGTTTAAGAACGCTAATGTTGATTTGTTTTGTGCAGAAAAAGGAATTGCTAGACAATTTAGTGCTCCAAGAACGCCTCAACAAAATGGGGTTGCGGAACGGAAAAATCAGACACTGATTGAAGCAGCAAGATCCATGCTCGCAGATGCCAAAATCCCTATCACATTCTGGGACGAAGCTATTGCTACTGCGTGTTTTGTACAAAACAGGACATTATTGGTTCAGGATAAAAATAAAACATCTTATGAGTTATTGTTTGGAAGAAAACCGAATATTTCATACTTGAAAGCATTTGGTTGTCCTGTATCGATTCTAAATTTAAGTGATCATCTCGGGAAATTTGAGTCAAAATCTAACGATGGATTTTTCCTTGGTTATTCGTCTGTTTCTAAAGCTTATCAAGTTTTTAATAGCAAAACAAATACTGTTATTGAAACTATTAACGTAAAGTTTCTAGAAAATTCGTTTTCGTCAGTGGCGCATGGTCCCGAATGGTTGTTTGATTTAGATTCGTTATCAAAATCTTTCAATTCTAACTTGTTTGATTTTTCAGGAAAAGCGAGAAAAGAATCAGGTGACTTGGGATGCTTTAGCGATGATTCTGATAATGACGATGATAGAAATCTCAATTCTGTATCCGTTCATGTCATTTCATAATCCTGATCATGTCAAATCCAGTCAAGCTCCGGGTCCTTCTGGTTCTCAAGAAGATCAAGAATCAAATATTCTTGGTGATGATGTTAATCCGCAAAGTTCTCCTAATGATGGTGGATCTGTTCAAAATCAACCATCATCAGATCCGAATGTTGAAGTTATTCCAGAAGATTTTGATTACTTCATCAATTCACCGGATCAAGTTCCTAATTTCACTCCGCATACTTCTACCATTCTACAAGATCTACCGAATCTGAATCAGTCTAATCTGGAGAGTCAAGTGCAAGGTGATGTCATACCAACTCATCGAATTCACAAGAAACATCCTGTCTCTCAGATTATCGGGCCGTTGAATCAGAAAACTACAAGAAATCAAACTGAGCAAGCAAACGTTTGTCTTTATTCATGTTTTCTTTCTCAAGTGGTGCCAAAGAATATTTCAGAGGCGTTGCAAGATAATAGTTGGATTGAAGCCATGCAAGAGGAGTTACTTCAATTTCGCAAACAAGAAGATTGGAAATTAGTGGACTTACCTGAAGGAGAAAATGCGATTGGTACAAGATGGTTGTACAAGAACAAGCCAGATGAACGTGGCATTATTGTGAGAAACAAAGCAAGACTTATTGCACAAGGTTACACTCAAGAAGAAGGTATTGACTATGAAGAAGTGTTTGCTCTGGTTGCTCGACTTGAAGCTATTCGCGTTTTTTCTAGCATATGCCTCTTTCATGAAATTCATAGTGTTCCAAATGGACGTTAAAGGCGCTTTTCTGTATGGACCAATTACCGATGATGTATATGTCAGACAACCTCCGGGTTTTGAAGATCCTGATTATCCACATCGTGTATACAAATTGAGCAAAGCTTTGTATGGTCTACATCAAGCTCCAAGGATTTGGTACGAGACGTTATCTAAACATTTGTAGAACATGGATTTACAAGAGGTCAGATTGATCCAACTTTGTTTATGAAGCGGGAAAATGAAGATCTTTTATGTGTTCAAGTGTATTTGGATGATATCATCTTTGGATCAACAAGTGCGTCCATGTGCAAAGAGTTTGAAGAAATCATGAAGTCAAGATTTCAGATGAGTTCAATGGGGGAGATTAATTTCTTTCTTGGATTGCAAGTAAAACAATCAGCAGACGGAATTTTTATCAACCAATCAAAGTTTGTTGAGAAGTTGCTAAAAAAGTTCAAGATGCAGGATTGTCAGACTATTCGAACTCCATCTGATGTGAATTGCA
Source organism: Tagetes erecta (assembly GCA_030867185.1). Taxonomy (NCBI): domain Eukaryota; kingdom Viridiplantae; phylum Streptophyta; class Magnoliopsida; order Asterales; family Asteraceae; genus Tagetes; species Tagetes erecta. The sequence goes on along the minus strand of CM061497.1, from coordinate 20,559,348 downwards.
AGATACAGCCGGATCCGAAAGGCAAATCCGTTGATCAAACACTGTACAGATCAATGATTGGTTCACTGATGTATCTTACTGCATCAAGGCCAGACATTATGTACGCTGTATGTGTGTGCGCAAGATATCAGTCTGATCCAAAAGAGTCGCACCTGGTTGCTGTTAAACGTATTTTCAGATACCTTAAAGGGAAACCGAATCTCGGGTTATGGTATCCTTATGAAGGCAATTTTGAATTATATAGTTATTCTGATAGTGACTTTGGTGGGTGTGCTCTTGACAGGAAATCGACTACGGGTGGATGTCAATTTCTGGGTCCTAGACTTGTTTCTTGGCAATGCAAAAAGCAGACCAACGTTTCTGTATCCACAGCTGAAGCAGAGTATATCGCTGCATCTGCAGGATGTTCTCAAGTTTTGTGGTTACAAAACCAATTGCTTGACTACGGGTTTAACTTTCTCAAAACTCCTATTTACATAGACAATACTGCTGCTATGTTCATTACTGCTAATCCTGTTCAACACTCAAAAACCAAGCATATCGAAATTCGATATCACTTTTTAAGAGACAACTCTGAAAATGGTTTAATAATTTTGATTAAAGTTCATACCGACAAACAACTGGCAGATCTTTTCACAAAATCTTTCTTGTCAGGACGGTTTGAATTCTTAGTTCAATCCATAGGATTAATCAATCATGATTAATTCTAATTTTTGAAAATCAAACAAAAATCAGAAAATATAAAAGCCAAAAATATAATAAGTCGATGTCAAGTATTAATTCCTTTGTCTTTTATTTTATTGTTTTGCATTGTGTGTGTGCATGAAAAAGAAAAGCAAAAACAAAACATAAAAGCAAAAAGAAAGAGAAAATATCATGTCATAAGAATCTATATTGCAAAAAGTGAGAAATGATAGTTACACTAGACATTATTTGTTACACATTTTGAATAAGTGTGTTTTGAATGAACAAGATTATGTGGTATGAAAAGCAAAGGTAATGGATGTGTTAAAAACAAACCCAAGGTCTTGTGATGTGTTTTTTAAGAAATTGCTTCGGGATATAGAAATTTTGGTTATGCAAAAACATTTTTGTGAGAAAAATCAAAGAAAAAGAAAAGAAAAATGGTTTTAATTAAGAATTAATTTTATTGACTTGTCTTATGTTGTTGATATTTAATGTGACAAACCCTAATAAGGATGTCTTGTCTAATTAATATGTCGAGAATGTTTGTAGGTGCAATAAATGCAGTTGAAAAAGTCAACAGACGAGAAAATTAAGAAAAATTGCTCAAGTGTTGTAGTCGGGCAAAGATATCAGAACACTGTTTCGCCGGGTAATGAAGATACTATTTAGCCGGGTAAAGATGTTGTGTCTGATATGAGCCGGGTGATTGTGAAAAAGAAGTGAAGCCGGGTGAAGATATTATGACTACTGTATGGCCGGGCAATGAACATGTCAAATCTATGCCGGGTGAAGGAGTCATTAATATATGCCGGGTGACAAGTTGTGTTACTATACAGCCGGGTGAAGAAATGTTATCACTGTATAGCCGGGTAAAAGAGAAGTTATCTTGCCGTGTAAGTGAATAACACTGTGTAGCCGGGTAAAAGTATAACAACTGTGTTGCCGGGTGATGAAGAAAAGCATGCCGGGTGATGAAGGTATCACTATGCAGCCGGGTAATGAACAAACATGTCATTGTGCAAGCCGGGTGATGTTGTGAAGACTACTATGTTGCCGGGTGATGAGTAAACCAAACAGGTGTAGTTGTTCCTAACCTTTACCCGTCTCTACAGTGGTTTACCCGTCTCTACAGTGATTGACCCGTCAAGTGTTTTTACGTGTTTTTATGTTGACCCATCTCATGTTGTGACTTGCCTCAAGTACTTGACCCGTCCCAACAGTGTATGACACGGCTCAACAGTGCATGACCCGTCAAGGCTTATTGGGCTTTTTAAATGTTTACCCGTCTAAGTCGTTTACCCGTCCCTTAAGTTTGACCTAAATTTTTCAATCATATAAAACCCGCCTCTTCACTAACACTTAATCATTTTTCACCAAAGTTTTCAAGCAAATCCTCTGCACAAAAATCGTTCATACTTTTGTTCAATCGATTGTTCTGTAACAAGTTTGATTGATTGAATAAGGTATAATTTACATGTTTCGAGCATTGATAAACCTGCAAATCGATCGTTAAAACGAAAAATGATGATGAACAGTACTTGATCACTGAATCGACACTTTGATTTTGCGTGTTAAAACTGAAATCGAATGTTGTTTTATGTGTAAAAACTGTCGATTATCAACAATCAATCATTAATTTGCATCAAAATTCCTTAAAATCAACAGAATCAACCAAAATTGTTCATAACTGTTAAACCGCCATTGATGACCTGTTGAATGTTCTTAAGTGTTAACTTCAAAAGGATAAAATGTGTGTTAAACATTGACAAATCATTGTTAAAACTGAACTTAACATGTTAAACAACTTCATCATACAAATGTCAAATTTGTGTTCTTAAGTGTTAAACTGTTTAATTGTGAAATTTTGTATGATCATTAAAATTCAAAGTTGCTTTGACCAAAATGATGAAAATCAGATTGTTAGATCAATTTAGGAGTTAAAATGATTATGTGAATGTTTTACTTTCATGACTTTTTGTTCAAACACTTATGCAAATTTGAAAAATTATAAATGAAGAATCTAACACATTTGTCTTGTTTTTGTTTTTAAACAGATGGAGAATTTGAAGTTTGAGCCAAAGCACAATCTAGTTGCTTGTTTAGATGAGTCTATTCCAGAGACTGAGGGGTATAGAGATATGATGAGATTTATCAAGAGAACCAAATATGTTTATGCCATGTGTGCAAAGCCAGTGATCTATGCCAGACTTATCAAAAGCTTCTGGAGAACAGCTGAGGTGGTAACTGGTGAAGATGGGCTGACTGTTGTTAGAGGAAACATCACTAGAGAGTTAGTATTGACTGTTTCTGAAGAAGCTATCAGAACAGCATTGAGGATTGATGAGGATGAGATAGGTGCAAATGATGAGCTGACAGTTGCTGAATGTCAAGCGTGTTTTGTAAATATGGGTCATCCTCCTGTATTTCCAAAGTCATAATTTGTTAGAGCAAGATTGGGGAAGAAGTGAAAGTTACTGTGTTATGTGGTTCAGCAGTGTATGTCAAGAAGGAGTGCTGGGTTTGACAATTTTCCTTCTGACATAGCATCCCCTATTGTGGCCATTGCAGAGAACAAACCATTCAATATGTCGAAATGGATTATGAATGGGTTTGTGTTCAATCTTGTAAAGGGCAAAAGATTCAAGTTTCTCATGTATCCGAGATTCTTGCAATTGATGATTAATGTTGCATATCCAATCATCAGAGAAGAAGGTGTTGCTGGAGGGATACTATATACTGAGGACATGAATGATCTATCTTATAGGAAGATGAGTATCGGAAATGTTCCAAGTGTTGAGTTATTTGACTATATGAGGGATATAGCAAATAATGAGGAGGATATAGAAGTTGTGTACCATCACATATCACATGGAGAGATAGTGAATCCACAGGACCTTATTGATGAGGTGCCTGACAACTTATTGGATGATGACGAGTACTTTGCTCGACATCCAGAAGAAGAAGAAGGAAATGAGAATGAAGAAGAGGATAATGGAAGTGATGGTGGTGATAGTGAAAGTAAGGATGAGAGTGATGATGATAGTGGGAATGATGGGAATGATGATGCTGAATCAGATAATGAGGAGGCAGAGAATGTGGGAGTTATTGAACCAGTTGTGATTGAAGAACCTATTGAGGTTGTTAGTGTTGCAGAAGAAATGGCAGTTGAAGTTCCTAAGTCTATCACAATGCAGTACGTTAGATCTCGAAGATCTAAGTCTGTGATTGAGCGTGTGTTGGTTGAGGAACCAAGTGTGATAGAATGTGTTGCTGAGCCTGAACAGATAGATGTTGTTCAGATTGCACAGGAAGTAATGGCCGAAGTAGAGACTACTGCACAGGTAGTTGATGATACTGATGCTGGCATTATTGAACAACATCATCTCCAGATGCTGAAAATATTGAACAACCTTTGGAGTCTTCACCAAAAGTTGGGTCAAGTGTTGATGTTAATGAGGATAAACAGAAAATTGTTGAGTTAGAAGAGATGGTAGCAAAACTCTTGGATGCTAATGAACAGTTGAAAGCATCAAATGATCGAAAGAAGAAGAGACTAGAAGAGTTTTGGGCAACTCACAATCAGAATCTTGAAACTTTCAAAGCATTGGATGCTGATTATTTGAAAATGAAGGCTGATTATGGAATGTTGAAGGATGAGCATGATAAGTTGAAGGATGAGCATGAAAATTTGAAGTATGACTATAAAGAGTTGAAGGCAGAATGCAATACTCTTGATGCTGAGAAGGAAATGTTGGAAAAATGGTTAGAAGAAACCAGATCAAAGAAGTCAGGTTCTACATCAGATAAAGATTTTTCGGATGAAGTGATTGAAGTGACTGAGCATACTCAAGAAGCGAAAGTTTATTATACTAGAGCACGAGGTACGAAGAATGTGGGCATAAGGGTTGAGTCACCAATTACTATTCCCGATAAAACTGTTGATACTGTCAATCCTGACAAGGCTGAGGGAAAAAGAAAGTTAGATGCAGTGCCGGAGATTACTGGTGAAGAAAGTTGTACTAAAAAGGCAAGACTGGATGAAGAAAGTCAGATTGAGCCGATTCAATCTGTGACTGAAAATGAGGTGGCTGAAATGGCAAAGGTTGATGAGACTGTGATAGAAGCTGAAATTGATAAAACAGTTCAGATTGAGCCGATTCAATCTGAATCTGTAGTGGAAACTGTAGTGCCTGAAGTAGTTGAAGTGGTTGAAAATGCGCCAGAAACTGTGACTGAAGAAGCATTTCAGTTTGAGCCGTTTCAAACTGAAACTGCACCAATGATAGAAGCACTGGATGATTTAGACGATATTGATTTCACAGAATCTGAACCTGAGGCTGAGCCTGAACCTAATCCTGATGATGAGATTCCAGCTGATTTGCCTGAACGTTTTGCTTATCTTGAAAGAATGAAGTATAATCCAGTATATCTGAATGGGCTGTCAGTGAGTCAAATTAATGAAGAGTATGAGAAATGTTTGACTGCACAAGATAAGGCAAATGCGGATGAAAAGGAATTTATTGTTGAGATGGGTGAGTGGACACCGTTACAAGAGAGCCTGAATATCGATGATTTACCTCCACAAGAGCTTTATCATCAGAATCCAGAAGAAATGTCTTCCAGAAACATGCGTGAATGGTTGAGTTCGAGGAACTATCCATATAAAACTTTGAAAAGACTGAAGCATGAATCGCTAAAGAAGATTGTTGTAAGTTTTATGAAGACGGAGAAAATGTACAATCGCATGTTTTATCTGGATTACAACAACCCACAATATTATGAGCTGACGAAGAGATATAAAGTTCTCGAACCCAAAGAAATAACAGTGATGGCTTTACCAGAGAATGCGCACAAAAAGAGGAAAGAGTTGATTGATATGTTTCCAAGTGAAGTAAAGTCATACAATATTCCTATGGACGTACGAGAATCATGGCATAAATCTGCCACAGCAGGAGATGTGGTTAGATCTCTGCAGAGCAAAGGACAGTCCGTTGCTGAATTGCTTGATTCGATGATCGTACCGGAAAAGTCCAAAAAGGTGAAAATCATTGCATGGAAATATGACGAAGTGTTTGATGCTTTCTTGATTAAAAGAGTTAATGGTTTATGCGATGTTTACCATTGTTACTCTAGTATTTTCAAGTTAGAAGTGCAAGATTTGAAGGAGTTGCACAAGCTAAGACTGATCAATCACACACATGCTGAGCGTGGTGACAAATGCGTGATGCTGTTAGATGCTGGGATAAGCCGGTTGCCAAAGTATTTGGAGTTTAGAGGACAACAGGAGGATAGTGCTTATGTTCAGTCCAAGAAAACAAAAGAAGTTGGTGATGCGTGATGATATGTACTTAGAAGAGTTTTCTGATGAATACTTTGATAAGGTAACTAATCCGGGGTTGAAAGTGATAGATGGTACTCAAGCAACGAAACCAATTCTTAAGTTTTTCTACAATCAGGAAACTTTTGAGCTGAAATTGGTACGAAATCTGGATGACTGGGATAAGGACATGATTACCTTATTCAGTACATTTGAGCTGAAATTGTTACATCCATCCTACATCGATCACTTGAGAAGTTACAAAATGGAGAAGTGCAAAGATAAAGTTGCTGAAGCGGATCGAAAACTGTTTATGGTAATGGTTGAGGTGATTGCAGCTGCGTCAGAGAAGATACGTGTAAGGAAGGCATTACTCAATGCTAACCTTGTGAAGGTTGATATACCAGAGATAGAGTTTATGCGTGTGACTGCAAAGGGTACACTGGAAGTGCAAGTCAAAGGGCGAGAATTGCCATATGAATTTTATGCTAATATTGATTTTGCAGGTTTGAATCTTGATTCTCTAAGACGCATGAATGCCTGTGACATCCTTACCAACGAGTCAAAGCCGAGACAAGCAAAGATCGCAGAAAAGTTCAAGTCATGCATCGAGGAAGCGTTAAAAGAACAAGAAGAATACAAAGGAAAAGAATTGCTGGATGTTAAAGAAGAGCCTGAAGATTGGTGAGAGATTGGAGCTGAAAAAGATGAAAACTGTTTGAAGATTTTGTTGAAGTCCAAAGATAAATCTTAGGGGGAGTACTGTTAGGGCTATTTCCAGTTTAAGATTTACTTTGTACTTGTTTTATACATTGTGTATAGTTTAGGGTTTATTTTGTTATTTTCCCTAAAATGTATTGTTGCATAAAGCATGTAGTGAGAGAATGTTTAGAGGAGAGGCTAGATCACATATTCACGTTAGAGAGAGAACTAAGTGTGTGTGATTACATTCTCCTGCATTTGTACTACATATTTGCTTTGATCATCAATACAAAAGAGAATTATTTAGTAATGAATTGTGTTGCTGATTGAACTGTTTGTTTGTACTAATCATTCTGATCATTTGAGTGATATCGATCCAATTGAACCTATCAATGTTGTTGAGAATTGGGTTTAAACCTTGGATCTTGGTGCGGGTCGAGTTACGTTCTCAAACTTTTGTTTGTGAGTTCTGTTTTGTTTGGGCTCGACTTGATTCGCCGAATGAACCTAGTTACTCCCTAGAATACCAAGTATGTCTAAGAGCTTTGAATGATACAAAGTGATAGCCCAAGAATGGAGAAAGAATGGCAAAAAAAACTCACCTGAAAGTCGCCTTATGCCAAAACTAAGAATCCAACTTGTAGAGTTTCTTACTTTTTATCCTTTACATCTATGCTTTCCAAAAACAATGTCCTAAGGATTATATAATGAATCTTGGATGAAAAGAAGGTATAGATAAGAGTGTTTAATTGTGTTCACGAAGCCTCCAAGTTGTTTGATCAACTTAATTAATGATTTAATGATATAATTTAATGTAATAACTTAAATAAATCAAAATGATATAATTACTTTTATTTTATGATACGACGGAAAAAATTCTTTGATATCTGATTGGGTTCGGGTTTGAATTTGGATCGGGTATGGATCCGGGCAAATGTTACAAGGTTTTAGTATATGAATGGATTTATTAAGGGTTCAAAACAATAAAATGGCTAGAAAGGATTTTGATATCCAGATTCATTGGGTGGTAGTGTTATAATTCGTCGCTAGGGTGTTTAAAAGATGATGAGAGATAATAGTCCGGCTGAGGCTTAGGGTTTAACGAATTAGATGAGGATGCCAGTTATTTCTTACTAGTTCTCTTACGCATGTAATTTCTTGTTTTAGGGTTTTCATGGTTTAGAGCGATTAGGTGAAAATTGCTTACATTACGTCTCAAATAGTTTGATGAAGGAAGTTAATTACATACAACACAATATCTCTTGCATAATATGGAGCTTCAAAGGAAAGACATCGCACGCTGGAAGTGTCAAATGAAAATATGGAGCTTCAAAGGAAAGACATCGCACGCTGGAAGAGCATCAATCATTATATTTTGTAATAGCTATAAACATGTATAGGGATGAAACGAAATGAGAGGTTGTTATCCTGAACAGTAATGCTTAAATCTGGCACAAATTGCTTGCTGGTATTAATTGATTTTGTGGACTGTACTATTCATCACCTAAACACATGGAGCGTATTCAATATTCGGTTTTAAATACGTGGGGGGTCAATTACAAAGATCACTTAGTTTATGCTATCACTGTGAATAATGGGTATCTGAAAGTCATAAGTGTCTAGGTGTATAGCGGTTTCCCCTAAATTATTATTGCTTAAACATCATTTAGGTGTTACAACAATTCTTCGAGTTACTCATTTCGTAATAAATTGTGCATTTAATTATTCATTAATATAGTGTTATTGAGAGCGTTCCAGATCAACGGAGATAATATTGATGATAATTTTGATGTCTTTAAACCTCTCCAACCTGATAATAGTGTCTAACAGTTAATGAGCAGGTTTTATGACACCAGGCACTCGCTAAGTGGCTTACAAGAAATTCCACTGACAGTGGGAAAAATTTAAGTGATAAATTACACATTAGAACCATTTATCAACGAGCTAGGTCTCACTGGGATTCACATGCACTCCAAATTATCACCCCGTGTGCACCCGTGATGATAATTTGTTTTGCATGTTCACCCTAATTCCACCTGTCTACTGTTAAAATGTCCTTAGGATTATATTACTGATTACCGAGTGGTGTCAAAATGAAAGGTTATGTACAGATTGACCCTCAACTCTAAATTAATCAACTAGTAGTTATATTAGAAAGTGCAGTCAGGAATTGTTCAATTTGAGTATTCACTTTGATTTATGGATTGTTGATGGAATATGTCACACCCCCAAAATCCACTAACGGAGTTTTACCGTTAAGTGTGTAACAAACCAGGATCTCAGTCATTAGTTACACTAAACAAAACTATATGAATTTAAAACATACGTGTCTCATTAAATGAAAAAAAAAATTAATACAGAGTTAACGTTTAAAAGTGTGCGGAAGCGTAATCGAAATGTAATGTCAAAATATTAAATGGAAACTAAACGCACAGAACACGCGCCCAACACGAGCTACACAGTCCAAATAGTCATTTAAACTCAAAACATGGTTTGTAATGCAAGAAAATGTTTAAATGAAAAGTCGTGACTCCATGCCATATCCTAAGTGTGTGGTACCTCAGTGACCTGTAAAAGTTAAAGTCTAACAAGTGTCAACACGACGGTTGGTGAGTTCACATAGTAAGTATAAAATCAAGTAAGTTCAGTTGCAAGCAGAAATATAAATTAAGTATGTCAGTGTAGGTAGCTAGTCTACAGTACATGTCCTTAGAGTCGTAAGTATCTGACCGAAGCTAACGTATGTACACATTAAGTGCATGTTGCTTGTTCGTACATCCCATCAGGATGCACATGTATGTATGTTAGGTCATTCAACACCCGTTCGATAGGTCCTTCTGTCGTGCTAGCGCGACTAGCCTGGGTGGGGTTTGTCAAATCCAGTAGTACTACTCAAAATTTCCTCGCTTTTTCACAAATACTAACGGTCAACTAGGTATCCATGAGGTCTTTCATGAACAAAATAAAGTTTCTCTAATCCAGACATGCGACATACAAAATTTGTAAATCCGTAAAAGTAATCGTCCGTGTTCAACCCATAAAAGGGTAGAATAGTAAAAGTGCGATTTAGTGAACTCACCTTTGAAGCGCACAGTAAATAAACAGCAAAATGCAGTAGAGCTATTAGGTCGCCCTACAACCTGCTTAATTAATTAATCTCTAGTTAACAACTACAACTCACGTTTATTGATAGATAGAGAAATTAAATATATCTATCCACACTAGCACACACTTTTACATAGTCCCACATATAAGTACATTTACTCTCATTCATACATCACAATATACGTTCTTAATCATGGCATCTCTACCCTTACGCCTATTGCATACATTAGCTTCTCACGTTAGTACGCATAATAAATTTGAACAACACATAAAAGCATACCTCGCTACATACAGATCCATACAGATTCTTATATACATTTAACATTCTCTATTTTGTTACACTTAATTGCATACAATACACACAATACATGTCATTCATACCCAACCATCCATACTTTCTTCACACATGAAATCAAAGCATTCAAGCTATTTATATATATGCAGTTGTGGGTGCTGCTTTCATGTTCGCCACACATACATATAATTCATACAAGCACATATTATTGTTGATCTACACATATATATATATATATATTGTCCTAAATAGTGTCCTGCATACACCGATTCACATACATATACCTCCTCAGTTTTGGCTGTTGTACATACTTACAGCCATATATTTACCCGGTTATCCATTAACATACATTAGTACATATATTCACCCATCCACTTATTGTTGTTGTTTTAATTTGCATATATACATATATACCTTGACAATTCATCCATTTGTTCATGCGCGTTATTCAATTATTCATACATACAATTAACTTGTCAATTTATAAACTAATATGCTGCATATTACAATTCAACACTCAACTGATGGTTCCTATCTTCACGTACATACATCTGAACTACGTTCTATCCACGCTATTCTATGATATACATACAGACACGCATTGCACCTTGCACTTCATATCATATACACATATATGTTTCATCACAGATACACCACATGGTTCAATATATGATCGACCTATATATATACACTACATATTCACATATAACATTTTACGGTTTGCAAAAACACACCGGAAAATGACGAAAAAGATGATCGGGGACGAGAGTTGCGGCTATTGCTTCGCGACTGGCAATGGTTGCTGATCCGAAAGAGGGAGAGAGCGAGCAAGACGGTGACCAGGGGATTTAATGTTCGTACACGCTGCTGCTGATTTCCGATTTTTCCGGCGACTGCACTTAACGATATGGACATGGGCGAAAGTGAGTGTTTGTTTGATGTGTGTGTGTATGTGTGTGTGTTTTTCTTGAATCAGCCGCAGAGAAGAAGAAAGACAAAGACGGGGGGATGGGTTAATTAGGGCTGAGTATTAATTTAAACTTTACACTTTGCACCCTCCTAGTTTGATGGTTTACTTATTTAAGTTTTAAAGTTACTAAATGAATTTACTTAATTACGAAACGGACGCTAACTTTTATAAAAACTTAACGAGATAATTAAAGAATAGTTGACGGTGTTAGCCTGGAATTACGGGTTGTCACATCATCCCCTTGTTAAAAGAATTTTCGTCCCGAAAATTGGATACGGTCGTTAAAATAGGTCTTAAAATGAACAAATTTAGAGTTTAGAGTTCTGAGTTGCCACCTCCATGCTCCCGAAAACAGGTCAGTCATATAACGTATAAATTCAATAAACTTATATTTATTTAGTTGTTCGGAATTATTGTTTTATTAATTCGCCAACATTCGTGTATTAGCTCACGTGATCTGGTAACTCCTTGGATTGTCGAACTATTTGTGTAACAAGTAGCACATTTAGTTCAACTAATTAAATGTGGGGTATAATTTCATTAACAGAAATAACGGGATTTATTTAACGGAGTTAATATGAAATTCTAGGGTGTCACATCATCCCCTTGTTGAAAGAATTTTGGTCCCGAAAATTTAACCAATAGTATTACTATTAGATGTTCTCATTTGAAATCGTTAAGGACGCTTGTACATTATTTGATTTTTCACACTCCTACATGAACTCTGGTCCATGCTTCTAAGTTCTGGCAACTTTGATTATAGTGATCCTACAATGTTTGAGTGTTTTGAATTCGTTGCCTATAAATTGAACCGATTTTTCATGAATCGTTGTTATTCATCGATTGGGACGACGAGTATTCCATCAGGTGAGAGCTTGTGTACCCTGTTTATCTTTTTAAATTGATCCCAGGATTTCAAGTTGTCTAATGTATCATAGTTTTAATTGGGATTCTAAAGTTTTTTTTTTTTGACGGAATTTATAACTAGCGATTTCTATACTGTATGTTTCGGGGATTTAGTGTAACACCCGACCCTTAAGGGAACATTTTATTATTAAAAATAATAAAATAAAAACGAAATGTTAGGCTAGGCGATACGCGCAAAGCATGGCCTTGGCCTGCGCGTATCGCGTCAGAGGAGGAAACCCGGGTGCGAGTAAACCGCGTCAGCACGTGGTTTTGCAAAACCACTCCACCTACGCGATACGCGCAGGTGGAGGGTATAACCTGCGCGGTACGCGTAGCACGTGATCTCGGCCTATAAAAGGAGGCCGACCCCTCCTCTCATTGTTGCTCATTGTTCTTTCTCTCTCTAGCTTTCTAGAGAGAGAGAATTGTAGTTTTATTCGGGTTCGCGCGAGTCGGAACGCTCATTCTAGTGTCGGTCGCACGAAGATCGCTTAGCGGGCGTCGAGGTTCTGCCCGATTGAAGAACGATGGTCATGGAGGTTCTGCACGACTGAAGAATGGCGGTCGACGAGGTAAATAGTCTTTCCTTCTTGTTAATTTAGGATGGGTAACGGGTTTAAACCCCAAATGGAATGCGGGTAAGGATACCCGCATAGCACGAGGAACGTGCTGGGGAATGAGTTGCGGGATTAAACACCCGCAACAAACGGGTAGGATACCCGAGGATGGTACGGGTTGAATTTCCGTACCAAAGAAGTATAATATCTGTTAGCGTCTGAAACGTCTAAACGTACTGAATACGCGACGTAAACATGTACCGGGCTAGTTTACCCCCGGATGCGTAGTATCTAACGAAATAAATATTTCGAGGATATTTATTGAGTTAAGTGACGTTATTTTCAGGAAATAATGTCTAAAACGCGAAAAGAATCGAGTTCGTACGCAGTGCCTGATAACTCGGTACGAGTACCGTACCGAGTACTCAACTCACCTATATATATGAGTTTCCACTCATTTCTTTCATTTGCAACAATTTTACACACACTTAAGGTGTGAGAGAAACTAGAGAGAGGGAGAGATCAGCTGGTGGGTGGCTGATGGTGGCCGGCGGTGGTCCGGTGGCGGTCCGGTGGCGGCCGACGGCGGTCCGTGGTGGTACGACGACGGCCGGAAAAGTCGTTTTCACCCCGGAATCATTTCTCGACCTCCTGAACGCAATGGTAAGCTCCGTTTAACCTCAATCTCTTGTTAAAGTCATGTAAATGTCGGAAAACCGTCCTAAGATGTATGCATGTGTTGTTCATGAAAACACAGCGGTGTTCCAGGAAGGATCCTGGAAGATCTAGCCGTTGGATACGTCTACATTTTGGATATGTTGTTCCTAACTCATAGATGCTCACATCTACCGTTCAGTTTTCGAAGATATTACCCATAGGTATGATTTTTATGTTGAAAACCGAGACTGATCGGATTTCCGTCACTGGAAATGCAGTCTCAAAGATCGTCACTTTCCTGGAGATCCGACCGTTGGTTAGTGACGAAATTTGGACTGTAGGTTCCTGAGACACAAGGGAACATTTCCACCGAAGGAAAGTACGATCAGAAGTCCGGAAGTATGGATTTAGATCTGTTCAGTTTGTAACAGTTTCCTTGTCGAAAACAGGAAAATTGATTTGTGTTGCATGTTGGTCAAGATGAGGATGTATGGATGGTTTAATGATGGATAAATGTTCGTTTTGGAAAGACGAACACGATGGTATATTGGTTCTCGGTGTATGTCGGTCTTTAAGGAATTCGCGTACGCGAACCGGCCCGAAGGTATAACCGAACATTGACCTTCCATATAGTGTCAATCAAGTATGATGAAATGTGACACTTTGGGAACCTATAGTGAAGCAAACGGGCTGTTATGGAGTTGATGTTAAAGCTCGGGATTGCTAAGGACTAGCATCTCGGAAGCCCTCAACTATTACGGTAAGACTCGTTTTAATATTCTTCGAGTTATTTACCATATGTACATATAGTGATAAATGTACACATGTATGTATGAGGATTAGGTTGATAATGATGATGACGAACCCGTTACAATGTTGTTCATTGTGAACGGTGTCGGATTCCTCGAGATAGAGCCGGATCTATAGGCTGGCAAGTTGAAATGTTGTCGAGCTGTTTAAAGATAGATAGATCCGAGGCAGACAGAGCAAAGCACTGCCAGACTTTCTAGGTAAAGTATAGAAATCCCTTGTTTACTTAAAACTATTATGACTTAAGTCCATGGGGAAAAGCCAAGGTTTTAAAGTAGAACATTCTTAGTTATATTATGATAACACACTAGGAATGAGTCATGTTTTAATAAAACCATATGTATGATAGATCCTTGTGAGAAACATAAGGATATGATGAAGTGGTTTTCAAAAGATTTGAAAATGAAACCATAGGAACCCTGACTCGAATGCCCAGGCATTCTGAGTAAGATGTCTAAGACCAAGGACTAAAGTCATCACCTAAGTCACACATGTGACTAAGGTAATGGATCGGTGAGAAAACACCGATAGGATTATCCCTAGGGGAAATGAATCCTAATGATATGAAATGTTTACAGGGTTACCTTTGTTAGCCACCAGGTCAGGATACTTAGGCTGCACTAAGGTGAGTCTAACCGCCCCTCTTTTATATGTTTTATGATTTCGGGGCTGTATCCGAGCTTGTATGAAAAGTATGAAATGTTTTATGAATGTTATGAATATATATATGTGTACGCATATATATATATATATATGTGGTTATAAGTAGATCGCTACCTGGTGATTCAACGTACCTCAACTCCAGGTTCGTCCGGTTGTTGTGTTGTTGGTCCGCGGTAATAAGCTTCGCGTTAAGAGTCGTCCGACGAAAAGGACGGCGGCTACATGCCACAGGGCAAGTCATTAGGGCAGGGCTTCGCGCTAAGAGGTAGTTGTTTAAGGAACTACCGGCTCCGCCTCGGGATGTATATGCGTCTAGTTGGATCCAATTAGGGTAGACTGTCTGCTCGTAACAGGAGAGGTACCACCCGCCTAGGCAACATGATGCGACCGAGAGAGGTCATAAGGGTACCTTGGTTATTCTTGTATGCGGTATATACGTTAACAGGCTCTGACGAAAGTTGGCCACCATTAGATATGGCGTCAGAGAAGAGTTGGCTTGTAGATAACTTATCACCACACATATATGAATGAATGAATGATGTCTAAATGTTTTACCTGTCTTATGTCACTGGTTACGACTCACCAACAACGTTGTTGTTGACGTCCTTTAGCTCGTGATGCAGGTACAAGGAACGCCTGAGGGCGTTAGCTAGATTGAAGAAGCTTAGCTAGGATCAGATGCTTGATGCTCTCATCATAGGAGCTAGTACCCGATTTGGACACCTGGGAGCAGTGTCCTTAGATAGTTATCTTTGCACCACACTCACAGTGAGTGTAGGTAGTTTACTTAAATGACATTGTTAAAAGTTCAAATTGGGTTGACATTTAGTGGTCTTTATTATGAAAGACTTCCGCTGTAATATGATTATTTTATTTGATTGGCTGATTTTATGCAACGTGTCGGGCCCTGGAGTCGGGGTGTGACAGGTTGGTATCAGAGCCAAAGGTTTTAGCGAATTAAGGGTCACGTAGATCCTTAAGCTCTAACCTGATAGGATGAAAGGACCACTTAAGATAGGAAAGCCATAGGAAAGTTGAGAAGTATGATAAGTGATTGTTTGATTGAACGCCTAAGATAATGAGACAAGAGCGCCTGATCAACGTAATTGTCAAGTTATCTTTGTGCGAGCATGATGATCCTCACTGTCGTATGGATTGACTTAGAAACCTCATCAGGGAAATGCGACGGAATTAGACATGAGTATTGCATATGTTATATGCTATTGTTTTATGCCTTTTATATATATGTATATATGTGAGCATATATATATTATGAGATTTATATGAACATGACTGAAAAGGAAAATGAATTGTTATTAAGGTATGTTTTGAACGAAGGCCTCCTTCGACACATTGAGTGATCACCGAGCTAAATTGAAATTCGAGATAGGCTCGAAGGCCTAAGTCATCTCTTTTGTTTGGATACTTGTTTTTGGTATCTACTATGGTGATGAAGTCACCCTCTCGAGAGACGAGTTCAAGATTGAGAACAAGTGAAAAAGACGTGAAAGAATAAAGATATGTGAAGGAGACACGCATCAGCAGGTGGAAAAGAATCGACAAGAGTACTAAGGAGGATTTTGAAGTAGCAATGAACCTTCCTACCTACACCCTATACGATGCAGAAGAAGCTTAGGATGAGAATAAGGATTCCAGCTCGTATCGTATTTTTGACGATACTCAGGAGCAAGCAGTGTTTAAGAAAAATGACAGCAACCAGGATGGTACCAGCGACGAATCAGGATGCCTGAGACTGAGAGTCGACATCAAAACTAACACTAAGAGGAAGTGTGAAGGCCGACTCTTAACCGAAACGTGAGCGCTTCAAAAGATATGAACGTGAGGAACTTACAAAGGCCATGAAGAATCGTCGCCATGGCCCATGAGTATTATCAATGGCCACTTTTGACGACCCTATGACGAGGCTTGTTTAATCTGTGAATGACGTGTGTTTTCTAGGACTTAATAGCCTTTAGCAAGATACCTTATTTCTTGCAAACGCGTTAGAGGCCTGGATTTGTTTATATATATTACGTGGCTGGTAATAGCCCATTTTGATATTAGAAAAATCGAAGGGCTAAAGCAGGCGGCAGGATGATTGTGATCGCTACTCAAGATAGTCCATCAGAAGGGACTAAGGGGAGAGTCTATTTGAGTTTAGATTTATAGACAGTTCCATCTAAAGTTCAGCAAAACCTTCCATCAACATCTACAAGGGTAAGAGAAGCTGAACGCGATGCTGAACTGCAAGGAAGATCAATGCGATGATTAAGTCAATGATGCTTGAGAGTATCACTGGTGTTACAAAAGATGTTCGTGAAGAAGGCGAGCGACGTGGAAGCTTGAAGAAGAATTGGTCTAGGGCTAAGACAATGTTTCGCTATACGATCGACCATATAAAGGCAACTGCTAACGCTCTATGGTGAATCTGAGAGATGGAGACCACTTGAGTTGTTAGTAGATGTAATGAATGAGATAGTATGGACACACTAAAAGCAAACTGTCGTAAGTTCCAAGAGAGAATGATGGCTACCCTAGCCAGCCAAGATAAGGGCATCAACACCCTTAAGATTAATGTCATGGTTTCCTGATGAGAATCAAGTAGACCATAGATCACGATAAGGTGGTTATACGTTTGTTCTATGTTACGTTTATGTTAATATACTATTCAACCTATGTGCGAATAGTAATCTTGTGTCCATTACTTTTATCTCTTTGATGACCAAGTTAGTTATAGCCTTCCTTATTGAAATTTCCTTCTTAAGATAGATAAGTAGTATATCCCTCTAGGACTATTGCCTATGGACTTAGAAAAAAATCGATGTAGTTATAGGTATGGGCTTTTGTCGATGCATACGACGAACCTAAAATACGAACGAAAGTCGTTAAAGATCGAGGTGCTGAACGATCAGAAGGCAGAAACTAAAGACCGTCTCCCGCATGAATCCAACGAAGATATTCTCGAGGACTAAAGCTGACAAGTACTCCTCGTAAGTACTTATGACGAGCTATGTGGGCTACATGTTGTACCCAATGTTAGGAAAGATAGAAATATTAATGACGTCTTAGGTGGCGCGATGCCCCAACGTTTCCCAGAAGACTTACAAAAAGCAGCTTCGCACGAATCGACAAGTCGAGTCACGTAGCGGCTTGGAACCATGCACAACTCCGATATTATTCGTGATGTAGAAGGATGGTTCAATACGGATGTGTATTGATTACCAACATCTGAATAAAGGAACGCTCGAGAACTAGGATCCCCTTACGACGTATGGACGATTTGTACGAGCAACTACAAGAATCAAGTTATGTGTTTAGGATTGATATGCGACGTGGCTATCATCAAGTGAAGGTTTGAGAAGCCAATGTACCAAGGAATGGTTCCAGAACAAGATAGGACCATTTAGGTTAACCGATATCATGCAATTTTCATGGACTTGTAGAAGCAAGTATGCGAATCATATTGAACAAGTCCGTAGTAGCATCTTAGTGTATTTCTACACTAAGAAAGAGCATTGAGGACATTAGACGATGCTCTAAGAAATTCTAAGGAAAACAAAGATTATGCGCAAAATTTTCAAATGTGCTTTTGGTTAAGGAAATTCCAAGTGTTAGGATTTGTATTGATAACAAAGGAGTTCAGGTAGACGCTTCTAGGATAGAAGCATCGATGAAATAAAATGCCTATAAGACAGCTACAGAAATCTGAAGATTTCGTGGACTAGCTGGAGGCTACCTGAAATTTAGCAAGGTTTTCTCCAAGTGCTAAATCATCAATCGCACTCCCATGGAAAAGAGTGGAGTTAAAATAAGGTCTCAATTAAGTAGAAGTGTTTGAGACATTGAATGGAAAGTTAAGTAGTACGGATGTACTTGCATTACCCGGAGGAGGTGATCGCCTAAGTTTTGAAAAGCTAAAGGCGAATGAGTTACGCAGAACACGACCTAAAGATTAGGTGCGATGGTGTTTGCTTTGAAAGGTGTGGTGACACTATCTCCATGACATAAGGTTTGTCGTATATTCACACCATAAGGATTTAAAGCACACATTCGAGCAAAAGGAGCTCGATATGCACCAAAGACCACGAATGAAAATTTTGACCGATTATGATTTTTAAACTATAGTATCGTCTGTGAAAGAAAAACGTGGTTGCTATGACTCTAAGTTCAAAAGAATGTATTAAGACGATCCAAATACGAAGATACGTATGTAAGGATTCGATTAATGAGTTGAATGAATCCTATATAATGACATGTCATGGCAAAAATATTAAGAAACGGTAGGAAGCGTAAGGAAGTTAACGCTGGAAAGCAAAGGATTGCTTCAGCTAGGCTGCTGAGTTTGGTTTGGAGACCGAACTTTAGTAATTTATGAAAGATAATAATATTCTAAGAGGCATATAAGACAAGATGCACGTTACATCCGAATGCAGATTAAAGGTATTATACAATGTAAGGTCATTGTCAATACCAAGAATGAAGAAAGATACAACGACTTACGTGGAAAAAGGTATGACTTAATCGCAAGTCAAAGCCGACATTAGGAACTATTTGGTATGTTATGACCTTTTGAAGTTCTCAGATGGAAATGAGAAATGACCACGATGGACTACGGTCAAAACTTCCAAGTAAACGGCAGGTCGTTAGAAACTATGAGTAAGGACAAATTATATTGTAGGTGTCGCCAAGGTAAGGCACCACGCAATCTAGATAAAAAGAAAAAGTTGAATTCTCATTATATCAATCATTTGAGGTCATAATAATGATAATCATGATGACCTATATGATGTAACTCCCTCACGAGTTAAGAAAAGTACACCTAGTACTTAAGGGATGCTTTTACAATGATACGTTGAGAACTCCACTATATTAAATCTAGGTGGAAAGACGAGTGAATCTCGTAAGAAGTTAACTGAGATGGTTTAAAGACAAGTAAACTGATTAAGGAATAAGCACATCCCATAGTCAAAGTCTTGTAGAACGCAAGACGCAGTTCTAAGTTCACATAAGAACTTGTAGACGCCATGAAGAAGAAATACGCTTAGTTGTTCTCTAGCTGATTCCGGGACGGAATCCCAATAAGGGGGGGGGGATGTAACACCCGACCCTTAAGGGAACATTTTATTATTAAAAATAATAAAATAAAAACGAAATGTTAGGCTAGGCGATACGCGCAAAGCATGGCCTTGGCCTGCGCGTATCGCGTCAGAGGAGGAAACCCGGGTGCGAGTAAACCGCGTCAGCACGTGGTTTTGCAAAACCACTCCACCTACGCGATACGCGCAGGTGGAGGGTATAACCTGCGCGGTACGCGTAGCACGTGATCTCGGCCTATAAAAGGAGGCCGACCCCTCCTCTCATTGTTGCTCATTGTTCTTTCTCTCTCTAGCTTTCTAGAGAGAGAGAGTTGTAGTTTTATTCGGGTTCGCGCGATGAGTGCCGTACCCTGCGTCGGAACGCTCATTCTAGTGTCGGTCGCACGAAGATCGCTTAGCGGGCGTCGAGGTTCTGCCCGATTGAAGAACGATGGTCATGGAGGTTCTGCACGACTGAAGAATGGCGGTCGACGAGGTAAATAGTCTTTCCTTCTCGTTAATTTAGAATGGGTAACGGGTTTAAACCCCGAATGGAATGCGGGTAAGGATACCCGCATAGCACGAGGAACGTGCTGGGGAATGAGTTGCGGGATTAAACACCCGCAACAAACGGGTAGGATACCCGAGGATGGTACGGGTTGAATTTCCGTACCAAAGAAGAATAATATCTGTTAGCGTCTGAAACGGCTAAACGTACTGAATACGCGACGTAAACGTGTACCGGGCTAGTTTACCCCCGGATGCGTAGTATCTAACGAAATAAATATTTCGAGGATATTTATTGAGTTAAGTGACGTTATTTTCAGGAAATAATGTCTAAAACGCGAAAAGAATCGAGTTCGTACGCAGTGCCGGATAACTCGGTACGAGTACCGTACCGAGTACTCAACTCACCTATATATATGAGTTTCCACTCATTTCTTTCATTTGCAACAATTTTACACGCACTTAAGGTGTGAGAGAAACTAGAGAGAGGGAGAGATCAGCTGGTGGGTGGCTGATGGTGGCCGGCGGTGGCCGGTGGTGGTCCGGTGGCGGTCCGGTGGCGGCCGACGGCGGTCCGTGGTGGTACGACGACGGCCGGAAAAGTCGTTTTCACCCCGGAATCATTTCTCGACCTCCTGAACGCAATGGTAAGCTCCGTTTAACCTCAATCTCTTGTTAAAGTCATGTAAATGTCGGAAAACCGTCCTAAGATGTATGCATGTGTTGTTCATGAAAACACAGCGGTGTTTCAGGAAGGATCCTGGAAGATTTAGCCGTTGGATACGTCTACATTTTGGATATGTTGTTCCTAACTCATAGATGCTCACATCTACCGTTCAGTTTTCGAAGATATTACCCATAGGTATGATTTTTATGTTGAAAACCGAGACTGATCGGATTTCCGTCACTGGAAATGCGGTCTCAAAGATCGTCACTTTCCCGGAGATCCGACCGTTGGTTAGTGACGAAATTTGGACTGTAGGTTCCTGAGACACAAGGGAACATTTCCACCGAAGGAAAGTACGATCAGAAGTCCGGAAGTATGGATTTAGATCTGTTCAGTTTGTAACAGTTTCCTTGTCGAAAACAGGAAAATTGATTTGTGTTGCATGTTGGTCAAGATGAGGATGTATGGATGGTTTAATGATGGATAAATGTTCGTTTTGGAAAGACGAACACGATGGTATATTGGTTCTCGGTGTATGTCGGTCTTTAAGGAATTCGCGTACGCGAACCGGCCCGAAGGTATAACCGAACATTGACCTTCCATATAGTGTCAATCAAGTATGATGAAATGTGACACTTTGGGAACCTATAGTGAAGCAAACGGGCTGTTATGGAGTTGATGTTAAAGCTCGGGATTGCTAAGGACTAGCATCTCGGAAGCCCTCAACTATTACGGTAAGACTCGTTTTAATATTCTTCGAGTTATTTACCATATGTACATATAGTGATAAATGTACACATGTATGTATGAGGATTAGGTTGATAATGATGATGACGAACCCGTTACAATGTTGGTCATTGTGAACGGTGTCGGATTCCTCGAGATAGAGCCGGATCTATAGGCTGGCAAGTTGAAATGTTGCCGAGCTGTTTAAAGATAGATAGATCCGAGGCAGACAGAGCAAAGCACTGCCAGACTTTCTAGGTAAAGTATAGAAATCCCTTGTTTACTTAAGACTATTATGACTTAAGTCCATGAGGAAAAGCCAAGGTTTTAAAGTAGAACATTCTTAGTTATATTATGATAACACACTAGGAATGAGTCATGTTTTAATAAAACCATATGTATGATAGATCCTTGTGAGAAACATAAGGATATGATGAAGTGGTTTTCAAAAGATTTGAAAATGAAACCATAGGAACCCTGACTCGAATGCCCAGGCATTCTGAGTAAGATGTCTAAGACCAAGGACTAAAGTCATCACCTAAGTCACACATGTGACTAAGGTAATGGATCGGTGAGAAAACACCGATAGGATTATCCCTAGGGGAAATGAATCCTAATGATATGAAATGTTTACAGGGTTACCTTTGTTAGCCACCAGGTCAGGATACTTAGGCTGCACTAAGGTGAGTCTAACCGCCCCTCTTTTATATGTTTTATGATTTCGGGGCTGTATCCGAGCTTGTATGAAAAGTATGAAATGTTTTATGAATGTTATGAATATATATATATGTGTACGCATATATATATATATATATATATATATATATATATATATATATATATATGTGGTTATAAGTAGATCGCTACCTGGTGATTCAACGTACCTCAACTCCAGGTTCGTCCGGTTGTTGTTAAACTAAGACAACTTGTGTACAAGGTAAACCGTGTGTAGGTACTTGACTTTATTAAAGAAGCGTTGTCAAAACACGGTCTCAAGGATGTCATGGACATTCTAAAAATAGATGAGGAATGAATTTTGATACTATCTATATGTTGAATTTAGCAAGAATGATCAAGGAATTTAATAAGTATTCATGATTCGTTGTATTCGATAGAAAAAGTGGTTGGATGACGTAGGGTAAAATGTTATTAATGTTTGCTTACAGAAGTAGTATTAAAATGAAAGTGTCTAGGTTACATGAGGTGTTCCTAATCCTTTAGAGTACAATCGATTTTCTCTTTGATGGAATCTGAGTGTTACGGTTAGAAGTGTGCCCGGGGGGTATATGATACGCCAAACATTTTCTCACAGAGAAGGTTTTCTAGAATGTTATCTTAGACTTCACCATACATTTGTTTCCATAGTTTGTTACAACTACAATATCTCAGTATTTCATTCCACTTCCTGCGTATGATCACAGTTTCATGCTGATCATCTCATTACAAAGTTCTTAATTTGTTGTTTAGTGTTTTAACCTAGATAGTTTTATGGTTGTGTTACTGTGTTATCAAGATCTTGTTGTTACGTGATTTCCATTGTAGCTTTAGATTTTAATTCCTACAACATCAGCCGAAAACAGGTGTTCTTACGGGCACATATTTTAATTGAACTCCAGGGTAATGTTTACAAGGGTGTAAGGGAGTATGAGTATACGATAAACAAACCATTTTCTCATAGAGGCAGGTTCCATGAGATTCGTAAGCCGACATTTGGTGGAGATTTGATTCACTTTTCGGGTATTCTTTATGGAGATATAGTTTTAATCTAGTTTATTATTTGTGGTTTTAGCTCCCTAACATACTAGGTAAGGGTTCCAGGTTCAAATAGTAATATTCTAGCCGTGCTTTTTATAACAGGATTCGTCATACGGTAGTATTTAGATTCACCATTTGAGTATATAGAAGACGATGGGGTATAACCGTCCGATTTAAAGTCTAGGGTTCCAAGTTCATTAACGGATTAGAAAGGATCTCATGTTATATCATTACATGTGTCGGGTGGCTTCAGTATCATTATAGCTTATATGGTTTCCTCTACTAGGACATTCACAGGTAAGAATAGCTAGGTTAAAGTTTCTTACATGGCGGCTAAAACAATTTTTATTAAGGAAGCTAATTAGGTTTAATATGGAAATTGTTGAATAATAGAACTTCTAAGAAGGGACGTGTGACACCCGACAAATTCAGGTTAACTTCGTTTATTTTGATGAATTAAATGTGCAAACTGTTACACAAACATACATACGAAACGACCACACGAGTTAATACCTGGGCGTTGGTGATCTTAAAAGGATACAATATAATAAATATACATTTTAATCGATATGTGTGCTTAATTGTTGAACTTTCGTGTAATCGCGTATTTTACCGGTTTTAATCAATTACGAGATTCGGTAAAATTCTGTGAAACAAAAATATAAGTTTGATAAAGTTTTTCATTGTGTTTGCAAACCGTAGCAAAAACGTGGTCCGTGGATCATCCATATGACCCATAGATGGCCCAAGGCCCAACCCAACTTAACATTAACAAGAATTAACAAAATAACTAATAACCTAAACCTAATTTTTATTAAAAAAAAAAAATCAGCCAAAAACTTCTTTTTCTTCCTTGGCAGCCGTCGGATATAGCACACACACAAAGCATTTTGATTTCTTGCAATTTTGATCCATTGGTGATGTTTTTGAGTGTTACTTGAACTGATAAACGCAATACTAGTCGCTGCATTACGTTGTGTGCTTTAAACTATTTTGCTGTGCAACTTAAGGTGAGTTCACTAAACCGCACTTTTACTTTTATACCCCCTTATGGGCTGAACACGGACAAATACTTTGACGGATTTACGAATTTTGTATGTCGCATGTCCGGATTAGAGCAACTTTTTTATTTTGTTCATGGAAGACCTCATGGATACCTAGTTGACCGTTAGTATTTGTGAAATAGCGGGGAAATTTTGATTAGTACTACTGGGTTTGACAAACCCCACCCGGGCATAAGGACCTGTCGAACGGGTGTAAAATGACCTAACATACATACATATGCATCCTGATGGGATGTACGAACAGGCAAACTGCACTTAATGTGTACATACGTCAGCTTCGGTCAGATACATACGACTCTAAGGACATGTGTTGTAGACTAGCTACCTACAATGACATACTTAATTTATATATCTGCTTGCAACTGAAATACATAATTTTATACTTACTATGTGAACTCACCAATCGTCGTGTTGACACTTGTTAGTCTTTCACTGTTTCAGGTCACTGAGGTACACTGCACGTAGGGCATGACATGGTGTCCTCGCAATTCATTTAAAACATTTCTTGCATTAAAAACTTTGTTTTGGGATTTGTAAACTTTTTAAACTGCGTGTCTTGTG
Organism: Tagetes erecta; assembly: GCA_030867185.1. Classification (NCBI taxonomy): domain Eukaryota; kingdom Viridiplantae; phylum Streptophyta; class Magnoliopsida; order Asterales; family Asteraceae; genus Tagetes; species Tagetes erecta. Next base: position 20,534,321 of record CM061497.1, on the reverse strand, counting down.
TCGGGCACGTGTTTTTGCGCATTAACTTTCTGCATGGTTTGGGTTGCTTAAACTTACTTATTTATTACGCTTCCGCAAAACCGAAAAACTAATTACTCTGATTGTCGTTTAAATTACCGCACTTAATGGGTAAACGTTTGTTTTTTCAAAACTCATATAGAGTCGTTCGGTGTAATTAATGACTGGATCCTGATTTGTCACGCCTCTAACGGTAAAACTTCGTTAGTGGATTTGGGGGTGTGACAGATTGGTATCAGAGCCATTGGTTATAGCGAACTAGGCTGCATTGCATTGCATTGCATTCTAGACTATAACTGTACACTATATAAGTTGCACCGAGTAAATTACTTATGGCTGCTTTATTTGGTAGTTACTTGTACACATACTTGATTTCAAGAATGGCCTCATCGTCTAAAACTCCTGCTAGTTCTTCGCGTAAGCGATCCTTGCCCGTCTCACTTCCTTTCCCGGATCGTGAATGGCCTCGTATCCCGACTGAAGAGGTCAATTGGGATTGCCATTCTCCCTGCCTCTTATGACTGGAACTATTATCCAGCTTACATGAAAAGCCTAAGAGAGGAGGAGAGCGTACCTCAAACGTCCCCTCGTGTGCCGTATCCAAACTGTGATTCCACTTCTGAACTTCCCATTCTTGATTGCTCCAACGAAAGGGCAATAGCCGCTCTCGCGGCAACTCTGTGTAGAGGATCACGACCCGGGAAGCAAGAGGCGCGAAGGATCGAGGCAAGCTCAGCAACAGTCGGTGGAGAGGATCACGACCCGGAAAGCAAGAGGCGCGGAGGATCGGCACGCTCTTTTGAACATCGTGGCGCATCTGGACGCGCAGATAACGTAGGCGGCGGAACCACCAGAGGAGGAGCCGGAGGAGGAACCTGTAGAGGACCCCGGTACTGATAGTGACGATGATGCAGGCTCTGTGATCTCATCTTAGATTTTAAATCTATCTATCCGCTTTTGTCTTGATTACTTTCATTATCTCATGACTTAGTGGGAAGGGTGTTTCCCACAAAAACTGAAAATTTTGGATTATGATGTTTGAATAGTATTTTGTGAGAAATTGCAAATTATTTATCAAGTGTTGTTATTTGAATTTGGATGTTGGTTATGTTAATCTCCTTATTTACTTATACATGAATGGTAGTAACTTGTTGGGTACTGATTCATTGTTGTATTTTGTGAATTTGAAGAATGGCTGGGAACGTTAACATGACACTTGCTGAGCTGGCAGCATATCCAGCAGCATGTGCTTGCGGCTTTGGCCAATCAGGCTCAGGCCCAACCCGCACCTGGTGAATCCGGAAAAACCGAAATTTTTATTTATTTATTTATATATCATTGTATCCATTCCAGCCTATCATTTATGTCGTAACTTTCAAGCATGATGTTAAACTCGTTGGATTGGGGTGTTCTAGTTTGTGTTTCAAAATCTTTCTGTACCAGCACCTGCACCTGCACCACCAGTTTGTACCTTCAAAACGTTTTTGGATTGCAAACCGCATCACTTCAATGGGACTGAAGGGGCGGTGGGATTAATTCGGTGGATTGAAAAGGTAGAAGCCTAATAGGTTCAATTGGATCGATATCACTCAAATGATCAGAATGATAAGTACAAACAAAACAGTTCAATCAGCAACACAATTCATTACTAAATAATTCTCTTGTATTGATGATCAAAGCAAAATCTGTAGTACAAAATGCAGGAGAATGTAATCACACACACTTAGTTCTCTCTCTAACGTGAATATGTGATCTAGCCTCTCCCTAAACATTCTCTCACTACATGCTTTATGCAACAATACATTTTAGGGAAAATACAAAATAAACCCTAAACTATACAAAATGTATAAAAACAAAGTACAAAGTAAATCTTAAACTGGAAATAGCCCTAACAGTACTCCCCCTAAGATTTATCTTTGGACTTCAAAATTCTTCAACAATTTTCATCTTTTGCTTTTTCAGCTCCAATCTCTCACCAATCTTCAGACTCTTCTTTAATATCCAGCAACTCTTTTCCTTTGTATTCTTCTTGTTCTTTTAACGCTTCCTCGATGCATGACTTGAACTTCTCCGCGATCTTTGCTTGTCTTGGCTTTGATTCGTTTGTAAGGATGGCACAGTCATTCATGCGTCTCAGAGAATCAAGAGTTAAACCTGCAAAATCAATATTAGCATAAAATTCATATGGCAATTCTCGCCCTTTGACTTGCACTTCTAGTGTACCCTTCGCAGTCACACGCATAAACTCTATCTCCGGAAGATCAACCTTCACAAGGTTAGCATTGAGTAATGCCTTCCTTATACGTATTTTCTCTGACGCAGCTGCAATCACCTCAATCATCACCACAAACAATTTTCGATCAGCTTCAGCAACTTTATCTTTGCACTTCTCCATTCTGTAACTTCGCAAATGATCGATGTAGGATGGATGTAACAACTTTAGCTCGAATGTACTGAATAATGTAATCATATCCTTATCCCAATCATCCAAATTTCGTACCAATTTCAGCTCAAAAGTTTCCTGATTGTAGAAAAACTTAAGAATTGGTTTTGTCGCTTGAGTGCCATCAATCACTTTCAACCCCGGATCAGTCACTTTATCGAAGTATTCATCAGAAAACTCTTCTAAGTACATGTCACGCACCACCAACTTCTTTTGTTTCCTTGTTTTCTTCGACTGAACATAAGCACTATCTTTTTGTTGTCCTCTAAACTCCAAGTACTTTGGTAAACGGCTTATTCCAACATCAAGCAGCATCGCACATTTGTCACCACGCTCAGCATGCGTGTGATTGATCAGTCTCAGTTTGTGCAACTCCTTTAAGTCTTGCACTTCTAACTTGAAAATACTAGAGTAATTGTTGGTCCATAATGATCGTGATTTCAGTGCTATGTTGAATTGTTTAACACAAAAATAACCAAGACTTGAAGAATAAAGTGTATATTGTCCAAACAACCCAATAACAAGATCTAACACACAAATGAGGTAAATAAGCTACAATGATAAGTAGAATAAGCTCCTAGCACCTCAAATAGAACGATTACACAACACAATCAGTGAGAAATGGCTTGGATAAAAGATGTGCAAAAGTTGTATAAAGTGAAGATAAGGTTACAATATATAGCAGTGTTAGGTTCGCTGATAGATTCGCTCTAGCGAATCTATCTAGCGAACCAACACAGGTTCGCTGGGCACATAGGTTCGCCCAGTCGACACCTTAATACAAAAGACAACCTGAACTGCGGGCGAATCTATAGATTCGCCCGTAGGTTCGCTAGTACAATTACAATTACAAGTTAAACAAATACAAACAAAAGTAACACCGACAAGCCGGTGAGTCCAACCTATACATAGTGACTATCAATACTCCCCCTAGGTTGGACCTCACCTGGGGAAGTCTTCTGGTTTAGCTCCGTCTTGATGGCTTCAGAGATGTTCGATAAACGTTCCTGCCCTTTCTTTAATTCCGGCCATTGGGTTTGTAATGTCTTCAGATCCGGCCTCATCTTCACTCAAATTCAGCATTGAGTCTACGAACTCTGTATCTGCGACCTCAGTATCAGGCTCAAGTTGAACTGTCGTCTCCGCCTGTTTTTCTGCAGATTGCTCCTCGATAATCACCTCCAAATCAATCACCTCCACTGGTTTCTCAAACCTCTGCTCTATTGATCGATCCAGCTTTCGAGTTAGGTCGTCCATGTCCATTCGCTGATCATCCGACCTTCTCAACCTTTCATTCACAGCCTTAAGTTCTGCACGAATCCCCCGGGCTTTGTTTGCGACCTTCACAAACAGGTTCGCCTCAGCAGCAGTGTCCTCTCCAGCCCCGTGCTTTATTCTGTTCTCGCACAAAACCTTCAGATCCTCGTCACAGAAGGAGAAGAACTCCATTGGATCAAATAGACGGATTTCTGGACGGTCATCTCCTTTAAGTCTGATAATGGCCTCCCCAGTATTGTTATCATAAAACCATTTGTAGAAATCCTGCAATCTGGGCGGCTGTGTTTCCGGGACCCTGACTCTTGTCATGATTTTTGGCGCTTCGATCTTGAGAACAACCTTACCTTTCCACGAAACCCAATGCCTATCCCGTCTCTGTCTCATCCTCCTCGGTTTTTGATACCCGAAATCAACAAAATCAGACTTAGCAGCCTCCCTGATCGTAGCTTCAAACGCACAAGCCCTTCCGCTTTCTTCTTTCCCCAGTAGTGGTAGCTCTGCCAGCCTACGCAAGTCCCAACGAGGAAAGGTGGCGAAGTGCTTTCGGTTCTTGACATACGTAATGTCACCGCCCCTCCTTTTAATCATATAAGCCTCCACCAAACAATTGTACTTCCATGCTATGATCTGCCTATCTAGCTGTTTGGTGTTGGGTTCATCTAAGTGCTGGAATATTGGTACCTCAGGAATCACTTCTTCTTCCTTTTTGAACCATTCAGATTTGTCTAATTCAGCATGCTCGAACTGGTAGCTAACCCCCTTTTCTTCAACCTTATAATTCTCCGGCTCATCATCTAAATCTTCTTCACTATCAGCATCGACATCAGTTTCGGGTTCATTAATCAAAGTAAAATCCGCACCAGATCCACCTACCACCTCTTCTCCTTCAAACACTTCTAAATCAATCCCCATCTCTTCATCAAACGTTTCCTCGGCAGCTTTTCCTTTACCCTTGTCACCAAAATCAACATCCATTAACGGATACTTTGCAATATCCGTTAAGGAGTTCAGTTCCGCCTCAGTCATTGCCGGTTCAGTTCCAACATTTTCCTTCAAACTGTTTAATTCTTTGAAGATCCTCACAATCAAACATTGCTGGTCCTTCATCATTCTACCCATCTCGTATATGACAGTTGACTTCTCAGCATCCTGTTTTTCCAACTCTTCATACTTCACTTTCAAATCAACCAGTTCAGCCTTCAAACTTTCAACCTCAACCTTCAATTCATTTCCTGACCCAGCAGATGTACCCCCGGTATCATGCCTAGCTTTCTTTGACCCTTCAGCGTGTGTATCAGACCTTTTCTTTGTTCGCTGTTCCCTACCAGCATCAATCTCAGCTTCGATCTCATCCACTTCCCTATCAAACGAATAGTCTTTCTCTTTGGCATACGCCTTCCTCTTCTTTATCTTCTTCTCAACCTCCTCTATATTTTCTCCGCCCCGTTTTCTTTCAGTCTCAATCAACCTCTGTATATACACCCATCTCTCAGCCGGATACATATTTTCCCAGAGATATGTAGTCCTTCCCACACAATCCGGTCGCACCGATTTACAATCCTTGAATATCCTGGAATGCATATCCCAGATTTTCAGTTCTGCACCCTCCACCGGCAGATTTGGCAATTTATCATTCAGAATCATCTGAATGAATCTGGGATACATTAACCATTTGGCCCCTTTGCTGGCATGGATGTTCTCGAGCATGTAATTGAAAACCAGCTTCGCAAGATTTGCTTTTTGCCCCCGGCAAAACAGCATCATAGCTCGAGCCCAGTCCAAGTTCAGCCCGTCCGTACCCCCTTTCCTGTGATCCAGGCACATAATGAACACATGTGCTATGTACCTCCACTCCTGGATCAAGTACGACTTTACAAACTCCATTTTCTTCTCTCCGGGCATCGGACCCTCATACCCAGCGTTCCGGAATGCCCCATACACCTCTTCCGCCGTCATACTAACCTCTTCACCCACATCCTCTTCTAGTCTCAAGATTCTAGCCAGATCGGCTTCAGTAAACTCCAGATTGTGTCCACCGACCTTAGCACAGATGCGTGACGGCTGCACCGACACGTTCATGACAGCAGTTCGCCAGAAATCCCGAACGTGCGTCTCATATATAATAGGTGAGTGAGAGATGGCATAATGTATATGTGACGACTTCAGCCATTTGATGGAGTCTCTATAGCTGCTGGCCTTTTCATGGTTTTCATCAAGCAAAGCACACATGTTGTGCTTTTTCTCAAAGAATAAAGTCGACATTGTGCCTGAAAAATAAACGGAGATTGATCAGAAATGAAGATTTGAAAAACAGTTAATAGATTCGCTGGAAATTAGGTTCGCTGGTATAGCGAACCTGAGATTTTAGCACCAGAACCTATAGATTCGCTGACATGAAAAATCAGTTATGTTGGTCGAGCGAATGTATAGGTTCGCTAGAAACAGTCGGGCGAATCTATGTTGTTGCGCGGGCAGCATAACGACATAGGTTCGCTCGAAGTTTTGAACTTTCGTTCAGATTCGCCAGACGAACACATAGGTTCGCTGGAAACCCTAGTTTTTGAAAAACGGCTAAAATCAAGTACAGTCCATCATAATCAGCCATTATCAAGCATTTAAAGCAGCAAACAGGTAGTATAATCATTTAACGAGGCTATTATGAAGTAAAACCCTAACAACTAACACAAAATCAGCCATTTAAACACCACATAATCAAAGATCGACAGATTTAACAGGTTTAATGAGCGATTAAGAGATTAAAACACTGATTAAGATGAAAACGATTACATACCGGACAATATTTGTGAAGTTTAAGTGTGAAAAACCGGTGAATAAGTGAGAATCGAACGTGCGAACGGTTGTTTTTTTTTTGAAAAGCGTGCTACAGTGCAGATGACAGCGAAAATGAGATATTTCGCTGTCACTGTATATATATACTAACACAGGTTCGCTGGAAGACAGACCAGCGAACCTTAGGTTCGCCGGAAGACCAAAAGTCAAGGCCGCCAACTGGTTCGCTAGCAGGTTCGCTGGCACATAAACAAAGATGTTTCATGTCAGCGAATCAAAGAGATTCCGGGCGAACATAGGGGTGCTGGCGAACCAGTAGGTTCGCCTTAGGTTCGCTAGCACACACACAAAAAATATTTTGGTTTTTTTTTTTTTTTTTTTTTTTTTTTTTTTTTTTTTTTTTAGATTTTAAAATCTTTGTAAATCCGTGAAAACGTCCCACGATATCAACGCACCAAAAATAAACATATACACATATAATCCTAAAAATACTAGTAATAACAAGATAGAAGTTAAAATTAAAATAAAATAAAATAAAGAAAAAGTTTTAAATGCTAATAAGGATATATATTCTTCATGATGTTTTGAGTAGAATCCGGAGAATCATCGATTGGCGGGATTGCAGATATGTTTGTCCATTTAAACCCATGCCTTAGTCCTTTCAACAAGAGATCAGCAGCTTCTTTTATCATGTTTTCGGTTTGATTGAAGAAACTCAGACAACTCGGTCCCCACAGACATCTAGGTAAAAAGAACAAGTTCTGTCATCAGGGTATATCTGAGCAATACGATTGACTTTGTTTGAATTTCAATGATCAACTTTTGAATGTTGACCGATGCATTAGCTTCTTTTGACACTTGTGCAATTTTTGCATCTTTTCTTTGTGAGTGGAGCTTGTCAGCAATTGATTCTTTTGAATACAATGCGACTTATTATTTGGATAACTCAAATAGTCTAGAGCTCCAGGTCTATACTTACGTATAACAGAGGAGATAAACATTTGAGCATGCTCGGTGAATCTTCAGGTCAATACTTTCGTATAGCAGAGAAGATCCACCAACTCCAGGTCAATACTTCCGTATAGCAGAGGAGTTAAGCACTTGACTCAAGACGTTCTGAGGAGTTAACGAGTAACTCACTCAGAGGCTTTTCCGAAGAGCATCACTAGCAGCTTTTTATTTTTTTATTTTATTTGTTTTGCATACTAGAAACTCGATTCGGGGATAGGGCGAGGGTGATTTGGGATTTTTAGGGAAATCAAGACAAAGATTTGACGCTCTCAACCCATTTTTGACAGAACCATTATCTTTGTGCAATCCAATCATGTCAAGGAGATAATCCTTGTTGTCGAGATCTTGAGCATTATGTTTGGCTGCACAATCACTGTTTACTTTGTTTTCGGGCTGAGCCTATCTGACATATCCCAAACGCAATGCTTCTGACCTCCTTCAACGACTCTTCAACATCAATCAAAAAGGAGATCCTGAAATAGCAAAATTTGAAAAACTATAAATAGTTAATCTTTTATATCTCCCCCAAAATTTCTACATTAAAGCTATCTAATAAGAAATTTTTGTTTTTCAGATTTTCCTTAATATATATATACATAATTAAAAAAATAAAAGGAAAATAAGATGAAATAAAATAAAATAACGGAGCGATGAAGCGAGTGACCCACGGATTTTTCAAAGAAGAAAAAGAAAAGTTATTTACGTATTTACAAAAGGATTCTCACAGAAAAAGGTTTTCAAAAATATATAAGTCCCAGCATGGAGATCAGTTCATAAAAACGTGGTTTGTCAAAAGTTTTTGTGAAAAGATCAGCTTTTTGCTTTCTAGTTTCAATAGGAATAATATCAATAAACCCCTTTTCCTGTGCATCCCTGATTGCATGAATTCTTGTTTCAATGTGCTTGGTTCGAGTGTGATGAATAGGATTCTTGGCAATTCCAACAGCAGCTTCATTATCACAAAAGAGTGGCGTATGAAGAAAGTTGATGCCATAATCCATCATCTGATGTTGAATCCACAGCACTTGGCAGCAGCAACTTGAGGCAGCAATGTATTCTGCTTCTCCTGTGGACAGAGAGACAGTTGTTTGTTTCTTGCTTTGCCATGAAACAAGACATTCTCCAAGGTATTGACATCCACCAGTGACTGATTTCCTGTTAATCCTGCAACCAGCATGATCACTATCAGAAAAAGCATGTAAATCAAAGTTCCCACCTTTTGGGTACCAAAGTCCCAAACGAGAGGAACCCTTAAGGTAGCGAAAAATGCGTTTAACAGCTTTCTCATGTGATTCTTTTGGATTGGCTTGGAAACGAGCACAGTAACACACGGCAAATGTAATGTCTGGACGGCTTGCAGTCAGATACATGAGAGATCCGATCATCGAGCGATACCGATGAGCATCCACAGGATTCCCATTATCATCGGAAGTAAGGCATGTTTGAGCTGTAAAAGGAATCAATTCAGGAGAAGAGTCATCCATGCCAAACTTCGTGAGGATTTCTTTGATATATTTCTCTTGGTGGATTAGAATTCCATCAGGCTTTTGCTCCACTTGCAGCCCCAAGAAGAAACACATCTCCCCCATTATTGTCATCTCAAAACGATCCATCATCACCTTCTCAAATTCTCTACACAACCCTTCATTTGTCGAACCAAAAATGATATCATCAACATACACTTGAACGATCAGCAGCTCGCCATCCACCTCCTTCTTGAATAATGTCATATCTATAGCCCCACGTGAGAAACCTTTGCTGAGAAGATACTGTGTCAGAGTTTCATACCAGATCCGTGGAGCTTGATGCAACCCATACAAGGATTTATCAAGCTTGTAAACCTTTGACGGGAAATCTGGATCCTCGAAACCAGGTGGCTGACATACGTAGATCTCCTCATCGATGTCTCCATATAGAAATGCACATTTCACATCCATCTGATAAACTTTAAAGTTTTTGTTTGCGGCATGAGCAAGAAAGATTCTGATGGCTTCCAGGCGAGCGACTGGAGCAAAAACTTCGGTGTAGTCAATCCCCTCCTCTTGAGCAAATCCTTGAACAACCAGTCTCGCTTTGTTTCTGATTACAACACCACGATCGTCTGGCTTGTTTCGGAAAACCCATTTAGTGCCGATTGGGCACTTGTTAGGAGGAAGATCAACCAGTTCCCAAACTTTGAGCTTCCTGAATTGCTGCAGTTCCATTTGCATGGCATCCACCCAACTAGGATCTTCAAGCGCTTGTTTATAATTCTTTGGAACGACTTGAGACAGAAAGGCAGCATAAAGACATTCATTAATCAAACCACTCTGACTCCGAGTTCGCACACCATCAGTAATAGATCCAATGATATAATCGTGAGGATGGTTTTTCAGGGTTTTGAAGTCAGTGTTGAGTAGTAAAGGATTTTGGTCGGTTGAGGGTGTTTGATTAGATGGTTGTGGAGGTGTAGGTGATGGGATGGCGTTGGATGTGGATGGAATATCTGATGGAGAAGTTTGAACAGTTTGAGGTGGTGGAGGTGGTGGAATGTCAAATGAAGTAGGAGGTAGTTGTGTGGCTGATGTGGAAGGTTGTGGTTGTGATGGTGTGGATAGATGATTGAAAATAGAAACTGATGAGTGTGGAATGATGTCGTCATCGTCAGAGTCAGGAAGATTAAATGATTTGAAAATGGTGGTGGCATCATAAAACCAAGCCGTTTCACTACCAATACTGGTAGTATTTGACTCTTGCCAGTCAACATAGTAGGACTCTTGCACAATCCGCGTTCGCTTGTTGTAAACACGATACGCCTTTTGTGTGTTCGAGTATCCCACAAAGAAGCATTCATCAGAGACAGCACCAAACTTCGTCTTCTGATCTTGAGTATTCAAAAGAGTGCAAGAACATCCAAAGGGGCGCAGAAAATCAATCAGCGGCTTAATCCCTCGAAACAGTTGGTATGAAGTCTTCATCTTTTCCTTGACAATCAGTACCCTGTTAAGAACATAAGCTGCACAATTAACTGCTTCAGCCCAGAAAATAATTGGAAGTTTTGACTCGATCAGCATAGTTCTAGCGGCCTCCACAAGGGTTCGATTCTTTCTTTCAGCAACACCATTTTGTTGTGGTGTTCGGGCGGCGCTAAACTGTCTGAGAATACCCCGTTGTTCACAGAAGGAGTTGAAGATGTGGTTTCTGAATTCAGTTCCGTTATCGCTTCTGATGGCTTGAACCTTCTTCTTTCCAAGAACCTCTATCAACGGAATCAGCTTCATCAATTCTTCGGCAGTCTCACTCTTGTTTGCCATGAATCTCACCCAGGTGTACCTAGAGTAATCATCTGTGACAACCAAGCAATAAGACTTTTTAGCAATAGATTTGACACTTATTGGCCCAAATAAATCAGTATGTAACAATTCGAGGGGTTCTGAGATGGAATTTGTAATTTTAAGTTTGTGAGGCTTTTTGTGCTGTTTTCCTTTAGCACAAGCCATACATTTCTCAACCACTGAAAAGTCTTTGAGTGGTAAACCCCTAACCAAATTGTTCTTAACCAATTTATTCAGAATTTTAAAATTGATGTGTCCTAAACGTTTATGCCACAAAAATGATTCGAAAGATGAAGCTTTAGACAGGAGACAGGTCACGGTGGAATTTGATTCCTGTGATCCCATATTCAACATATAGGTGTCATTTCGTCTCGGAGCTCGCATGATCACCATATCTTCGGGAATAGTAAACTCTGGCTTCAAGAACAGGCATTCATTTGGAAGAAACATCACAGGAATATTCTTATCACAGATTTGTGATACACTCAGTAGGTTGAATGCCAGTTCAGGAACATAGTTGACGTCTTCCAAAGTAAGTGAGCCGTTTGAGACTTCCCCTTGACCAATCATCTTCCCACCTTTCTTGTCTCCCGCAAAAGCCACATAACCTCCATTTATGATCCTATAGTTAGTCAGAAGATCCTTCAATCCTGTCATATGTCTGGAACATCCGCTGTCAATATGCCAATGACTATTTACAACGGCATTTGAATGTTCCTGACATTTATTAAGACAAATGAAAAATTAGACCTTTGAAATTGGCACCCAAGTCTTTGTGAACTTGGGTGGTGAAGCAGATGAAGTATTACAAAAGAAATTATTTACAAAAGTGTTTAATCTTTTTCCGAAAGATTTTTGCTTTGAGCTATTTTGGATTATCTTAGGGCATTGCTTGACAGTGTGACCAGTATTTCCACATTTAAAACAGTGAGACTTCAATCCAGTTCTGGGAACTCTGTTAACAGGAATCTTATCCATTTCAATTTCCTCATCACATTCAGACAGTTGTGAGTTGCAGTCACTGTAAGTTTCATAGAGTTCTTTTAACTTACCTGTTGTGACTTTAACTGTATCAGATTCAGGTTTTGGTTTAAGAATGTATGAAAAAGATGATTCCTTCTCTTTTGGTTTTGAAATTCTCACGGGTGTGAAAGATGGAATTTGGTGAGTGAAGAACTTTTGAAAACAGTTTGTTTTGGTTTGACTTTCAGAGACATGACCTGAAAGTTTGTCTTTGTCATTCACACACGCATTTTCAATCAAATCAACATCATTCAACACATTAGGGTTTGAAGTAGAGCACCCTAGATTACTATTAAACAAGGAATTGTCTGAATATGACACGTTACTACAAACAGAATTAATTAAACTAGTGTCTTCAAAAGACTTCTTGGAATCAGAACTACTGCAATCACTACTGCTAGAACAACCGAGCCCAACACTCCCACCATATGCGTACTCCTCTCTAACTTCGTTAAGATTTACTTCACTTAAACCTGCAATGGAACTGTCAGTATCGTTCTGCATAATCTCTTGAATTAACTCATTTGAGGGATGAGGAATAGGTGTAGGAGAATAACAGAAAGTACTCGGTGGAGGATAGGCATATGTTTCATTGTTACTAAGACCCAACCCTGTCTTAACTCTGGCCCCCCTTTGTTTCTTGCACAGTTCTTCCCTTTTCATACCAGATATGGTCCACTGCTGCAATTTGTTTTTAAGCTTTCTTGCTTCAAACTCAGCAAGTGTAACTTGCTCAGTCAAGTAGTTAATTTCACAGTTCTTTTCTAAAAGAGTTCTTTTTAAGTGTTCATTTTCCTTTAAAGCTTCTCTTAACTTAACAAAATATTTTGATTCACTTAATTTAAGCTCTTTGATGGTTCTTTTTAATTCGTTTTCGTTTGACATTAACAATTTATTTGCTTTGTATATGCCAATTAAACGAATTTTGCAAGCAGATGAACACATATCTTCAATAACATCGTAAGGAAGACCAATTACCAGTTTTTCGGCGGCCAGAGCACGATCACATTGACAGTAGGGAGTGCTTCTTTTGAATTCATCAACTGCATCTAGCCTCGCTTTCTCAATCATTTCTTCCAGGCTAACCTTTGACTCTTCCTCATGCTTCACTTCATTAACAGCTGCTTCACAAACCAACCCTGAATGATTCAGATGTCCTTGAGCAATAACATCTGATTGAACTTTATCAACATTCTCCACCTTCTCTTCCTCATCTTTTCCATAAAATTCTTTGAACGGATCAAAGAGATTTACATCGTTATCATCAAACTCAGCGATCTCAGCAACAAGTGCATGGTTAATCTCCTCCTTGGTTTCTTCAATTTCTGCACTCCAGTCAAAGTTGGTGAGCAGTGCAGTTTCATTCTTTGATTTTGCTTCCTCAACCCTTTCTTGATTTGGAGCAGATTTTGGATTTGCAGAGTTAACTGGCTCAGTAACAATTGGTAATGGGCATTCTCTCTTGAAGTGGCCCAGTTGTTTGCAGTTATAGCATCTTAACTTTCCCTTATCATACCCCAGCTTACTATTCTGTCCCTGATTTCCGAAGTTTCTTCTGCCAGTTCTTTCCATGAATCGTCTGGCACGAAGAGTGAGCATAGCCATCTGCCATTGGATATCTGTTTCCTCCAGATCATCAGGATCCACCTGATACATGTCTTCTACAGTCATACCCTTCCCTTTTAACTCACTTGCAACAAGAGCTTCATAACTGTGGACAAACATCCCAAACAAAGCCATAGTATCTGACGGAATCTGAGTGGTGACAGACGCATTCGAGCTTGAACCAACATTTGAAGGTACACCAGCAGATTTAGTAGACACATGACTTGAAGGTCCTCTAGATGCAGCACTATAGGCATAAGAGTTTGCAGCGGATGAGATAAGTGCAGCATTTTGAGAAGGAATGTTTGGAACCATCATTGACTGATTATATTCTCTTCTTTTCACGTCAAGGTCGAAAGACTTCAGCTTGTTGATGACGTCCATCAATTTGTAGTCAGGAAAGTTTCTCTCTTGTTTCAACAGCTTGATTTGAAGGCTCCATTGAGGAGGAAGAGAATCTAACAATTTTGCTACTTGTTCGTGATTGCCCAGCTTTTCATCATATTTCTTCAGATTACTTGACACAGATAGGAATCGATTTGTAATATCAGTCAAGTTCTCTTGTGAATACCCCACGAAAGAGTTGAATTCCTTTTCAGCCTGAGCTTTTCTATCCAGTTTCAGATCCTCATTGCCATCATAAAATTCACACAATGCATCATACAGGCTTTTTGCAGTTGTGTGTTCTGCAAACCGGTTGAAGATGTCCTGATGCAAGCAAAGTATTAAAGCCCCTAGTGCCTTCTTGTCACGATCAAGTAGCTTGATGTCAGTTTCAGTAAAAGTAGTTGGATCTGTGTTTACTGAAGTGACGGTTCCTTCAACTGTTGTGGGCACATGCGGACCATTTACTATAGATTCCCATTGATTGTAATCTGTATAATAGAAGAAAGCTTTCAAACATCTTTTCCAGTCTTCAAAGTTTTCACCACTAACAAGCCTCGGTGGCCTATTAGGTTGAACGCTATCCAGATCATTCATATTCAATGTTGATGAAGTCATAACTTTGAACAGATTATAGATTCGCTGAAAACAAACAGTTTCCCTGACTAGATTCGCTCAAAGAACACAGCAGATTCGCTGGTAGATTCGCTGGTGACAGATTCGCTTGACGAGCAAACAGTTTCGCTGACAGACAAGCACAGATTCGCTGGCCTAATTTTGGCAGCAGTTTCGCTTGCACAGTCAGCCAAACAAGTGAACTTTCGTTCGGTGATATGTTAGATTCGCTGGCCACAACACAAACCAATCAGGACAAAAATTTGAATTAGGTTCGCTGGTAGAACAGTTAGTTTCGCTGGTTGAACAGATAGATTCGCTGGTAGCTCAACCACCCTGAAACAGTACGGAAACAGTTCGAAAACCCTCAAAACTTGACCATTTGCACACACGTTTGTTTTAAAGGCTTCCTATGACCAAATACCACAATCTTGGAGCAAAATACAACTCCAAAAACACAAAAACAAGCTGAGAGCAGAATCAAAAGGTATTTCGACCCAAAAAAACTTCAAAATCAACACAAAAATCACTTGAATCAAACAATCAAGAGCACTAAGGCTCTGATACCATATTGTTGGTCCATAATGATCGTGATTTCAGTGCTATGTTGAATTGTTTAACACAAAAATAACCAAGACTTGAAGAATAAAGTGTATATTGTCCAAACAACCCAATAACAAGATCTAACACACAAATGAGGTAAATAAGCTACAATGATAAGTAGAATAAGCTCCTAGCACCTCAAATAGAACGATTACACAACACAATCAGTGAGAAATGGCTTGGATAAAAGATGTGCAAAACTTGTATAAAGTGAAGATAAGGTTACAATATATAGCAGTGTTAGGTTCGCTGATAGATTCGCTCTAGCGAATCTATCTAGCGAACCAGTGTCATAGGTTCGCCCAGTCGACACCTTAATACAAAAGACAACCTGAACTGCGGGCGAATCTATAGATTCGCCCGTAGGTTCGCTAGTACAATTACAATTACAAGTTAAACAAATACAAACAAAAGTAACACCGACAAGCCGGTGAGTCCAACCTATACATAGTGACTATCAGTAATAATGGTAAACATCGCATAAACCATTAACTCTTTTGATCAAGAAAGCATCAAAAACTTCGTCATATTTCCATGCAATGATTTTCACCTTCTTGGATTTTTCCGGTACGATCATCGAATCAAGCAGTTCAGCAACGGACTGTCCTTTGCTCAGCAGAGATATAACCACATCTCCTGCTGTGGCAGATTTATGCCATGATTCTCGTACGTCCATAGGAATATTGTATGACTTGACTTCACTTGGAAACATATCGATCAACTCTTTTCTCTTTTTGTGCGCATCCTCTGGTAAAGCCATCACCGTTATTTCTTTGGGTTCGAGCAGTTTGTATCTCTTCTTCAGCTCATAATATTGTGGGTTGTTGTAATCCAGGTAAAACATCCGATTGTACATCTTCTCAGTATTCATAAAACTTACAACAATTTTCTTCAGCGATTCATGTTTCAATTTCTTCAAAGTTCTATATGGATAGTTCCTCGAACTCAACCATTCACGCATGTTTCTGCTGGACATTTCTTCTGGATTTTGATGATATAACTCTGATGGAGGTAAATCATCAATATTCAGGCTTTCTTGGAGTGGTGTCCACTCACCCATCTCCACAACAAACTCCTTTTCATCAGCAGTTGCTTTATCTTGTGCAGTCAAACATTTCTCATATTCTTCATTGATTTGACATACTGTTAGCCCATTCAGATATACTGGATAGTACTTCATCTTTTCTAGATAAGCAAAACGTTCAGGCAAATCTGCAAGTATCTCATCTTCAGGATTAGCTTCAGGCTCAACTTCAGGTTCAGACTCTGTGAAATCTATATCATCCAGATCATCTAGTGCCTCAATCATTGGTGCAGTTTCAGTTTGAACCGGCTCAAACTGAAATGCTTCATCAGTCACAGTTTCAGGCACATTTTCAACAACTTCAACTACTTCAGGCACTTCAGTTACCACAACAGATTCAGATTGAATCGGCTCAATCTGAACTGTTTTATCAGTTTCAGCTTCTTTCACAGTTTCATCCACCTTTGTCATTTTAGCCACCTCAGTTTCAGTTTCAGATTCTGATTGAATCGGCTTAATCTGAATCTCTTCTATTCTTGCCTTTTTAGTACAACCTTCTTCACCAGTAATCTCAGGCACTGCATCTAACTTTCTTTTTCCCTCAGCTTTGTCAGAATTGACAGCATCATCAGCTTCATCGGGAATAGTAATTGGTGACTCAATCCTTATGCCCACATTCTTCTTACCACGTGCTCTAGTATAATAAACTTTGGCTTCTTGAGTAGGCTCAGTCACTTCCATTACATCATCCGAAAAATCTTTATCTGATGTAGAACCAGACTTCTTTGATCTGGTTTCTTCTAACCATTTTTCCAACATCTCCTTCTCAGCATCAAGAGTATTGCACTCCGCCTTTAACTCATTATAATCATCTTTCAAATTTTCATGCTCTTCCTTCAAATTTTCAAGAGTATTGCACTCCCCCTAAGATTTATCTTTGGACTTCAAAATTCTTCAACAGTTTTCATCTTTTGCTTTTTGATCAGTTGATCAGCAACTTTCACCTTCTGTTCATTCTTCCACTTGATGTATTCAGGATCATTGTATCCCGAAAATTCACCTTCTTCCTTCACTGTTTCTTCTGGCTTCGGATTCAGTTCCGAATACTCAACAAGTTGAATCAGAACAGGCTCAGATTTGTTGCTAGCTTCATCATCAGCTTCAGTCGTCACGCCATCTTCTTCTTTCAAACTTTCAATCAACACTTCAGATCCTTCGGATTCGGATTTACTTCTTTGAATTTCTTTGAATTTTCGTTCATTTTCAGGTGAATGATCAAATTCATTGAAGTTTTCAGGTAAAGTTTGTGTGATTGAATTAGGCATTGGTTCATGAGTGAAACCCAACCCTGTTTTGTTTTTGTTACCTCTTTCATTCACAAGTTGTTTCACCATATTCTTACAACTTTTCACTTTTGTTAATTCAACTTGTGTGACAGCATGAGCAACTTTTTCTTGTTCAAAGTTCTTTGTCATTTCTTCAAGTTGTTTTATTACCAGTTCCAATTCCTTTAAGGTTTTGTTCCATGATTCTTTAAGTGACAAAATCTTCTCATCAGCAATTTTGTGATCAATTTTAAGTTGTTCATGAATTTTCTCATGTTTGCTTAATTTATCACCAATTTTAAAAGAATGAGTTCGATAATGTTCTACTTGTTGAATGCATTGTTCAGAACACAACCTACCTCTAACATCATCAGGCAAAGGAACATAGTTAGGGGGTAAATCAGTACTAACCTTTGGTTGTTCGGTGGATGATGAAGACTCACTGGATGTAGCCATCAGCGCAGTTTCTGATTCAGATTCTTCAATAGGATCTGACTTTGCACTCCAGTCATATTCCTCAGAATCTTCACTCACAGTATCAATCAGTTTACCATCCCCTTCTTCAGACCAATCTTCCTCAATTTCGCATACTAATGCCAGACTAGATGTAAGATCAGATGTGAACTGTTCTGCATAAGCACTCCAATCATATCCATCTTTCACACTCACTACCAGTGCTTTGCTCTGATCTTCTGGCTTCTTTCCTTCATCTTCCAATTTTGGCATGGGAAGACTTTGATATGGTTTCTGCATGAAGCGTTGATTCCTCTGTTGATAGCTTGAAGACTGTTACGAGCTTTGACCTTGACCTTCATTCTGTCCACTTGAACTTGATTGATCATTGTAATTCTGATTCTTAGGAGCTTTGCATTCCCGAGAAAAATGACCATAGCAGTTACAGTTGAAACATCTGGCCTTCGATTTGTCAAAACCAACTGTCTTATTTGCATGTGGCTTGAAGCTTCGGTTAACATAAGCATGTTTCTGTGTTCGATATGCAACCATTACCATTTGCCAATTCAAATCCATTTCCTCAACGTCATCAGGATCCATTTCAAAAAGATCTTGAAGAACAACATCCATCTGAGACAAATGACTTCCTTGATAAGCTTGAAAGCTTGCCATGAACGCAGTAAAAGCAGTCTTCGTCTCCTCATCTTGTAACAAGATGTTCATCACATCTTTTACTTTTGTTTGAACATTCGAACTTTGATTTTCTGCTTGATTCTTCATATTCTGACTTTGAACTTGAGCTCTTGGTGGAGATTGAGGTTGAGAATAAGTTGGTGAATTTGGAATGTATGATGAATCAGTATAAAAACTTGCGCCAACAAATAGATCACCCTCATCTTCAAACTTAGTTGCATCTTTTGCAAGAAAGGCATTCTCCACAGTATTAGCAGGATTCACAATATATTTGTATTGTGCATGTGAACCAGTTCTATCAGTGTTTCTAGAACTTTCATCAATCTCTACTTCCTCTATCTTTGCAATGAGCAGATCCAAATCCATCGGAAACTTTTCAGTATGTTTCAGCAATGTCACAGTCTGTTTCCATGATGATGGAAGAGCACATAGCGATCTGTCATTCAAGTCTTGAAGATATGTTTTCGCACCAACATTGGTCATTTCAGTAGTCAGATGAACAAACCTATTCATCATCTGGTGCATAGATTCTCCAGCAATGTGTTCAGATAACTCCAATTGTCTCTTCAGCTTTTGTTTCTTGAGACTCCTGAGTTGTTCACCTCCTTCACAGATTGACTTCAAGGCTTTGAACAATGTATAACCCGTCTGATAAGTATCCAACCTCGACAGTACTTGTAGTGGCAGTCCTTTACACATCAACGAATAGGCTTTGCTATCATTCTTCACTTTCCTTAAATCTTCAGCTGATAAATTATCTTCTGGATACGGTTCAGTAGAGTCTTTGGTGTAAGTACTTGCACTATCCGGAGCAGTCTGTGAAGTATGTGAGGACCCTTATCAATTGACTTCCAAAGATCATTGTCTATTGAGCAAAGATGATGCTTCAGTCTAATAGTCCAATTCTTGAAATCTGCACGGTTAACAAGTCTAGGAACACGGTTATCAGAATCATCATTAGGTGCCATTTTAAAAGATTTTAAAGAAAACATTTTTGGTTTTTGTTGATTTTGAAAAGAAATAGTTAAACTACTAAAATAAAGACAAGTAAATAATGACAAGATAAGAAAACAAGGATTAAAACAACTAAAAATGAGTCACACGGCTGAACAGTGAAAAATTCTTCTTCACCCGGCTGAACAGTAGCTTTTGTTCTTCACCCGGCTGAGAAAAGTCTTCACCCGTCTAAACAGTCACACGGCTCAACAGTTGTAAGTCTTTAATCTTGAAAACTTCACCCGGCAAGAACGTTACCCGGCTGAACAGTTACACGGCAAACAGAAATAACTTGTCACGGCAAACAACTTGACCCGGCAAGAAGAAAATATTCACCCGGCTGAACAGTTATCAACACTTCACCCGACAGACCTTGACACGGCTTGAAAGTGTTAATCACCCGGCTAAATAGTAACAAGTTGATCCGGCTGTTATGTTGATCACCCGGCTGAACAGTACTTTACCCGTCTGAACAGCTCTTCACACGGCTAAACAGTATATCACCCGGCACAACAGTACACAGAATTTTTACTTGCAATTCTTCACCCGTCTAGCACAAATTCCTTTACGCGGCTGCACAGGACCTAATTTTGTTCACAAATCTAAGTCCAAGGATATTTGTCTAAGTCAATTTGTTACCCGGCTAGTTAATCTTCAACCTGTTCATACTGTTCATCATCTTCATTATGAGAAATTTTCTGGGTTTATCAAAAACTTGTCCAATTCTTTCAAAATTCACACACAATCAGTGAAATAGTCCGATTAACAATCCCTAATCTCAATCAATCCAAAACATGATCAATTTTTGGTGAATTTGAGCAAAATTCGATCGAACAGTAACTTTTTCTATCTTCCTAATTCCTCAGATCTGATGATAATCTGATGGAATTTGCACAATCGTTGTGAATTAGGAGTGATTGCGATGATAAATCACAACTAAAAACAGCAACAATTCATTCAGATCATGATTTTTGAGCAATATTGTAGTGTTTTGCTTGATGAATAGCGAAGAACACAATACCAACAGCTCTGATACCAATTGATAGGTTCAATTGGATCGATATCACTCAAATGATCAGAATGATAAGTACAAACAAAACAATTCAATCAGCAACACAATTCATTACTAAATAATTCTCTTGTATTGATGATCAAAGCAAAATCTGTAGTACAAAATGCAGGAGAATGTAATCACACACACTTAGTTCTCTCTCTAACGTGAATATGTGATCTAGCCTCTCCCTAAACATTCTCTCACTACATGCTTTATGCAACAATACATTTTAGGGAAAATACAAAATAAACCATAAACTATACAAAATGTATAAAAACAAAGTACAAAGTAAATCTTAAACTGGAAATAGCCCTAACAAAGCCGTTTTCGCTAGGAGTGGTTGTGCTCCCGAGAATAATGTGAACTTCGCCACCGGGACCCTTAGTGGGCCGGCTTTAACTTGGTGGAACCGAGAAACACAAGATATGGGGTTGGAGGCAGCTAATGCCTTAACATGGGAACAATTTAAGCAGCTGATTAAGCGGGACTACTGTCCCCGGGATGAAATACAAAAAATTGAAACTGAATTTTATCACTTGAAGATGGAAGGGTCCGAAGTGAAGGCCTATACCACCAGGTCCCACGAACTTGCTACGTTGTGTACAAATATGGTGGACCAGGATTACAAGAGGATTGAACTGTACATCTCGGGTTTGCCACCGCAGATACATGGTTTGGTTACATCATCTAGGCCTGCGACTATACAAGACGCCATTCGTCTCACTCACCAGTTGGTTGAACAGGCTATTGAACAGGGGACGTTACCCAAAAAGAAAGGGGCTACGTCATCGGGGTCGGATGGTAAAAGGAAATGGAACGACAATCATAACAACAAATCAGCAACGAACTCCGGTTACTCACCGTATCAACAAAATAGGAAGTTTGATAAGACAAAAAATTACCAATCCTCCTCTTCAACGGTGAGTCCGAGTAAGGGAGGTTATCAGGAGGACTTGCCTAAGTGTGATAAGTGTAACCGACATCATAACGGGGTTTGTAACAGAAGTTCATATATACATTGCGGGAAGCCTGGTCATGAGGCAAAGGATTGTAGGGGGGAAATGTTGGCTCGGGGAGCCCCAAAGGGAAATGGTAATGTGGTCACTTGTTTCGAATGCGGGCAAAAGGGGCATTATAGGACTGAATGTCCAAAACTGAAAACGGGAGGAAATGGTGGGGGCAAGGATAAAGCTGAGGGTAGTGATGCTGGTGTTAAGGGTCGTGCTTTCACACTCGGAAAAGGTCAGGCTATTAATGATCTAAACGTTGTTTCTGGAATATTTCTTATCAATAACTGCTTTGCCAATATTCTTTTTGATTCTGGAGCTGATAAAAGCTTAATCTCCCATGAATTTAGTAAACTCTTAGGGGTCGAACCGTCCCAACTTGATAAAAATTACACTGTTGAAATAGCAAATGGTAAGAAAATCGACGTCACTCATGTTCTGCAACGTTGTAAACTCGGACTGTCTGGTCACCTGCTAGATATTGATCTTATGCCAATTTCACTTGGTAGTTTCAATGCCGTCATCGGCATGGATTGGTTATCCAAGAACCAAGCAGAGATCATATGTAGTGAGAAAATCGTCCGAATCCCTCTTCCTAGTGGAGAGACCCTGTCTGTTCAAGGTGAGAAGAGTGGTGCTGTGGTTGGCATCATTTCTCTTATGAAAGCTCAAAAGTGTCTACGTAAGGGTCATTTTGCGTTCTTGGCTCATATTACCGAAACTCCATCTGAACCGAAAAGGTTGGATGAAATACCCGTCGTTTGTGATTATCCGGACGTTTTTACTGAAGATTTACCTGTTTTACCTCCTCAACGTCAAGTTGAGTTCCAAATCGAATTAACTCCGGGAGCAGCACCGATAACCAGAGCTCCGTACCGTCTCGCTCCGGCTGAGTTGCAAGAACTGTCTAAATAGCTTCGAGAACTTCTTGAGAAGGGTTTCATTAGACCCAGTTCATCTTCGTGGGGAGCTCCTGTTCTTTTTGTCAAAAAGAAAGACGGGACTTTCCGTATGTGCATCGATTATCGGGAACTGAATAAAGTGACCGTCAAAAATCGATATCCTTTACCCCGTATTGACGACCTTTTTGATCAGTTGCAAGGGTCGAGTTTTTATTCCAAAATTGATATCCGATCAGGCTATCACCAGTTGAGAGTCCGCAATGAGGACATCACAAAGACAACTTTCCGAACTCGTTATGGTCACTACGAATTCGCCGTCCTGCCATTTGGTTTAACCAATGCACCAGCGGTTTTTATGGATCTTATGAATCGTGTCCGTAAACCCTACCTTGATCAGTTTGTAATTGTTTTTATTGATGATATTTTAATATACTCTAAAAGCAAGGAGGACCACGCGGAACACTTGCGATTGATTCTTGAACTCCTGAAAAAGGATCAACTTTATGCAAAATTCTCTAAGTGTGATTTTTGGATTCGAGAAGTCCAATTCCTTGGCCACGTAGTTAATGAAAGTGGCATCCACGTCGATCCTTCAAAAATCGAGTCAATTAAAAATTGGGCAACTCCAAAAACTCCGACGGAAATTCGTCAATTTCTTGGACTCGCGGGTTATTATCGCCGTTTCATCGAAGGGTTCTCAAAAATCGCACAAACACTGGCTGCACTAACCCATAAGGGTACGGTGTATCAGTGGGGTGATCAGCAGGAAGCTGCGTTCCAGTTACTCAAACAAAAACTCTACAGTGCACCCATTTTTGTCTCTACCCGAGGGGACAGAAGACTTTGTAGTGTACTATGATGCCTCAGTTCAAGGCCTTAGTTGTGTTCTAATGCAACGTGGAAAGGTCATCGCGTATGCCTCGCGCCAATTGAAAATCCACGAGAAAAACTATTCAACTCACGATCTTGAGTTAGGAGCTGTGATCTTTGCTTTGAAAATTTGGAGGCACTATCTGTATGGAACCAAGTGTACCATATTCACCGACCATAAAGTTTGCAACACATCTTTGATCAGAAGGAGTTGAACATGCGTCAACGCCGATGGGTCGAACTCCTGAATGATTACGACTGCGCTATAAAGTACCATCCGGGCAAGGCTAATGTGGTAGCTGATGCTCTCAGTCGTAAAGAAACGATGAAACCTCGACGTGTCCGGGCTATTCAGCTCACAATTCATACCAGCTTACCTGATCAAATCCGTGGTGCCCAACTGGAGGCACTCAAAGAGGAATATCTGAAATCTGAGTCTCTTCGGGGGATGGAGAAATGATTTGAAACGAAGCCTGATGGCATTCGGTGTGTGGAAAATCGGATGTGGATTCCAGTATTTGGCGACCTAATGAAACTCGTCATGGATGAAGCCCATAAATCCCATTACTCTGTACATCATGGTTCTGACAAGATGTACCATGATCTGAAACAACTGTACTGGTGGCCAAACATGAAGGCCGACATTGCCACATACGTGAGCAAGTGTCTTACATGCTCCAAGGTTATGGTGGAATACCAGAAACCAAAGGGTATGCTTCAAAAACCCAAAATTCCTGTTTGGAAATGGGAACAAATTGCCATGGACTTTGTAACAAAATTTCCTCGAACACCTTCCAGTTGCGATGCCATTTGGGTAATCGTTGACCGCTTAACGAAATCTGCTCATTTTCTTCCTTACAAGGAATCTGATAAAATGGAAAAACTTGCTCGAATCTATATTAAAGAAATTGTTGCTAGGCACGGGGTGCCGGTGTCCATTATTTCCGACTGTGGGGCTCAGTTCACATCTAAATTCTGGGGGTCTTTGCAAAAGGCTTTCGGTACACGTCTTGATCTGAGTACGGCTTACCATCCTCAAACGGACGGTCAAAGCAAACGTACAATCCAAACTCGAGGACATGCTAAGAGCTTGTGTGATAGATTTTGGTGGTAGTTGGGAGAATCATTTACCATTGGTAGAGTTCTCGTACAATAATAGCTATCACACTAGCATCAAGGCAGCACCATTCGAAGCCTTGTATGGGCGAAAATGTCGATCTCCAATCTGTTGGGCCGAAGTTGGCGATAGCCAGTTGTTTGGGCCTGACCTTGTGCGCGAAACTACTGAGAAAATCGTGCAGATCCGAAATCGCATGGCAGCTACCCGTGATAGGCAGAAAAGTTATGCAGATTTGCACAGACAGGCGGTAGAATTTAAAGTTGGTGATCAAGTGTTACTCAAAGTCTTGCCGTGGAAGGGTGTGGTCTGTTTTGGGAAGCGAGTGTGACACCCGACAAATTCAGGTTAACCTCGTTAGCCAAACTATGTTAATCACGTTAACACAACTATACTTTTCATTTAATTTGACAAATTAAATGTACAAACTGTTACATGAACATACACATGAAACGATCACACGAGTTAGTACCCGAGCGTTGGAGAATTTAATTGATACAAATACAATAAATATATATCCTAAGTAACATGTGTGGTTAATTGTTGAACTTTCGAGTAATTACGTACTTTACTAGTTTTAACCATCTTGTGGTATTCGGTAAATTTTACGAAACAAATTTATGTGTAGGAAGGTGTGACAACCCGTAAATATGAGTTAACACCATTAACTATTTTTCACTTGTTTGGTTAGGTTTTATAAAGTTTGGGTTCATTCTGTAACTAGCCAAACCTTGTATTTAACTTATAAAACTTGCCAACCTAAACTAAATAACTTAACAAAGGTTAGGGGGCTAAGTGTAACAACCAAAAACTATTACCCAACCCTAAACCCTCACCCGTCTCTTCCTCTCGTCGGCTGTCAGGCGAACCAAGAACACCCACATGAAAATCGCACGTCTCTCACGTCCTTTCCAGCAGTTGCAGTCAGCCGGTTGTCTTCCTCGTTCTTGATCCTCCTCTCGTTGCCAGCGGATTAAGCAAAAGAAGCAGCAGCAGCCGCTGCAACAGCCTCCCCTGTCATCTCGAACCTTCACCTTAAACCAATCCGGTGAGTTTAAATAGTAACAGTTAGGGTTCGAATTCTGGTTCAAACAAACTTATGATTATGTGTATATGTATTGATTATGTGTGTATTGTTTCGATATGTATATATGCATATTAAGAACGAGCAACAGCGAGATTAGGGCTGAATTAGAGATTGTTGATGTACTGTAATCAACCTGTATGTAGGTATATATGTGCGATCTGTTATAAGCATATATGTAATGCATTTCTGTATGTATATATGATCGGTCGTATGTATGTATATGCTCTTGTTGTATGCGCATTACTGTTGTATATATGTATGTGTTCGATTATGTATGTAAGTATGCGTATTATGTATATATGCTCTTTTGCTGTATATGTGATGTTGTATGTATTATGCTGATGTATGCATATATTCTGCTGTATGTGCGTATGCAATAGTGTAGGTTTGTTAAAATGGTATGTATGGCAAGGAATCATATGCGGCGATGTGTACACGTGTAAATTAGAATAGAAACAGCAATGATGCATGTGAATGTATGTCGAGTATGCAAATGGGTCAGTGTGGATATAGTTACAACAGTCTTAGTATGTATGTATATAAATGTAAACCAGCATGTATGTAGGACCATATGAATTGGTTGAATTTGTTGCAACTGCGTATGTGGGGGCGCCGTATATATACATATATGCATAAGAGGGTGTAGAGAAGTAGCTTGATAATGTATTCATATACGTGATATTATGTGAGTAGAGGTATATATATATATATATATATATCAAAGTATAATTTGTACGTATGACGGTATAATGCTAAACAAACAAGTGTATTGTATGTATGTGTACATATAACCTACAACAAATATAAGTAGATCGTAACTTTATTTGTTAAACACATTATTTGATGATGAAGCTATAATCGTACAAGTGTGAGAAATGTATATGTGTAGGATGCGTGTAGTGCATGTAATTGTAGAAGGCGTATCTGAGCATTGGTTAATATCGACAACAAGAATAATGGATGATTGGATGTGTAATAGTATGTGTGCCAACAAAATTGTATAACAACATTGTATGTCTATGTGTGTGTGAAAGTCGAATTTAAATAAAGACATACGTGACTTCGTGTATGTAAATATATGTACATATTAATATATTATTCTATCCTTCTACATACGCAAGTTCTTAACTAATAACTAGAATAATTAATAAGCAGGTCGTTGAATGAATTACACGTGTAGCTTTAGCTTGCTGTTTAAATTGCTGTGCGCTTCAAAGGTGAGTTCACTAAACCGCACTTTTACTGTTATACCCTTTTATGGGTTGAACTCGGACTTTTACTATTCTACCCTTTTATGGGTTGAACTCGGACTTTTACTATTCTACCCTTTTGTGGGCTGAACTCGGACGAATACTTTTACGGATTTACAAATTTTGTATGTCGCATGTCTGGATTAGAGCAACTTTTATTTTGTTCATGAAAGACCTCATGGATACCTAGTTGACCGTTAGTATTTGTGAAATAGCGGGGAAATTTTGAGTAGTACTACTGGGTTTGACAAACCCCACCCGGGCTAGTCGCGCTAGCACGACAGAAGGACCTGTCGAACGGGTGTTGAATGACCTAACATACTTACAGTGCATCCTGCTGGGATGTACGAACAGGCAAACTGCACTTAATGTGTACATACGTCAGCTTCGGTCAGATACATTACGCCTCTAAGGACATGTGCTGTAGACTAGCTACCTACAATGACATACTTAATTTATATTTCTGCTCGCAACTGAACTACTTGATTTCATACTTACTTTGTGAACTCACCAACCGTCGTGTTGACACTTGTTAGTCTTTCACTTTTTCAGGTCACTGAGGTACAACGCACTTAGGACATGGCATGGAGTCACAGCTTTTCATTTAAACGTTTTCTTGCATTAAAAACCCTGTTTGAGTTTAACAACTATTTGAACTGTGTTCTTGTATTGGGCGCGTGTTTTGCACGTTCAGTCTTTAATTAATATGTTGACATTACATTTCGATTACGCTTCCGCAAACTTTTAAACGTTAACTCTGTATTAAATTTTCTCATTTAATGAGACACGTATGTTTTAAATTCATATAGTGTCGTTTGGTGTAACTAATGACTGAGATCCTGGTTTGTCACACACTTAACGGTAAAACTCCGTTAGTGGATTTTGAGGGTGTGACAGCGAGGGAAGCTGAACCCTCGTTATGTTGGGCCATTTGAGATCACTAAACGAATCGGGCCGGTAGCCTACGAACTAGACTTACCTGAGACACTCAAGAACATACACAATGTTTTCCATATCTCGAATCTTAAAAAGTGTCTATCCGATGAGCTAATTGTACCCTTGGAGGAACTAGAAATCGACTACAAACT
Source organism: Tagetes erecta (assembly GCA_030867185.1). Taxonomy (NCBI): domain Eukaryota; kingdom Viridiplantae; phylum Streptophyta; class Magnoliopsida; order Asterales; family Asteraceae; genus Tagetes; species Tagetes erecta. Next base: position 20,506,371 of record CM061497.1, on the reverse strand, counting down.
GCAATTTATCGAGGAACCGATTGAAATCATGGATAGAGAGGTCAAAACTTTGAAACACAGTAAAATTCCGATCGTTAAAGTAAAATGGAATCCAAGTGTGGGCCAGATTACACTTGGGAACGGGAAGACCAAATGAAACAGAAATACCCGCATCTATTCGAATAAACCTTTGTTATCACTCGAGGTATTATTTAAAAATTTCGGGACGAAATTTTCCTCAACAAGGGGATTATGTGACAACTCGAAATTCTAACCCCTAAATTCTTTCATTTTCAGACCCATTTTAACGACCGTATCCAATTTTCGGGACGAAAATTCCTTCAACAAGGGGATGATGTGACACCGACAAATTCAGGTTAACTTCGTTAGTTAAACTATGTTAGTCACGTTAACGCAATTATACTTTTCATTTAATTTGATGAATTAAATGTGCAAATTGTTACACAAACATACATACGAAACGACCACACGAGTTAATACCCGGGTGTTGGTGATCTTAAAAGGATACAAATATTATAAGTATACATTTTAATCGATATGTGTGCTTAATTGTTGAACTTTCGTGTAATCGCGTATTTTACCGGTTTTAATCAATTACGAGATTCGGTAAAATTCTGCGAAACAAAAATTTAAGTTTGATAAAGTTTTTCATTGTGTTTGCAAACCATAGCAAAAATATGGTCCATGGATCATCCATATGACCCATAGATGGCCCAAGGCCCAACCCAACTTAACATTAACAAGAATTAACAAAATAACTAATAACCTAAACCTAATTTTCATAAAAAAATCAGCCAAAAACTTCTTTTTCTTCCTTGGCAGTCGTCGCATATAGCACACACACATAGCATTTCGATTTCTTGCAATTTTGATCCATTGGTGGTGTTTTTGAGTGTTACTTGAAGTGATAAACGCAATACTAGTCGCTGCATTACGTTGTGTGCTTTAAAGTATTTTGCTGTGCAACTTAAGGTGAGTTCACTAAACCGCACTTTTACTATTATACCCCCTTATGGGCTGAACACGGACACATACTTTTATGGATTTACGAATTTTGTATGTCGCATGTCCGGATTAGAGCAACTTTTATTTTGTTCATGAAAGACCTCATGGATACCTAGTTGACCGTTAGTATTTGTGAAATAGCGGGGAAATTTTGAGTAGTACTACTGGGTTTGACAAACCCCACCCGGGCTAGTCGTGCTAGCACGACAGAAGGACCTGTCGAACGGGTGTAGAATGACCTAACATACATTCATGTGCATCCTGATGGAATGTACGAACAGGCAAACTACACTTAATGTGTACATACTTCAGCTTCGGTCAGATACATACGACTCTAAGGACATGTGCAGTAGACTAGCTACCTACAATGACATACTTAATTTATATATCTGCTTGCAACTGAAATACATGATTTTATACTTACTATGTGAACTCACCAACCGTCGTGTTGACACTTGTTAGTCTTTCACTGTTTCATGTCACTGAGGTACACTGCACGTAGGGCATGGCATGGCATCCTCGCAATTCATTTAAAACATTTATTGCATTAAAAACTTTGTTTTGGGATTTGTAAACTTTTTAAATTGTGTGTCTTGTGTCGGGCGCGTGTTTTTGCGCATTTACTTTCTGCATGGCTTGGGTTGCTTAAACTTACTTATTTATTACGCTTTCGCAAAACCGAAAAACTAATTACTCTGATTGTTGTTTAAACTACCGCACTTAATGGGTAAATGTTTGGTTTTTTCAAAACTCATATAGAGTCGTTCGGTGTAATTAATGACTGGATCCTGGTTTGTCACGCCTCTAACGGTAAAACTCCGTTAGTGGATTTGGGGGTGTGACAGGACGTCAGACGTTCAAAGTGCCAAATGATAATCAGAGTGTCAATATTATGTTTCTTGGCAAATACAAAGGTGTACCGGGAATGAAACAAAATAGAAAGTGGTTACCCTGGACCGTAATGAGTAAAGCTCCCTCATAACATTCACTAATAGTGTCGGTTTATTGTTGACGGTGGTAATCATCACCAGAGTTCTTATAGTCGTGAAATTTATTCAAAATCATGATTTATATGCGTGAGTCAGTTTAGGAACATTTGGTTTTTGTTGTTACTGTGAATAAAGGATGTATGAAAGTTATAATTTATCTGAGTACATAGTAGGTTATACTATAAGTGATAGATCAAACAGCTTTATAAGAAATTACGTGTTTATATATTAGAGTTTCCCAGGTTAATTATTGGTTTGGTTTCAAGTCCATCTTCAACGTACCGTTAGTGCTTATATATAGGGAGTACCGCAGCTAACCCACCACACCACCAGCACCTTGAAGGCATTTCTTGCCTACTTTCATTCAAAGGGGTTGAGAAGAAGGAATATACATTAAGTGAAATGGTACCGTTGTAATATATACTCTAACACCGGTTTTCTATTGAAATTTATGTGGTTCGATTCTACATGACCACTGACTTGAGACTTTAAGAACGCTTAACTTGGATTCTGCACTACTAAGCAGGTAGAGAAGTTCGATTATATATTAAGATGTAGAGAATGTAGATAATGTTTTTTTTTAAATTAGATATTTGTTCTTTGTAAATAAAAATAATAATAATAATAATAATAATAATAATAAATAATTTAAATTAAATTAAATCCAAAACGTGTTTTACAATAATGGAGATGCGGATTGGGTGTGAGAATTAACATTTACAAGAGTGTTGGATCAAGGCGAGCCATCCCACTAGATCGAAATGTATGCATACTACACGTGTGGTTCGCCAGTGCATTGTTAACAATTGAAACATCATGAGTCGGAATTATTTCTAGGTAACTTATTGTCAGAAGTAACTTTAAGTTCTATTTATCTTGAAGAATTGAGAATAGAGTACAATTAGGTGAAGTACTTTTAGGACGAGCCTGGTATGTTACGAGGTATTCACATAAAGGTTTAAGTGATACATATTTACTTCACAAGTAGTGATTTTGAATGGGAAATATTACGCAGTTGGTTCGTCATATCAACAGGAGGTTATTTTCGAATAGGTTGTTAGCTTTATGAGACTCCTTCATGGAATCCTAAGAATCATGGGGTTTGTTTAACAATCACTTGTAGAAACAATGAGGTTAAGATATTACTGGGGTGCTAGAAACTTGTAGTCCAAAGGTTGGAATTTATAACTTTGTGAGTTGGGTAGGGTAAGTGTTTTCAATTTGGACGATTTAGATTGTTTATATACAGAATGAATCATCATCATTTGGGGTCACATATAGTAGCAGGCGGAGCATTATCAAGTTTTTCAACACTGATCGTTATTCTTATTTGTGTATCATCACGGGAAGATTTGAGTTATTTGTTACTCAGTTGTATAACATAAACTGTATTCGGTTTAAAGATAAATTCCTGATATGCCAATCGAAGGTTGTATTGTAATTGTCCACCATCCATGGATTTTATGAGTTTAGTCAAGGATAGACTTGATGTTGGTGCGTTATCTGGAGATGTATGTTTGTTTCCAATGAATTTGTATTGATTGATTCTTCACTTTTGTGTTTCTCTTTGGGTATCACCCACATAGCAGATTTTGCCAGGATCATCGTGTACCTGTAAATTCACCATTACGTTGCGCACCCGTAATCGTCAATTTACCTTACACAACACCCTTGTTTGTCTCCCATCGGGTACATTAATCGTGATAGGTTCAATTGGATTGATATTGCTGCAAATCAGAACAATCTAAGTACACAAACACAATTCAATCAACAGCACAATCCATTACTAATAATTCTCTTGTATTGATGATCAAAGCATAAAAGTTGTAGTACAAATGTGCAGGAGAATACAAATCACACACACTCAATTCTCTCTCTAGCGTGTAATTGTGATCTAGACTCTCTCTCTAACATTCTCTCACAACATGCTTTATGCATCAACACTTTAGGGAAAATACACAATTAACCCTAAACTATACAAATATGTATAAACAAAGTACAAAGTAAATCTTTAACTAGAAACGAGCCCTAACAGTACTCCCCCTAAGATTTAACTTTGGACTTCAAAAATCTTCATCAGTTTTCAACCTTTGCTTTCCAGCTTCAATCTCTCACCAATCTTCAGGTTCGTCTTTAACATCTAGAATTGGCTTTCCTTTGTATTCTTCTTGTTCTTTCAAAGCCTCCTCAATACACGATTTGAACTTCTCAGCAATCTTTGCTTGTCTCGGCTTTGATTCATTTGTAATAATATCACAGTCCTTCATTCTTTTCAGCGTGTCCAAGGAAATACCTGCAAAGTCAATGTTAGCATAAAACTCGTACGGTTTCTTCCTTCTGTTAGGGCTATTTCCTTATTAAGATTTACTTTGTATTTTGTTTATTGTTTACATGTTTGTAAATAGTTTAGGGTCTATTTTGTTATATTCCTTAAACATGTTATTGGTTGATATAGGCATGTAGTTTGTGTGTGTGAGGAGAGAGGCTAGATCACTTTTACACTGTTAGAGAGAGAATTAACTGTGTGTGATTTATTTTCTCCTGCACATTGTACAACGAATTGCTTTGATCATCAATATACAGAGAATTATATAGTATGGATTGTGTTTGTGATTGAATCGTTTTGTTGTGTACTTGTTATTCTGATCATTGTGAGCGATTGAACGATCCAATTGAACCTATCAATTGGTATCAGAGCTTTCGGTATTGTGTTCTTCGCTGTTCTTAAGCAAAACACATCAAAATTGCTCAAAAACAATGATCTGAAGGATTTGATAGTGTTTTTGGTTGTGATTTATCATCGTAATCACTCCTATACACATCGATTGTGCAGATTCTATCAGATTATCATCAGATCTGAAGAATTAAGAAGAATAGAAAAAGTTACTGTTCGATCAATTTTTGCTCAAATTCATCGAAAAATGATGATGTTTTGGATTGATTGATATAAGGGTTTGTTAATCGGACCTTTTCACAGCTTGTGTGTGAATTTTGGACAATTTGGACAAGTTTTAGACAAAACCCAGAAAATTCGTTTGACGAAGATGATGAACAGTTGAGTTTTGGTTGAAGATTAACTTGCCGGGTGATATATTTGACTTAGACATTTTCCTTGGACTTAGATTTTGTGAAGAAATTAGGTCCTGTGCAGCCGTGTAAGGAAATTTGTTCTAGACGGGTGAAGAATTTGACTTGAAAAAGTGCTACTGTTCAGCCGGATCAGACACTGTTGTGCCGGGTAATACACTATTACGCCGGGTGATAGAGAAAATACAGCCGGGTAAACTTCAACTGTGTAGCCGGGTAATTAACAACTCTGTCGTGTGACCAAGTACTGTTCAGCCGGGGAAGCTCTCTGCCGTGTCAAGATTCTGCCGGGTCAAGACTATTGCCGTGTCAAGTGTAATTCTTCTTGCCGGGTAACTGTTCATCCGGGTGAAGAACAAAAGTATTTTCAACTGTTGAGCCGTCTAACTGTTTAGCCGTGTGAAGACTTATTTTTGCCGGGTGAAGAACAAATACACTGTTTAGCCGGTTGAAGAAGGATTTTCACTGTTTTGCCGTGTGACTTTATTTAGTTGTTTTTAATACTTGTTTCTTATCTTGTCTTTAATTACTTGTCTTTATTTTAGTATTTTAATCATTTCTCTTCAAAAAATCTACAAAAACCAAAAATATTTTCTTTAAAAAATTTGTTAAAAATGGCTCCTAATGATGATTCTGATAACCGTGTTCCTAGACTTTTGAATCGTGCAGATTTCAAGAACTGGACCATCAGGTTGAGACATCACTTGTGTTCTATTGACAATGACTTATGGAAATCAATTGAGAAGGGTCCTCACATTCCAACTCAGACACAACCAGATAGTGCTAGTACCCACACCAAAGACTCTACTGAACCTTATCCAGAAGATAATCTGTCAGCAAAAGATTTGAGAAAAGTAAAGAATGATAGCAAGGCTTATTCTTTGATGTGCAAGGGACTGCCACTTCAAGTTTTGTCAAGATTGGATGGATATCAGACTGGTTATACATGCTTCAAAGCATTGAAGTCGATATGTGAAGGAGGAGAACAATTGAGAAGTTTGAAGAAGTCGAAACTGAAAAGACAATTGGAGTTGTTTGAACATATTAATGGAGAGACAGTACACCAGATGATGAACAGGTTTGTTCACTTAACTACTGAGATGACAAATCTAGGAGTGAAGACTGAACTTCAAGATTTGAATGATCGATTATTATGTGCCTTACCATCATCATGGAAACAAACTGTTACCTTGTTGAAACATACTGAGAAATTTCCAATGGAACTTGATTTGCTTATTGGAAAAATTGAAGAAGTTGAGATAGATGAAGGATCAAGAAATACTGATAGATCAAGCTCACAAACTCAGTATAAGTATGTGGTAAATCCTGCCAATACTGTGGATAACGCTTTTCTTGCACAAGATGTAACAAAGTTTGAAGATGAGGGTGACTTATTTGTTGGTGCAAGTTTCTTTACTGATTCAGCATACTTTCCAAATTCACCAACTTATTCTCAACCTCAATCTCCACCAAAAGCGCAAGTTCAAAGTCAATCAGAAAATCAGAGTTCAACTGTTCAAGCCAAGGTGAAAGACGTCATGAATATTTTGCTTCAAGATGACGAGACAAAAACTGCCTTTACTGCTTTTATGGCGAGTTTTCAAGCGTACCAAGGTAGTCATTTAAGTCAAATGGACGTTGTTCTTCAAGACTTATTTGAAATGGATCCAGTTGATGTTGAGGAAATGGATCTTAACTGGCAAATGGTTATGGTAGCATATCGTACACAAAAGCATGCATATGTTAACCGAAGCTACAAACCTCATGCAAACAAAACCGTTGGTTTTGACAAAACTAAGGCCAGATGCTTTAACTGTAATCAGTATGGTCATTTCTCAAGAGAATGCAAAGCTCCAAAGAATTTTAATGATCAAGCTAGTTCAAGCAATCAAGGTCAAGGTCAAAGTTTTCAACAATCAACGAGTTATCAAGGCGGAAATCAGCGTTTCTTTCAGAAACCGTACCAAAGTCTTCCAATGCCTGAATTGAAGGAAAATGAAAAGAAGCCAGAAGATCAGACTAAAGCGTTAGTTGTAAGTGTACAAGACGGATACGACTGGAGCGCTTATGCAGAACAGTTTACATCTGATCTTACATCAAATCTGGCTCTGGTGTGTGAAATTGAAGAAGAAGACTGGTCTGAAGAAGGGGATGGAAAAATGGTTGAAGATGTTAGTGAAGATTCTGAAGATTATGACTGGAGCGCAAAAGCAGATCCTACTGAAGAGACTGAAACCGAAGTTGCGTTAATGGCAACATCTAATGAGTCTTCATCTTCCACTGAGCAACCAAAGGTTAACCCTGAACTCCCACCTAACTATGTTCCATTGCCCTTGGATGTGAAAGAAAGGTTATGTTCTGAACAGTGCATTCAACAAGTAGAACATTATCGAACTCATTCATTCAAAATAGGTGACAAATTAAGTAAACATGAAAAACTTCATGAACAACTTAAAATTGATCATAAAATTGCTGATGAGAAGATTTTGTCACTTAAGGAATCATGGAACAAAACCTTAACAGAACTGGAACTGATAACAAAACAACTTGAAGAAATGACAAAGAACTTTGAACAAGAAAAAGTCGCACATGCTGTCACTCAAGTTGAACTAACAAAGGTTAAAAGTTGTAAAACCATGGTTAAACAACTAATCAAAGAAAGAGGTAACAAAACCAAAAACGGTTTGGGTTTTACTCATGAACCAATGCCAAATTCAATCACACAAACCTTACCGGAAAACTTTAATGAATTTGATCATTCACCTGAAAATGAAAGAAAATTCAAAGAAATTCAAAGAAGTAAATCCGAGTCTGAAGGTACTGAAGTGTTGATGAAAAGCGTGGATGAAGAAGATAATGTGTCAACTGAAGCTGACGATGAAGCAAGCAACAAATCTGAAAACAAACTGGAGCCTGTTCTTATTCAACTGATTGAATATCCAAAGCTTAACCCAGAACCAGAATCGGTGAAGGAAGAAGGTGAATTTTCAGGATTCAATGATCCTGAGTATATCAAGTGGAAGAAAGAACAAAAGGCGCAAGTTGCTGCTCAGTTGCTCAAGAAGAATACTGTGAAGAAGGATGAAGCTTCAACTGCAAAGAAGCAGAAAGCGAAAACAATGACAAATCAATCTGAAACAAAAGAATCAAAAGGCAAAAGTGTCTTAAAATCGAATGCTAACACCAAAGCTCAAAATGTTAAAACTGACAAAGTTAAACCTGTCAAGAAAATGTCAAAAGGTAAAAACATCAAGTTTGTGTCTGCAGGAACGTTTGATTTGAACGGATCTTATGGTAAACCAAACAATTCTCCAATCAAATCTAACTCTGGTCTGAAAACAGGTTCAGGTCCTAAGTCTTCCGCTGTCAATGATAAGAGAATTGAAAATAAAAAGGTGACCAAACAGAACAGTTTAAAATCGAACCAAAGTCCCATGCAATCAAAATCACAAACCAAGTCTCCACAAAGAAGCGTTAATCTAAAACCGAATAACCAAGATAACGAATCACGTTTTGGTTCAACATCAAAAGTTAACAATCGGCTCTTTAGAATTAGCAAGAAATATTGTGAAATTTGTGATAGATATAATCATGCAACTGCTGAATGTTTCTTTAACAGGTACTGCAGTTTCTGTGACAAAAGAAATCATTCTTCAGAAGAATGTTATTTTAACAAATTTTGTGATATCTGTGAGAGAAGAAATCATGACACAAAGGATTGTTTCTTTCGATCAAACTCGACTAGAGAAATGACTCCATATTCAAACTTTCAAAGAAACAATTCATATGGTTTTCAAAATATGAATCAAAGTCACTCTCCGGTTTTGAGAAATTTCAATCGAAACAATTCTGTTTCTAACTTTTCAAAGAATGTGCAGGTTAACAGTTTTAAACCAAGAGCTTTAATGGTTAGAAATCAAAAGTTTGAAAATAACCTTGATCCTAAGCTAGAGGAAAGGTTTATTGCTTTGAGAAGAAAGCAATCATTGAACGCCAATGGGCGAAGTTATCAGCATCAAAATCTTTTGAATGAAACAAATTTTCAAAATGTTCAATACAAACAAGTTACTATTGCAGATAGATTCGGAAAACCCAAGACCGTGTGGGCCTGGGTTGACCAAACTAACTGAATGTTTTTGTTGAAATGCAGGTACGCCCAAGAAGACCTATCAACTCATGGTTCGTTGATAGTGGGTGTAGCCGGCACATGACAGGCAACCATGCCTTGCTTCAGGATTTCAAGCAAAAGAATGGTACTCACGTAGCGTTTGGAGGTGATGCGGGTGGTAAAATCACAGGCGAAGGAACTGTTTCGAATGGGATTATAAGTTTTGATAAAGTCAACTACTGTGCACAGTTGAACTTTAACTTACTTAGTGTATCTCAAATCTGTGATAAATCTTATTCAACTCTTTTTGATGATTCTTTCTGTTATATTCTGAAACCAGGTTTCAAGATTGACAATGAGTGGGTAGTGGTGAAAGCGCCTAGAGATCGTGATGTATACAAATTGGATATGTCGCAGATTGATGCCGAAACCGAAACAACCTGTCTCATTGCCCATGCTTCAAATGATGAGAGTCAGCTTTGGCATAGACGGCTGGGCCACTCAAATTTCAGAAACATGAACCGTTTGGTAACAGGAAATCACGCTGTGGGAATCCCATCGAAGAAATTCTCCACAACTGATCTCTGTCCTGCATGTCTGAAAGGCAAACAGCATCGGATGTCTTTTAAGTCCAAGCTCGAGAACTCCATTTCAAAACCTTTGCAGATGCTACATATGGATCTTTTTGGACCGACCAACGTTCAAAGCATCGGGAGAAAATCATATTGTTTAGTTATCATAGATGACTTTACGAGATTTTCATGGGTTTATTTTCTGCATGCAAAATCTGAAACAGCTGAATTATTAAAAGAGTTTATCATTAAAGTTGAAAACCAATTGGAATGCAAAGTTAAAGTATTAAGAAGTGATAATGGAACGGAATTTAAGAATGCTAATGTTGATTTATTTTGTGCAGAAAAGGGGATTGCTCGACAATTTAGTGCGCCTAGAACGCCTCAACAGAATGGGGTTGCGGAACGGAAAAACCGGACACTAATTGAAGCAGCAAGATCCATGCTCGCAGATGCCAAAATCCCGATCACTTTTTGGGACGAAGCTATTGCTACTGCGTGTTTTGTACAAAATAGAACATTATTAGTTCAAGATAAAAAGAAAACTTCTTATGAGTTGTTGTTTGGGAGGAAACCAAATATTTCTTACTTGAAAGCTTTTGGTTGTCCGGTATCGATTCTAAATCTAAATGAACATCTCGGGAAGTTTGAGTCAAAATCGGATGATGGATTTTTCCTAGGATATTCGTCTGTTTCTAAAGCTTATCGGGTTTTTAATAGCAAATCAAATACTGTTATTGAAACTATCAACGTCAAGTTTTTAGAAAATTCGTTTCCTTTAGTGGCTCATGGTCCCGAATGGTTATTTGATTTAGATTCATTATCGAAATCCTTCAACTCTAACTTATTTGATTTTTCAGGAAACTCAAGGAAGGAATCAGGCGACTTAGGATGCTTTAGTGACGATTCTGATAATGACGAAGATGGAAATCTCAACTCTGAATATCCATTTATGTCTTTTCACAATCCTGATCATGTCAAATCCAGTCAAGCTCCGGGTCCTTCTGGTTCAAATGAAGATCAAGAATCGAACAATCATGACGAAGATGTGATTTCTCCTAATGATGGTGGATCGGTTCAGAATCAATCATCATCAGATCCGAATGCTGAAGTTATTCCAGAATCTTTTGATTACTTCATCAATTCACCGGATCAAGTCCCGAATTTCACACCGCATACTTCTTCCATACTTCAAGATCTACCAAATCTGAATACTTCTAATCTAGAGACTCAAGTGCAAGGAGGTGATATTCCTATTCATCGAATTCACAAGAAACATCCTGTTTCTCAGATTATTGGGCCGTTGAATCAGAGAACTACAAGAAGTCAGACGGAGCACGCAAATATCTGTCTTTACTCGTGTTTTCTATCTCAAGTGGTGCCAAAGAATATTTCAGAGGCGCTGAAAGATAACAGTTGGATTGAGGCGATGCAGGAAGAATTACTTCAGTTTCGCAAACAGGAAGTTTGGAAACTTGTGGACTTACCTGAAGGAGAAAACGCAATAGGTACAAGATGGTTGTACAAAAACAAGCCAGACGAACGTGGCATTGTGGTGAGAAACAAAGCAAGACTGATTGCACAGGGATACACTCAGGAATAAGGCATTGATTACGAAGAGGTGTTTGCTCCGGTCGCAAGACTTGAAGCCATACACGTTTTTCTTGCATATGCTTCTTTCATGCGTTTCAAAGTATTCCAAATGGACGTTAAAGGTGCTTTCTTGTATGGGCCGATTACGGATGACGTGTATGTTAGACAACCTCCGGGTTTCGAAGATCCAGACTATCCTCATCGGGTATACAAGTTAAGTAAAGCTCTTTACGGTTTACATCAAGCTCCTAGAATCTGGTATGAGACACTATCTAAGCATTTACTAGAAAATGGATTTACAAGAGGTCAGATTGATCCAACTTTGTTTATGAAGAGGGATAATGATGATTTATTGTGCGTTCAAGTTTATGTGGACGATATTATCTTCGGATCAACTAGTGAGTCAATGTGCAAAGAATTCGAGGAAATTATGAAGAGCAGATTCCAGATGAGTTCTATGGGGGAGATTAATTTCTTTCTTGGATTACAAGTAAAACAATCAGCTGACGGAATTTTCATCAATCAATCAAAGTTCGTTGAGAAGTTGTTGAAGAAATTCAAGATGCAAGATTGTCAAACAATTCGAACTCCTTCTGATGTGAACTGCAAGATTCAACCGGATCCAAAGGGCGAAGCAGTTGACCAAACACTATACAGATCAATGATCGGTTCTCTGATGTATCTTACTGCATCAAGACCAGACATCATGTACGCTGTGTGTGTATGCGCCAGATACCAGTCAGATCCGAAAGAGTCACATCTTGTTGCTGTGAAGCGTATATTCAGATATCTCAAAGGGAAACCAAATCTTGGGTTATGGTATCCTTATGAAGGAAATTTTGAACTATATAGCTATTCTGACAGTGATTTTGGTGGTTGTGCTCTTGACAGGAAATCAACAACTGGTGGCTGTCAATTTTTGGGTCCAAGGCTTGTCTCTTGGCAATGCAAGAAGCAGACCAATGTTTCTGTATCCACAGCTGAAGCAGAGTATATCGCTGCATCTGCAGGATGTTCTCAGGTTTTATGGTTACAAAATCAGTTGCTGGACTACGGGTTTAATTTTTTGAAAACTCCTATTTACATAGACAATACTGCTGCTATGTTTATAACTGCTAATCCTGTTCAACATTCTAAAACTAAACACATCGAAATTAGATATCATTTTTTAAGAGATAATTCTGAAAAGGGTTTAATAATTTTGATTAAGGTTCATACCGACAAACAACTGGCAGATCTTTTCACAAAATCTTTTTTGTCAGGCCGGTTTGAATTCTTAATTCAATCCATAGGATTAATCAATCATGATTGATTCTATTTTTCGAAAAACAAAACAAAAATCAGAAAAATTATAAAAGCCAAAAATATAATAAGTTGATGTTATATTTTGATTCCTTTGTCTTTTATTTTATGTTTTGCATTATGTGTGCTTGCGTGAAAAAGAAAAATAGAAAAGCAAAAACAAAATATAAAAGCAAAAAGAAAAGAAAAATATCATGTCATAAGAATCTATATTGCACAAAGTGAGAAATGATAGTTACACTAGACATTATTTGGTACATTATTTTTAAATAAAGACTGATGAATGTTAGTTGATGTGCTAGACAGCTCAGACAATTAGACTGAACAAGTAAGTTGATTGTTGACAAACATAAACTTAATGATCTTGTGTTAAGTTCCATTGTTATACATGTCTAGATATATATCTTTTGATACATTGCTTGTGATGTTAGTTGTGCATGATCGGGTAACGAAGTAGTCTTCTCAGTGTGATGAACCGCATCGTGAGCTTCTTTGTTGTGGTATCCACAGACCTGAAGTCTCACACGAAGTCTCTTTTGAGCTTCAAGATGCAGCAAAAGATTCCAAAATGGAACAAAAAGAGTCCCAAATGTGGACCAACACCAAACAAAAATTCCAAAATGGAATTCAGAAGATTCCCAAGGGGAACGATAGGAAAGAAAAATTCCCAAAGATGGAATTAAAAAGAAGTCCCAAAGTGGACCAAATCCGAATAGAACCCAGATTCCACACTGTGTATGACTGTAAGTGACCAGGTTTCGTACAATATGCATTCAGGTAGTGATTGATAAGGAAATATGTTGACATATGTATACATGTGGGTCACATAATTCATTCTAATCGAACCTTAAATATCATCATGATACTGAAAAAGTAAGTGTGTCAACTCGAGCTAATTGGTATGTTTTCATATCATCACTCAATCAAGCATAAGTCAAATGTCTATTCAAAACCTGCAAAACATGTTCAGATAATGTGTGGTATGATCTCACTGTGATATTATGATTCATTGCATTGCATATGTCTTTACTTTAATGTGTGTGCTTTGTGTGTGCAGGCATATGGAATCATTATTGACACATCAACATCCTTGTTAAACTTAAAAATTTCAAGAAATTTCAAGTTTAGGGGGAGAATAAATTGAAGAAAAATATCTACAAAAATCCAAAAATATTTTGTTTTTGAATAAGTGTGTTTTTGAATGAACAAGGTTATAAGTTATGAAAAGCAAAGGTATTGGATGTGTTAAAAACAAACCCAAGGTCTTGTAATTTGTTTTTAAGAAATTGCTTCGGGATATAGAAAAATTGGTTGTGCAAAAACTTTTTGAAAAAGAAAAAGGAAATTGAATTTTAATTGAAAAATTAATTTGTTGCAATGTTTAATGTTGTTTGATAATTAATATGACAAACATTCTTTTTAAGGATATCTTGTCTAATTAATATGTCGGAGAATGTTGCAGGTGCAATAAATGATCGTTGAAAAAGTCAACAGACGAGGAAAATTGAAGAAATTGCTTAAGTGTTATTGCCGGGTAAAGATATCAGGTACAACTGTGCAGCCGGGTAAAGAACTGTTCAGCCGGGTGAAGTTGTAAATCTGATACTTGCCGGGTGATTAAGGAAAAAGGTGAAGATGTTATGACCACTGTACAGCCGGGCAAATGATCATGTCAAATACAGCCGGGTGAAGGTCATAGATATCTTGCCGGGTGACAAGTGTATACTATACAGCCGGGTAATGAAGAAGTCTTGTTGCCGTGTAAAGGTATGACACTATGTTGCCGGGTAATGAAGAAGTGTGTATGCCGTGTGAAGAAGGTTGTCAAAGGTTGCCGTGTAAAGAAGAAAAGCAAGCCGGATGAAGAAGGAAAGCAACTGTGTTGCCGGGTGATGAAGAAAAGTTACCGAGTGATGTTGTGATAACAACTATTCTGCCGGGTGATGAATAAAATCCATCAGGTGTAGTTGTTCCTTAACCTTTACCCGTCACTACAGTGACTTACCCGTATCTACAGTGCTTGACCCGTCAAGTGAATTTCACATGTTGGTGACTTGTTTTATGTACTTGACCCGTAACTACAGTACATGACCCGTCACTACAGTACTTGACCCGGCAAGGTTTATTGGGCCTATTTTGCTTTTGTTGACCCGGCACTTAAAGTTTGACCTAAAATTTTTGACGATACAAATACCGTCTCTTCACAAACACTTATCATTTCACACTTTCACCTTCACACAAACACTCTGAACCTCAAATCGCCATTGTTATCATAGTCAATCTGTTGTCCTATAACAAGATTAATAGATTGATTAAGGTAGAGATTAAGTGTTTTTGACCTTAATAGACCTGCAAATCAACTGTTTAAAAGAAAAACGATGATGAACAGTGTTTTGGACATTGAATCGACACTTCGTCTTTGTGTGTTAAAACCGAAATCGAATGTTGATTTAGGTGTACAAACACTCGATTATCATCATTCAATCATTCATTTGCACTAAAACACCTTAAAATCGACTGAATCAAGTGGAATGTTCTTAACTGATAAAAATCGCCATTGTTGAACTTTGAAGCTTTTACAAGTTAATCATAACAACAATGAAATATCTGCTTTAAAAGTGATTAAACCTGTTAAAACTGAACCAAAACGTGTTGAACCTTTTCATCATAAATTTGTCAAAATTTTGCCTAAGTGATTAACTGTTAAAAGTTCAAACATGATGCATAATCCTTAAAATCCAATGTTGTTTGATTAAAATGATGAAAATCAGGTTATTAGAACAATTTAGGACTTAAACTGATTATGTTAATGTTTTTGCTTTCTAACTGTTAGTTAAAACACTTATTCAATTTTTTATATGTTTATGAAGATTCTAACACATTTGCCTTGTTTTGTGTTTGTTTGTGTTTTTGACAGATGGAGAATCTCAAATTTGAACCTAAACATAATTTGGTGGCATGTTTAGATGAATCACTTCCTGAGACAGAAGGTTATAGAGATATGATTCAGTTCATCAAGAGGACCAAGTATGTTTATGCTATATGTGCCAAACCGGTCATATATGCAAGGCTGATCAAGAGCTTTTGGAGATCAGCAGAGGTTGTAAGAGAGGAGAATGGTGTTAATGTTGTTAGAGGCAACATAACCAGAGATTGGGTACTTACAGTTTCAGAAAATGCTATTAGGCAGGCTCTGAGGATAGATGAGGATGAGGTTGGTATGTTAGATGAGCTGACCATGGAGGAGTGTAAAGCGTGTTTTGTGAACATGGGACATCCACCTGTGTTTCCAAAGTCACAGTTTTTCAGAGCTAAGTTGGGGAAGAAGTATAAGCTGCTGTGTTATGTTGTGCAGCAATGTATGTCTAGAAGGAGTGCAGGATTTGATAACTTTCCTTCAGACATTGCCTCACCAATTTGTGCTATAGCAGAGAACAAACCATTCAACATGTCGAGATGGATAATGAATGGTTTTGTGTTTAACTTGGTGAAGGGCAAGAGATTCAAATTTCTTATGTACCCGAGGTTTCTGCAACTGATGATAAACATTGCTTATCCTATCATCAGATCAGAGGGTTATGCTGGAGGCATATTATATACTGAGGACATGAACGATCTCTCTTACCGAAAGATGAGTATCGGGAATGTGCCTGATATTGATTTGTTTGACTATATGAGAGATATAGTCAACAATGAAGAAGAAGTAGATGGAGTGTATTATCACATATCTCATGGAGAGATTGTGAATCCGTTAGATCTGATTGATGAAGAGATTGATGATGCTAGTGTTGATAATGATGATAATAGTGATGGTAATGATGATAATAGTGATGGTGATGATGGTAATAATGATGGTGGTAATGATGCTGAATCTGAATCTAATTCAGCGGAGGTTGAACCAATGGAGACTGAGATAGAAAACATTGAAGTTACTGAACCTATGGTGATAGAAGAACCTGCTGAGGTTGCTTCTGTGGTTGAAGAGGTTGTTATGGAGATTCCAAGAGATGTTTCTGTACAGTATGTTCGAAAGAAGAAGAAATCAGTAGAAAAGCCTGAAGAGGTTAATGTTTTAGAGATTGCCCAGACAGTAATGGCCGAAGCTGAATCTATTGCACAGATAGATGAAGTGGATGCTGGCATTACTGATTCTATTACTGATGATATTCCCACCACTTTACCACAAACTGCTGAAAACATTGGACAAAATTTGGAGTCTTCACCAAATATTGTGCCAAGTGTTGATGAAGTTGAGGATGAAAAAGAGAAACGGATTGCAGAACTGGAAGAGATAGTTGAAAATCTGTTTAAAGCAAATGATGTGTTGAAAGCCTCAAACGAACGGAAAAGGAAGAGATTGGATGAGTACTGGGAAATACATAATCAGAATCTGAAAACTTTCAAAAAGTTGGATGAAGATCATGTGAAGCTGGTTGATGAACATGTGAAGTTGAGAGATGATTATAATAAACTCAAAGAGGAGCATGAGAACTTAAAGTATGATTATACTGAAGTTAAAGCTGAGTGTAATACTTTGGAGGCAGAGAAAGAGATGTTGGAAAAGGAATTGGAGGAAATGAGACCAAAGAAGTCTGGCTCGTCTTCAGATAAAGATTTTTCTGAAGAAATTATTGAAGTGACTGAATCTGAAATTCCAAAAGTTTATCTGACAAGAGCTCGAGGTACTTCAAATGCTGGTATTTTGGTTGAATCACCAATTATCATTCCCGATGAAGCTGCTGCTGAAACTGTCAAGATGGACAAGGCTGAGGGAAAGAGAAAGATAGATGCCATTCCGGAGATATTTGGTGATGAAGAAAGTTCGAAAAGGGCGAGAATTGATGAACCAGTGCAGATTGAGCCGATTCAATCTGCAGCTGTGATTGAGACTGAAAAAGTGACTGGAGCTGAGATTACAAAGTCAGGACAGATTGAGCCGATTCAATCTGGTTCTGTTGCTGAGACTGAAGTTTTTGAGGTCACTGAGAGTGAAAAAGAAGCTGGTTCAGAAGACACAGTTCAGTTTGAGCCGATTCAAGCTGAAGCTGTTGAAGTTGAAAGTGCGCCTGAAATAGAAGCTGAAGTTGCTAGTCAGTTTGAGCCGGTTCAAACTGATGATGCACCTATGATAGAGGCTTTGGATGATTTAGACATTGATTGGACTGAGTCTGAGGATGAAGCTGAGCCAGAACCAGTACAGAATACTGTTGAAGAAGTGCCGGATGACTTGGATCAGAGGTTTGCCTATCTTGAAAGAATGAAGTACAATTCTGTGTTTTTGAATGGATTGACGGTGACTCAGATTAATGAAGAATACGAGAAATGTATGATTCATCAAGATAAAGCTGAAGCAGATAAGAAGGAGTTTGTGACTGAAATGGGCGAATGGACTCCTATGCAGGAAAGTTTGAATATTGAAGATCTGCCACCGACTGAGCTTTACCATCAAAATCCAGATGAAATGAATACGTCTGATATGCGTAGTTGGTTGAGTTCGAGGAACTATCCATACAAGACGCTGCAGAGGTTGAAGTCTGAATCTTTAAGAAAGATTGTGGTCAGCTTCATGAAAACAGAGAAGATGTATAACAGAATGTTTTACTTGGATTATAACAATCCACAGTATTTTGAGCTGACAAAGAAATTCAAAGTGCTTGGTCCAAAAGAGATTCCGGTAATGGCGCTTCCTGAAGATGCTCACAAGAAAAGACACGAACTGATGGATATGTTTCCGAGCGAGGTTAAATCGTACAACATTCCAATGGAGGTGCGTGAAACTTGGCATAAGGCAGCAACACCAGGTGATGTGGTGAGGTCGCTAATGAGCAAAGGACAATCAATCGCTGAGTTACTAGATTCTATGATTGTGCCTGAGAAGAACAAGAAGGTTAAGATAATAGCTTGGAAATATGATGAAGTTTTTAATGCGTTCATGATCAAGAGGGTAAATGGTTTATGTGACGTTTATCATTACTACTCTAGCATCTTTAAACTGGAGGTTCAGGATTTAAAAGAATTGCACAAGCTGAAGTTAATTAATCACACGCATGCTGAGCGTGGTGATAAATGCGTGATACTTCTTGATGCTGGAATGAGTAGAACAGCTAAGTTTCTTGACTTTAGAGGTCAACAAGAAGACACTGCATATGTGCAAGCAAAGAAACAGAAAAAGAAGAAAAGATTGGTGGTGACCGAGGATATGTACTTAGAAGAGTTCTCGGACGAGTATTTTGACAAGATTACAGATCCTGGATTGAAGGTGATTGATGGAAGTCAGACAACGAAGCCTATACTCAGAGTATTTTACAATCAGGAAACTTTTGAACTGAAGCTTGTTCGGAACTTGGAGGATTGGGATAAGGATATGATCACACTCTTTAGTACCTTTGAGTTGAAGCTATTACATCCTTCATATATCGATTTTTTGCGAAGTTATAGAATGGAGAAATGTAAGGATAAACTTGCCGAAGCTGACAGGAAGTTATTTGTGGTAATGATTGAAGTTATTGCTGCTGCTTCGGAGATGATTCGTGTGAGGAAGGCTTTACTCAATTCTAATCTCGTGAGGGTTGATATACCAGAGATAGAATATATGCGGATCAGTAGGAAGGGTACATTGGAGGTGAAAGTTCAAGGTCAAGAGATGCCATTTGAGTTTTATGCTAATATCGATTTTGCAGGTTTAAATCTGGATTCGCTCAGACGCATGAATGCTCTACCCATTCTGACAAATGAATCCAAGCCTCGACAAGCTAAGATCGCTGAAAAGTTCAAATCCTGCATTGAAGAAGCTTTAAAGGAACAAGAGGAGTATAAAGGTCGAGAGTTGCTGAACGTGAAAGAAGAACCAGAAGATTGGTAGAAAAAGATTGAAGATTGATGCTGATAAACGAAGAAAAAGATTGAAGTTTTTGAAGATCCAAAGATAAATCTTAGGGGGAGTACTGTTAGGGCTATTTCCTTATTAAGATTTACTTTGTATTTTGTTTATTGTTTACATGTTTGTAAATAGTTTAGGGTCTATTTTGTTATATTCCTTAAACATGTTATTGGTTGATATAGGCATGTAGTTTGTGTGTGTGAGGAGAGAGGCTAGATCACTTTTACACTGTTAGAGAGAGAATTAACTGTGTGTGATTTATTTTCTCCTGCACATTGTACAACGAATTGCTTTGATCATCAATATACAGAGAATTATATAGTATGGATTGTGTTTGTGATTGAATCGTTTTGTTGTGTACTTGTTATTCTGATCATTGTGAGCGATTGAACGATCCAATTGAACCGTTAAAGATTCAGAATGTAAAGAGAAAATTCCAAAAATATCAAAAACATTGAAAAAAAAAAAATTCAAAAAGAACAAAAATATTTTCTTTTTAATCTTTTTCTTTTGTGTTGGCAATTTAACATATGTTATTGATGTAGGAGTTGTTCATCAAGCAATATCTCATCCGATTGAGAACTTAATCTTTACATTGATGATAAATGCACATTATTGCCTGAGTTTTAATGTTTTTCTTTGAGTTGCAGGAATAGTTTCCATTGCAGAACAAGCTTCCACGCGACTTGAAGATGTTCCTGTTCAAGCCTGATTCCAGTCCAAAGATCTCCAAGTCAGATTGCTGAGTGTTAAGAATCCTCCTCTTAATATCTCATACACAGATCCCATTAACCTCTAAAGCAAAAGTTGAGGGGGAGTATTCTAAGTCAAAGAAGTCTTCTCATTCTACTTCAACCGTTGAAGAAGATCCCGTTGCTGATATATAGATTCACCGGAATCTACTCTCTGCTTATTTCTTTCCATAGCCTCTGATGTTACTCTAAAGGGAGAGAAGGATGCAGATTGCTTGTTGAAAGACAGATTTTTGGTAGCATCATCTTAGGGGGAGTACTGTTGGGTCCTCTTGAAGATAATGCATACCAAAACTTTAAGTTGCTCTCTATACTCGCCACATGAAGATTTAAGCTGATATGTCAGATTTGTAAAGTGTCATCTTAGGGGGAGTACTGTTGGGGTTATTTGAAGATGTCACTTTACAAATATAAGCGAGTGAAGATATCGAGCATCATCACGAGCAAGCGCGGGTGAAGACGTTCATTAATTGTATTTGTCTTAGAATATTTGTGTAATCGTTTTGTGCTTAATTGCACGTCTTTTAGGTTACTTTGTAAGGTGAATGGTATGGACTATAAATACCATCACCTAGGTCATTTGTTAAGAGAGTTGCCTATTCTTGTTAGTCATATTCTCTTGTAACATCCTTTGATCTAATACAATTCACCTATTCTGATTATCATCATCTTCATCATACTTTGCATTGATCTTCATGAACATTCAAGCATCAATACGTGATCAGTGAGATTCCGCATCACTGATTGCAAACAACATCACCAAACAATCTCAGATCTAGATCCAAGCTCGCTCCCTCCCGAACTATCACCTTCCTTTGACCTTCACTTCCAAGGTACCCTTTGACGTCTCTCTCATGTATTCGATCTCAGGCATATCAATCTTCACAAGGTTAGCATTAAGCAATGCCTTCCTTAATCGGATTTTCTCAGTAGCAGCCCCAATCACCTCTATCATAATCACAAACAGTCTTCTATCTTCTTCAGCAATGGGATCCTTCAGTTTCTCCATCTTGTGGCTTCTAAGATAGTCAATGTAAGATGGATGCAACAGTTTCAGCTCAAAAGTACTAAACAGTGTGATCATGTCTTGATCCCAATCATCAAGATTTCGAACTAACTTTAGCTCATAAGTCTCTTGATTGTAAAAATACTTCAGTATGGGCTTTGTTGCCTGAGAACCATCTATCACTTTTAAACCTGGATCTGTCACCTTATCAAAGTATTCATCCGAAAACTCTTCTAAGTACATATCACGCATAACCAACTTCTTCTGTTTCTTCTTCTTCGAATCCAAATACACTTTATCTTCTTTCTGCCCTCTGAACTCTAGAAACTTTGGCATGCGGCTGATCCCGGCATCCAACAACATAGCACATTTGTCACTACGCTCTGCATGCGTGTGATTAATCAATCTCAATTTGTGCAGTTCTTTCAAATCTTGTACAGGCAGCTTGAAAATGCTCGAATAATAGTGATAAACATCACATAGCCCATTCACTCTCTTGATCAAAAATGCATCAAAAATCTCATCATATTTCCAAGCGATAATCTTCACTTCTTTGGCTTTTTCCGGCACGATCATTGAATCAAGCAATTCAGCAACAGACTGACCCTTACTCAGCAGTGATCTCACAATATCACCTGCTGTGGCAGACTTGTGCCATGATTCTCGTACATCCATCGGAATATTGTAAGACTTCATTTCACTTGGAAACATGTCAATAAGCTCCTTTCTTTTCTTGTGCGCATCATTTGGCAATGCCATCACAGGTATCTCTTTAGGTTCAAGCACTCTGTATCTTTTGGTCAACTCATAATACTGTGGATTATTGTAATCCAAGAAAAACATCCAGTTATGCATCTTCTCAGTCTTCATAAAGCTCACCACAATCTTTTTCATTGATTCTCGTTTCAATCTTTTCAGAGTCTTCTATGGGTAATTCCTCGAACTTAGCCATTGACGCATGCTTGTAGTTGACATCTCTTCCGGATTTTGACGATAAAGTTATTCCGGAGGAAGATCATCAATATTTAAACTTTCTTGGAGCGGCGTCCATTCACCCATTTCAACCACAAACTCCTTTTCATCAGCCACCACTTTGTCTTGAGCATTCACACACTTTTCATATTCCTCGTTTATTTGACTGACTGTAAGTCCATTCAAATAAACAGGATTGTACTTCATCTTCTCCAAGTATGTAAATCGCTCATCAAGATCCATAGGTATGTCATCATCAGGATTTGCTTCCGGTTCAGACTCAGTAAAATTCACTTCATCCAAATCATCTAATGCATCGATTGTGGGTGCATGTTCAGTTTGAACCGGCTCAAACTGAAATGCATCTTCAATGACAGCTTCTTTCACAGACTCAACCACTTTATCCACCTTGGGCACTTCAGTTGCCTGTACAGACTCAAATTGAATCGGCTCAATCTGAACTGTTTCTGCAGTCCTAGCTTTCTTTGCACTCATCTCTTCTCCCACAATCTCTGGCACAGCATCCAGTTTGCGTTTTCCCTCAGCTTTGTCAAGATTGACAAGTTCAGCAGCTTCATCGGGAATAGGGACGGATTCTACAATTGGTTCTGTCACAGTCTTAGATCGTTGTGATCTAGTTTGATAAACTGTGACGTCCCTAGGAGTCTCAGACACTCCAACGTTCTCTTCAACAACAAAATCTTTGTCTGATTCAGAACTGACTGGCTCCTTTTCTTTCATCCAACTTTCCAATACCTCCTTTTCTGCACGTAAAGTGTTGCACTCTGCTTGCAACTCTTCATAATCAGCCTTCAGCTTTTCATGATCAGCATCTAATGCTTTAAATGTTTCCAAATTCTTCTGATGAATAGCCCAAAACTCTTCCAGCCTCTTTTTCTTCCTTTCATTAGATGCTTTCAACAACGCATTAGCATCTAAGAGTTTGGCTACCATCCTTTCCAAATGAAAAACTTTTTCTTCTTCTTCATTCAGATTAACACTTGAACCAACTTTAGGTGAAGACTCCTTTGGTTGTTCAACGTGTTCAGCTGCTTTGGAGGATGTGGCAACTTCTACTGGTTCAGAAACGATCATACAATCATCAGTATCATCAACTGTCTGTGCCACAGTCTCCACTTCAGCTACAACTTCTTGTGCAATTTGAACTATATCAATCTGTTCAGGCACATACACATCTTCAATAACTTGCTGCTCCTCAACAATTATAGGCTCAACCACAGTTTTGGATCTTCGAGATCTAGAGTAATGTACTGTGATATCCCTAGGAGCTTCCATAACAACATCTTCTACTGCTTTTACAACCTCAACATTTTCAGGTACTACTGGTTCAACAACCTCAACAGCCATTTCTACATCTTCTTTTTCTGCTTCCTCAGATACTGATTCAGCACTATCTTCTTGAACACCATCATCATTTCCATCATCACTATCATCATCTTCACTATCTGACTCCCCACTCTCAGACTCATTCTCATCCTCATCATGTTCTTCATCTTCTGGATAACGAGCCAAGTACTCATCATCATCTAACAGATTATCCGGAATCTCATCAACAAGGTCCAGTGGATTCACAATCTCACCTTGTGATATGTGATGATACATTAATTCAATATCCTCCTCATTGTTTGCTATATCTCGTATATAGTCAAACATCTCAACATCTTCAACATTCCCAATACTCATCTTCCGGTAAGATAGAGCATTCATATCTTCAGTATATAGAATCCCTCCTTCAAATCCTTCTTCACGAATAATTGGATAAGCAATGTTGATCATTAGCTGCAAGAATCTTGGATACATAAGAAACTTGAATCTCTTCCCCTTAACAAGATTGAACACAAACCCTTTCATAATCCACTTCGACATATTGAAAGGCCTGTTCTCAGCAATAGCGACAATAGGGGATGCAATGTCAGAAGGAAAGTTGTCAAAACCAGCACTTCTCCTCGACATACACTGTTGTATAACATAGCACAATAGTTTCCATTTCTTTCCCAGTCTAACTCGAACAAACTGCTGCTTTGGAAATATGGGAGGATGACCCATATTGACAAAACACGCCTGGCACTCAGCAGTTGCTAGCTCATCTGTAGCACCAATCTCATCATCATCTATTCTCAGAGCAGTTCGAATAGACTCTTCAGACACAGTCAATTGCAACTGTCTGTAAATGTTTCCTCTAACCACTGTAACTCCTGCTTCATCAGTCAAAACCTCAGCAGTCCTCCAGAAATTCTTTATGAGTCTTGCATATATGATTGGCTTTGCACACATTGCATAGACATACTTTGTTCTTCTGATAAATCTGATCATATCTCTATACCCTTCAGCTTCAGGTATAGATTCATCCAAACAAGCAACGAGATTGTGCTTGGGCTCAAACTTGAGATCATTCATCTGTTTTGACAAAACAAGACACATGTGTTAGACTTTTCATTCATACAAAAAAAAATTTGCATAAGTATTTAAACATAAAGTTATAATGTAAAACAATCACATAATCATTTAATCACCTAAGTTAATCTAACAATCTGATTTTCATCATTTTGTTCAACAACACTTTGTGAATCAATGATCATACACCATTCTACACTTAACAGTTTAAGCACTTAAGAACACAAATCTGAAAATTTTTTATGATGAGTTTGTTTAACATGTTTTAGTTCAGTTTTAGCATCGATTTGTCACACACAAACAGATAATTCATTGTTTTGACATCAATAATCATGAACATTCAAAAGTTCATCAATGGCGGTTCGACAGTAATTTGCGAATTTCAGTTGATTCAGTTGATTTTAAGCAATTTGATGCAAATCAATGGATGAATGTTGATGATCGACAGTTATTACACCTAGTACAACATTCGATTTCAGTTTTAATACACAAAATAAAAGTGTCGATTCAATGGTACAATTACTGTTCATCATCATTTTTCGTTTTTACGGTCAATCAGCAGGTTTATCAGGTCGAATCATGTAAAGTATACCTTATTCAATCAATATAACTTGTTACAAAACAATCGATTGAATATGGTAAGAGCGATTTGAGTACAGAGGATTTGCTTGATAATGTTGGTGAAAAATGATAAGTGTTAATGAAGAGGCGGGTATTTATATGATTGAAACATTAGGTCAAACTTAATGAGACGGGTCAACATTTTGGACGGGTAAACATTTGAGCCCAATAAGCCTGGACGGGTCATGTACTGTTGAGCCGCGTCAAGCACTGTTGGGACGGGTCAATGTCTTTGGACGGGTCACAACCTTGGACGGGTCAACATTTAACATGTAAAACACTTGGACGGGTCAATCACTGTAGAGACGGGTCAAGTACTGTTGAGACGGGTAAGAGTTAGGAACAACTACACCTGTTTAGGTTTTACCCATCACCCGGCTGCATAGTAGTCTTCTAAACATCACCCGGCTTGCACAATAACTTCATGTTCATTACCCGGCTGCATAGTGACAGCTTCTCTTCATCACCCGGCTGTATAGTGACAGCTTCTCTTCATCACCCGGCTGTATAGTGACAGCTTCTCTTCATCACCCGGATTTATAATGAACTTCTTTGCATCACCCGGCTACACAGTTATGATACTTACCCGGCTGCACAGTGTTCTTCACTTACACGGCTATATATAATCATCATTCTATTACCCGGCTGTACAGTGTCAACACTTCATCACCCGGCTAAATAGTGACACACAACTTGTCACCTGGCTTCATTTCTTCTTTCACCCGGCTATTTTCTCAATCAATCACCCAGATGATATCAGTCAACACTACTTTACCCGGCTAAATAGTGACTTCATTATCCGGCTGAATAGTTCCTTCTGATATCTTCACCCGGCAACAACACTTAGACGATTTTTCACTTTTCTCCGTCTGTTGACTTTTCAACTGCATTTATTGCACCTGCAAACATTCTCGACATATTAATTAGACAAGACATCCTTATTAGGGTTTTTCACATTAATAATCAAAAATATTTAACTAGAGCAACAATTTTAACAATTTTAATTCACATAAAATCCCTTTTTCATTTTCTTTAATTTTTCTCCTAAAAATGTTTTTGCACAACCAATATTTCTATATCCCGAAAACAAATCACAAGACCTTGGGTTTGTTTTTAACACATCCAATACATTTGTTTTCAATGCCACATAATCTAGTTCATTCAACACACTTATTTCAAAATATTTTTGACTTTTTGTAAATATTTTTCTTCTTCACTTATTCTCCCCCTAAACTTGAAATTTCTTGAAATTTTTAAGTTTAACAAGGATGTTGATGTGTCAATAAAGACTCCATATGCCTGCACACACAAAGCACACACATTAAAATAAAGACATATGCAATGCAATGAATCAAAATTATCGCAGTGAGATCATACCACACATTATCTGAACATGTTTTGCAAGTTTTGAATAGACATTTGACTTATGTTTGATTGAGTGATGATATGAAAACATACCAATTAGCTCGAGTTGACACACTTACTTTTTCAGTATCATGATGAGATTAAGGTTCGATTAAAATGACTTATGTGACCCACATGTATACATATGTCAATATATTTCCTCATCAACTACCACTTGAATGCATATTGCTCAAAAACCTGGTCACTTACAGTCAAAATCAGTGTGGAATCTGGGTTCTATTCGGATTTGGTCCACTTTGGGACTTCTTTTTAATTCCATTTTGGAATTTTAATTTCCTATCGTTCCCCTTGGGAATCTTCTGAATTCCTTTTTGGAATTTTTTGTTTCGGTGATGGTCCACATTTGGGACTCTTTTTGTTCCAACTTTGGGAATCTTTTGCTGCACCTTTAAGCTCAAAAGAGACTTCGTATGAGACTTCAGGTCTGTGGATACCACAACAAAGAAGCTCACGATGCGGTTCATCACACTGAATAGATTGCATCGTTACCTGATCATGAACAACTACCATCACAAGCAATGCCTCCAAAGATATATATTTTGACATGTATAGCAAAGGAACTTAACACAAAGATCATTAAGTTTAGATTTGTCAACAATGAACTTACTTTTTCAGTCTAATTGCCTGAGCTGTCTCGCACATCAATTAACATTCATCAGTCTTTATTATTAAAATGATGAAACAAATAATGTCTAGTGTAACTATCATTTCTCACTTTTTGCAATATAGATTCTTATGACATGATATTTTCTTTTCTTTTTGCTTTTATATTCTTTTTGTTTGTTTTTTTCTTTTTCATGCACACTCACAATGCAAAAACAATAAAGTAAAAGGCAAAGGAATCAATACTTGACATCAACTTATTATATTTTTGGCTTTTAGATTTTCTGATTTTTGTTGATATTTCAAAAAATTAGAATTAATCATGGTTGATTAACCCTATGGATTAAATTAAGAATTCAAACCGTCCTGACAAAAAGGATTTTGTGAAAAGATCTGCCAGTTGTTTATCGGTATGAACTTTAATCAAAATTATTAAACCTTTTTCAGAGTTGTCTCTGAGAAAGTGATATCGAATTTCGATATGTTTGGTTTTTGAGTGTTGAACAGGATTAGCAGTAATGAACATAGCAGTAGTATTGTCTATGTAAATAGGAGTTTTGAGAAAGTTAAACCCGTAGTCAAGTAATTGGTTTTGTAACCACAAAACTTGAGAACATCCTGCAGATGCAGCGATATACTCTGCTTCAGCTGTGGATACAGAAACGTTGGTCTGCTTTTTGCATTGCCAAGAAACAAGTCTAGGACCCAGAAATTGACATCCACCCGTAGTCGATTTCCTGTCAAGAGCACACCCACCAAAGTCACTATCAGAATAACTATATAATTCAAAATTGCCTTCATAAGGATACCATAACCCGAGATTCGGTTTCCCTTTAAGGTATCTGAAAATACGTTTAACAGCAACTAGGTGCGACTCCTTTGGATCAGACTGATATCTTGCACATACACATACATCATACATAATGTCTGGCCTTGATGCAGTAAGATACATCAGTGAACCAATCATTGATCTGTACAGTGTTTGATCAACGGATTTGCCTTTTGGATCCGGCTGTATCTTGCAGTTCACATCAGATGGCGTTCGAATAGTCTGACAATCTTGCATCTTGAATTTTTTCAGCAACTTCTCGACAAACTTTGATTGGTTGATAAAAATTCCTTCAGCTGACTGTTTTACTTGCAATCCGAGAAAGAAATTAATCTCCCCCATCGAACTCATCTGAAATCTTGATTTCATAATCTCTTCAAACTCTTTGCACATGGACGGACTTGTTGATCCAAAGATGATATCATCCACATACACTTGAACACATAAAAGATCTTCATTTTCCCGCTTCATAAATAAAGTTGGATCAATCTGACCTCTTGTAAAACCATGTTCTAGCAAATGTTTAGATAACGTCTCGTACCAAATTCTTGGAGCTTGATGTAGACCATATAACGCTTTGCTCAATTTGTATACACGATGTGGATACTCAGGATCCTCAAAACCTGGAGGTTGTCGGACGTACACATCATCGGTAATTGGTCCATACAGAAAAGCACCTTTAACGTCCATTTGAAACACTTTGAACTTCATGAAAGAGGCATAAGCTAGAAAAACGCGAATAGCTTCAAGTCGAGCGACCGGAGCAAACACTTCCTCATAGTCAATACCTTCTTCTTGAGTGTAACCTTGTGTAATAAGTCTTGCTTTATTTCTGACCACAATGCCACTTTCATCTGGCTTGTTCTTGTACAACCATCTTGTACCAATCGCATTTTCTTCTTCAGGTAAGTCCACTAATTTCCAAACCACTTGTTTGTGAAATTGAAGTAACTCCTCTTGCATGGCTTCAATCCAACTGTTATCTTGCAACGCTTCTGAAATGTTCTTTGGCACCACTTGAGAAAGAAAACAAGAATAAAGACAAACGTTTGCATGTTCAGTCTGACTTCTCATAGTTCTCTGATTCAAAGGCCCTATAATCTGTGAAAAAGGATGATTCCTGTGAACTCGACGAGTTGGGATTGAATCACCTTGTACTTGCGTCTCCAGATTAGACTGATTCAGATTCGGTAGATCTTCTAAAATTGTAGAAGCATACGGAGTGAAATTAAGAACTTGTTCTAGTGAATTAATGAAGTAGTCAAATGATTCTGGAACAACTTCAACATTCGGATCTGATGATGGTTGATTTTGAACAGATCCACCATAATTAGGAGAATTTTGCGGATTTACATCATCACCAAGAATGTTTGATTCTTGATCTTCTTGAGAACTAGATGGACCCGGAGCTTGATTGGATACACCATTATCAGGATTATGAAATGACATAAACGGATACTCAGAATTTAGATTGCCATCATCGTCATTATCAGAATCATCACTGAAACATCCCAAGTCTCCTGATTCTTTTCTTGATTTTCCTGAAAAATCAAATAAGTTAGAATTGAAAGATTTTGATAACGAATCTAAATCAAATAACCATTCGGGACCATGAGCCACTTACGGAAATGAATTTTCTAAAAACTTTACGTTAATAGTTTCAATAACAGTGTTTGTTTTGCTATTAAAAACTCGATATGCTTTTTAAACTGAAGAGTAACCAAGAAAAAATCCGTCGTCAGATTTTGACTCAAATTTACCGAGATGATCACTTAAATTTAGAATCGATACAGGACAACCAAATGCTTTCAAGTATGAAATATTCGGTTTTCTCCCAAAAAGTAACTCATAAGACGTTTTATTTTTATCCTGAACCAATAATGTCCTGTTTTGTACAAAGCAGGCAGTAGCAATAGCTTCGTCCTAGAATGTGATAGGGATTTTGGCATCTGCGAGCATGGATCTTGCTGCTTCAATCAGTGTCCGATTTTTCCGTTCTGCAACTCCGTTCTGTTGTGGAGTTCTTGGAGCACTAAATTGGCGCGCAATTCCTTTTTCTGCACAAAACAAATCAACATTAGAGTTCTTAAACTCGGTTCCATTATCACTTCTCAAGATTTTTACTTTACAATCCAACTGATTTTCAACTTTGATAATAAATTCTTTTAACAACTCAGCAGTTTCAGATTTAACATGCAAGAAATAAACCCAAGAAAATCTAGTAAAATCATCAATGATGACAAAACAATAAGACTTCTTTCCGATGCTTTGAACATTTGTTGGTCCGAAAAGATCCATGTGTAACATCTGTAAGGGTTTTGAAATAGAGTGTTCTTGCTTGGACTTAAAAGACATTCTGTGCTGTTTTCCTTTCAAACATGCTGGACATAGATCAGTTGTTGAGAATTTCTTTGACGGTATTCCCACAGCATGATTTCCAGTCACCAGTCGGTTCATGTTTCTGAAGTTTGAATGTCCCAGCCGTCTATGCCAAAGCTGACTCTCATCATTTGAAGCATGCGCAATGAGACAAGTGGTTTCGGTTTCAGCATCAATCTGTGACATATCAAGCTTGTATACATCACGATCTCTTGGAGCTTTAACCACCACCCATTCATTGTCAATCTTGAAACCTGGTTTGAGTATGTAACAAAAAGAATCATCAAATAATGTTGAATAAGATTTGTCACAAATTTGAGATACACTTAGCAAATTAAAGTTCAACTGTGCACAGTAGTTGACTTTATCAAAGCTAATGACCCCATTTGACACGGTTCCTTCTCCAGTAATCTTTCCACCAGCATCTCCTCCAAATGCAACATGAGTACCATTCTTTAGCTTAAAATCTTGAAGCAAGGCATGGTTGCCTGTCATATGCCGGCTACACCCACTATCAACAAACCATGAGTTGATAGGTCTTCGAGGGCGTACCTGCATTTCAACAATTACCTAGTTAGTTTGGTCAACCCAGGCCCACATGGTCTTGGGTTTTCAAATTTCTGATTTCTTACCATCAAAGCTCTCGGCTTAAAACTGTTAACCTGCACATTCTTTGATGAAAAGTCATTAAAACCAGGATTGTTTCGTTTGAAATTTCTCAAATCTGGAGAATGACTTTGGTTTAAGTTTTGAAATCCAAAAGATTGATTTCTTCGAAAATTTGGAAAAGGTGTCATTTCTCTTGATTTGTTTTTCCGAAAAAAACAATCTGCAGTGTCATGGTTTCTCCGTTCACAAATACCACAGAATTTGTTATAAAAACATTCCTCTGAAGAATGATTTCTTTTGTCACAGTAATTGCAGTACCTGTTAAAGAAACATTCAGCAGTAACATGATTATAACGATCACAAATCTCACAATATTTCTTGCTAATCCTAAAGAGCCGATTGTTAACTTTTGATGTTGAACCCACTCGTGATTCATTATCAGTTTTGTTCGGTTTTAAGTTAACTTGATTCTTTTGTGGAGATTTTGTTTGTGATTTTGCTTGCTTGGGAACTTGGTTCGATTTTAAACCATCTTGTTTGGTTACCTTCTTTGATTCAAATCTTTTATCATTGACAGCGGAAGTCTTAGGACCTGAACCTGTTTTCAGACCAGAGTTAGATTTGATTGAAGAATTGATTTGGTTACCATAAGACCCGTTCATATCGAATGTTCCTGCAGACACAAACTTGATTCTTTTACCTTTTGACACTTTCTTTTTCACAGGTTTGACATTGTCATTTAACAGTTTGAGCTTTGGATTTGTCATTTGATGTTATGATACTTTTACCTTTCGACTGTTTTGTTTCAGATTGATTGTTTATTAATTTCGATTTCTGCACCTTTGCATTTGAAACTTCAGTCTTCTTCACTGGTTTCTTCCTGATCAGTTGATCAGCAACAATCGCCTTTTGCTCATTCTTCCATTTGATATATTTTGGATCATTGTATCCTGAAAATTCAGCTTCATCCTTCATCTTTTCTTCTGGTTTAGGATTCAGTTCCGGATATTCAACAAGTTGAACCAAAACAGGATCAGATTTGTTGCTAGCTTCATCATCGGCTTCAACTGTCACAGCATCATCTTCTTTCAAACTTTCGATCAACACTTCAGATCCTTCGGATTCAGATTTACTTCTTTGAATTTCTTTGAATCTTTGTTCATTTTCAGGTGAATGATCAAATTAATTGAAGTTTTCAGGTAAAGTGTTTGTGATTGATTTAGGCATTGGTTCATGAGTGAAACCCAATCCTGTTTTACTTTTGTTTCCTCTTTCACTCACAAGTTGTCTAACCATTGTTTTACAACTCTTTACCTTTGTTAATTCAACCTGTGTGACTGCATGAACAACCTTTTCTTGTTCGAAATTCTTTGTCATTTCTTCAAGTTGTTTTGTCACTAGTTCCAATTCCTTTAAGGTTTTGTTCCATGATTCTTTAATTGACAATATCTTCTCATCAGCAATTTTGTGATCAATTTTAAGTTGTTCATGAATTTTTTCATGTTTGCTTAATTTGTCACCAATTTTAAAAGAATGAGTTCGATAATGTTCCACTTGTTTAATGCATTGTTTAGAACATAACCTACCTTTAACATCATCAGGCAAAGGAACATAGTTAGGGGGTATTTCGGTACTAACCTTTGGTTGTTCAACAGACGATGAAGACTCATTAGATGTAGCCATAAGCGCAACTTCTGGTTCAGATTCTTCAACAGGATCTGCCTTTGCACTCCAATCATACTCTTCAGAATCTTCACTCACAGCTTTAATCAGTTGATCATCTCCTTCTTCTTCAATTTCACATACCAGTGCCAAACTTGATGTAAGATCAGATGTAAACTGTTTAGCATAAGCACTCCAGTCATATCCGTCTTTCACACTAACCACCAGTGCTTTGGTCTGATCTTCTGGTTTCTTGCCTTCATCTTTCAGTTCTGGCATTGGAAGACTTTGGTATGGCTTCAGCATGAAACGTTGATTCCTGTTTTGGTAGCTTGAAGACTGTTGCGCGTTCTAACTTTGACCTTGATTCTGTCCACTTGAACCAGCTTGATCATTGTAGTTCTGATTCTTAGGAGCCTTGCATTCCCTAGAAAAATGTCCATAGCATTTACAGTTGAAACATCTGGCCTTTGATTTGTCAAAACCAACTGTCTTGTTTGCATGTGGTTTGTAGCTTCGGTTTACATATGCATGTTTCTGAGTTCGATATGCAACCATCACCATTTGCCAATTTAAATCCATTTCCTCAACGTCATCAGGATCCATTTCGAATAGATCTTGAAGCACAACATCCATCTGAGTCAGATGGCTTCCTTGATATGCTTGAAAACTTGCCATGAAAGCAGTAAATGCATTCTTTGTCTCATCATCTTGTAACAAGATGTTCATCACATCTTTTACTTTGGCTTGAACTGTAGAACTTTGATTTTCTGATTGAGTTTTCGCATTCTGACTTTGAACTTGAGCTCTTGGCGGAGATTGAGGTTGAGAATATGTTGGTGAGTTTGGAATGTATGACGAATCAGTATAAAAGCTTGCACCAACAAATAAATCACCCTCATCATCAGTTTTTGCAGTATCTTGTGCAAGAAAAGCATTCTCCACTGTGTTTGAAGGATTCACAACGAACTTATACTGAGCATGGGAACCTGATCTGTCAGTATTTCTCGAACTTTCATCAATCTCAACTTCTTCTATCTTTGCAATGAGCAGATCTAAGTCCATTGGAAATTTTTCAGTATGCTTCAGTAGAGTCACAGTCTGTTTCCATGAAGATGGAAGAGCACACAACAATCTGTCATTCAAATCTTGAAGATCTGTCTTTGCACCAACATTTGTCATCTTAGTAGTCAGATGAACAAATCTATTCATCATCTAGTGCACAGATTCTCCAGCAATATGTTCAAACAATTCCAATTGTCTCTTTAATTTCTGTTTCTTGAGACTTCTCAACTGTTCTCCTCCTTCACAGATTGATTTCAATGCTTTGAACAATGTGTAGCCAGTTTGATAAGCATCCAATCTCGACAATACTTGAAGTGGCAGACCTTTGCACATCAAAGAATAAGCCTTACTATCATTCTTGACCTTTCGTAAGTCTTCTACTGATATATTATCTTCAGGATACGGTTCAGTTGAATCTTTGGTGTAGGTGCTTGCACTATCAGGAGCAGTCTGAGTAGGAATGTGAGGACCTTTATCAATTGACTTCCAGAGATCATTGTCAATAGAGCATATATGATGCTTCAGTCTGATTGTCCAATTCTTGAAATCTGCACGATTAACCAATCTAGGAACACGATTATCAGAATCATCATTAGGTGCCATTTTTTTAACAATTTAAAGAAAATATTTTTGTGTTTTTGATGATTTTTGAAAAGAAAACAATTTAGAGTTAAACTAAAAGCAAGTAATTAATGACAAGTTAGGATAACAAGGTTTGAAACAACTGAAAATGAGTCACACGGCTGAACAGTGAAAATTTCTTCTTCACCCGGCTGAACAGTAACTTTTCTTCTTCACCCGGCTGAGAATTTTCTTCACCCGTCTAAACAGTGACACGGCTCAACAGTTGTCAATATTCAACACTTGCAATCTTCACCCGGCAGGTGGAGTTACCCGGCTGAACAGTAAAAACTTGACACGGCTTGAACTTGACACGGCAGAAAAAGTTTACCCGGCTGAATAGTTGATCACCCGGCAGAATTATTGTTTACCCGGCTAAACAGTTGTCAATCACCCGGCTGAAATGTTAATCACCCGGCTGAACAGTTCTTTGATCCGGCTGAACAGTACAACCTTTTTCTCGCAAATTCTTTAACCGTCTAGACAAAAATCCTTTACACGGCTGCACAGGACCTAATTGTTCACAAATCTAAGTCCAAAAAGTATTGTCTAAGTCAAATTTATCACCCGGCTAGTTAATCTTCAACCTGTTCATCCTGTTCATCATTTTGTTCAATCGAATTTTTCTGGTTTTAACAAAAACTTGTCAAATTTCTTCAAAAATCACACCCAATCAGTGAAATA
This sequence comes from Tagetes erecta, assembly GCA_030867185.1. Taxonomy (NCBI): domain Eukaryota; kingdom Viridiplantae; phylum Streptophyta; class Magnoliopsida; order Asterales; family Asteraceae; genus Tagetes; species Tagetes erecta. Next base: position 20,471,192 of record CM061497.1, on the reverse strand, counting down.
TACCGATTATCAATCTTCAATCTCAATCAATCCAAAACATGATCAAATTTTGATGAATTTGAGCAAAATTTTGATCGAACAGTAAACTTTTCTTCCTTCCTAATTCCTCAGATCTGATGATAATCTGATGGAATTTGCACAATTGTTGTGAATTAGAAGTGATTGCGATGATGAATCACAACTAAAAACAGCAACAGATCATTCAGATCATGATTTGAGCAATATTGATGTGTTTTTGCTTGATGAATAGAGAAGAACACACACAATACCAACAGCTCTGATACCAATTGATAGGTTCAATTGAATCGATATTGCTGCAAATCAGAACAATCTAAGTACACAAACACAATTCAATCAACAGCACAATCCATTACTAATAATTCTCTTGTATTGATGATCAAAGCATAAAAGTTGTAGTACAAATGTGCAGGAGAATACAAATCACACACACTCAATTCTCTCTCTAGCGTGTAATTGTGATCTAGACTCTCTCTCTAACATTCTCTCACAACATGCTTTATGCATCAACACTTTAGGGAAAATACACAATTAACCCTAAACTATACAAATATGTATAAACAAAGTACAAAGTAAATCTTTAACTAGAAACGAGCCCTAACAAATCGTACGTGTTATTTTGTTCTTTGATTTACATTCATCCGTATGGTATTGCTATTCTATGTCAAGTATTGAATGTGTATAAGTGTATGATAAACCTATAGGTATGAGAAAACTATACTACATGTGTAGGACATTAAGTGATTATTAGTGTGACGTATCAATGGGTCGCATGTATCAGGTATGGTGTAAGTTCATACTAAGTGTAAGACTACTAGTCTAAACACAATCTGAGTGTACAATGTGCATAAGCAGCGGTAATATCAAATCAAGTAGATAGCACGTTGTGGATCCCACAATAAGTGACATGTTACAACTAACAATATGTCTCATATCAAGGGACATGTTATTGCATATGAATGTGTCATATGAGAAGTGACATGTAAAAGCACATAGTAGGTCGCATAACTAACAGGTCAAGACCTCTATGAATGAGTATCTGGACAGAAATCCAGCCCCGGTGTTCTTGTACCCCTATACATTAGGCGTCGGTCTCAGCCGGTTGGTTGCCATAATGAGGAGATAATTCAAAAGGGTGTTGTTTAGGCTTATTACGACACCAGTTTGTTGCCATAATGTTGCAGGATTTAGTTTATAATAAAATGTAAACATATCCCAACTAAAGCCCCAAAAAAATATTTGGCCTAAAAACGAAATATCTTTCGAACAAAGTCATGGTCGAACATGTCTTATGCATATTCCAATGAACAATTCAGAAGCTAGTAATTACATTACCTAGTTCAAGCTTCACTAGCAGAGCAAGCCACTAAAAAAATTACAATAATACAAGCTGGTCGCTTCATGCAATGCTAGTGTAGGCGTGTGTATGTGTAAATCACATGTATGTGGGTCATAAATAAATTCACACAAGTGCAACTAATGCAGTGTACAGTTATAGTCTAGAATGCAATGCAAACCTAGTTCACTATAACCAATGAAAAGTCGTGACTCCATGCCATGTCCTAAGTGCATGGTACCTCAGTGACCTGTAAAAGTGAAAATCTAACAAGTGTCAACACGACGGTTGGTGAGTTCACATAGTAAGTATAAAATCAAGTAAGTTCAGTTGCAAGCAGAAATATAAATTAAGTATGTCAGTGTAGGTAGCTAGTCTACAGTACATGTTCTTAGAGTCGTAAGTATCTGACCGAAGCTGACGTATGTACACATTAAGTGCATTTTGCTTGTTCGTACATCCCATCAGGATGCACATGTATGTATGCACAGGTCCTTCTGTCGTGCTAGCGTGATTAGCCCGGGTGGGGTTTGTCAAACCCAGTAGTACTACTCAAAATTTCCTCGCTATTTTACAAATACTAACGGTCAACTAAAAGTTTCTCTAATCCAGACATGCAACATACAAAATTTGTAAATCCGTAAAAGTAATCGTCCGTGTTCAACCCATAAAAGGGTAGAATAGTAAAAGTGTGATTTAGTGAACTCATCTTTGAAGCGCACAGCAAATAAACAGCAAAAATGAAGTAGAGCTATTAGGTCGCCCTACAACCTGCTTAATTAATTAATCGCTAGTTAACAACTACAACTCACGTTTATTGATAGATAGAGAAATTAAATATATCTATCCACACTAGCACACATTTTTACATAGTCCCACATATAAGTACATTTACTCACATTCATACATCACAATATACGTTCTTTATCATGGCATCTCTACCCTTACGCCTATTGCATACATTAGCTTCTCACGTTAGTACGCATAATAAATTTGAACAACACATAAAAGCATACCCTCGCTACATACAGATCCATACAGATTCTTATATACATTTAACATTATCTAATTTTGTTACACTTAATTGCATACAATACACACAATACATGTCATTCATACCCAACCATCCATACCTTCTTCACACATGAAATCAAAGCATTCAAGCTATTTATATATATGCAGTTGCGGCTGCTGCTTTCATGTTCGCCACACATACATATAGTTCTTACAAGCACATATTATTGTTGATCTACACACACACACACACACACACACACACACACACACATATATATATATATATATATATATGCGGAAAGTGAATACGGTGCTGTTACACGTGTAAGTTACACGCAAAACACATCAAAACGACGTAGTTTCTATCAATCAAATAAAAAAAACATATAATTTTCTTCCAACCTAATTCATCTTCACTACAAGAGCTTCGGTTGCTCCCCCTATCTTTTTCAAAATCATCACCAATTTAATCAAAATCCATACCCAAGTTAATGTGTAAAAGTGTGTTTCGTATTTGTTACCGGGATGCTAAGCTCTAATTTAGAGCATATATAGGCAAGCGAGAGATGTTTGAAGTTAAAATGTTTTAAGTCTATAACATCAAATCTATGAATTGTGATATTGGAACCATGAATACAAATCGAAATCGTCATCCATACGCATTGAGTTAGCATAATCAATTTGTTATGCATTCTTGATTTTCCCTTCCCTTATGTATGTATGCACTTTAATATTGGGTTGTTTTCATATATTTTAATTACCTAATGATAGCCTTCTATGAAAAAATTGCAAATATTGATGAGCTTTAATGATCCATTGTAGAAGACAAGTGACAGAGGGCAGCAACCAAAATCTTGAGATTTTCAGGTAATATATGGAGAAGAACAAGATTAAAGATATAATATATGTTTGTTTAATATTTTGTAATTAAAACTACGTCGTTTTGATGTGTTTCGCGTGTAACTTACACGCGTAACAGCATCGTATTCACTTTCCCCTATATATATATATATATATATATATATATATATATATATATATATATATATATATATATATATATATATATATATTGTACTAAATATTGTCCTGCATACACCGATTCACATACATATACCTCCTCAGTTTTGGCTACTGTACATACTTACAGCCATATATTTACCCGGTTATCCATTAACATGCATTAGTACATATAATCACCCATCCACTTCTTGTTGTTGTTTTAATTTGCATAGATACATATATACCTTGACAATTCATCCATTTGTTCATGCTGCGTTATTCAATTATTCATACATACAATTAACTTGTCATCTACACACCCGTATTCATTACTAACGTACTGCACTATGTTCATATATACACATACATACATAGGAGCGCTGATTGTTCATGGATCTACATGCGTACCAATTACATCGATACATATATACATACTACCACGTATTTACAGATCATGTTTATATACAATATACTTCACACGCAACTTATGGTTCGTATATACTTAGCCGAGATCATCTCGCTGTTGCCCGCTTTCATAAACAGGTATACGCATACAATACGTACCATCAATTTATAAACTAATATGCTGCAGATTACAATTCAACACTCAACTGATGGTTCCTATCTTCACGTACATACATCTGAACTACGTTCTATCCACGCTATTCTACGATATACATACAGACACGCATTGCACCTTGCACTTCATATCATATACACATATATGTTTCATCACAGATACACCACATGGTTCAATATATGATCGACCTATATATATACACTACATATTCACATATAACATTTTACGGTTTGCAAAAACACACCGAAAAATGACGAAGGAGATGATCGGGGACGAGAGTTGCGGCTATTGCTTCGCGACTGGCAATGGCTGTTGATCCGAAAGAGGGAGAGAGCGAGCAAGACGGTGACCAGGGGATTTAATGTTCGTACACGCTGCTGCTGGTTTCCGATTTTTCCGGCGACTGCACTTAACGATATGGACATGGGCGAAAGTGAGTGTTTGTTTGATGTGTGTGTGTGTGTTTTTTTCTTGAATCAGCCGCAGAGAAGAAGAAAGACAGAGACGGGGGGATGGGTTAATTAGGGTTGGGTATTAATTTAAACTTTACACTTTGCACCCTCCTAGTTTGATGGTTTATTTATTTAAGTTTTAAAGTTACTAAATAAATTTACTTAATTACGAAACAGACCCTAACTTTTATAAAAACTTAACGAGATAATTAAAGAATAGTTGACGGTATTAGCCTGGAATTACGGGTTGTCACAGAATACTTCACTGACATAAGCTACCGAAAAGCATGAGGTTATTCTTTTACTCGATATATGACACATTTCGATTAGGGAGTAAGTAAAACGTTTAACAACCTTGTGTTCGATTTATCCCCCAAGGAATATTAACAAAAATGTGAGCTCATGGTTTGGTAATGATGACATTTATGTAAAAAAAATCTGTAATAATGCATGTAGTTGTCTTGTCCGAGCAGTCTTTATTTAGATAAGAATATCAGAAGTATTTATCTTCACAAAATGCCTCTTCGAGTCAATAGTTTTACGAGTGCAGTAGGCGCTGACTCCATGAAGTAAGGTAATTGTAACAAGATGTGACAAGATGGAGAAAGGATTAAAAGTCTAATTAAATGGTTCACCACCAACAAAGTACGCTGGGGGGGGTAGCAAATTCCTCTGATTCGTCATTCTATAAACACCCAAGAACACCGAGTCCAATTGTTCGGATAAGGACGATTTGATCATTGCCCGCCGGTTAACAATAATTTCCAGACGACGCTTCTCAGATCCCGAAAATGAATCCGTAATAAGATGTGAACGAGAATCAAAATCAAGATTAGCAATCAGGTCTACAGTTAAAGGCATAGTAAAATAATATAAGCAAATTTGCGTAAGGAAACTAGTATGAGGAATCATATAAAAGATAACACGTATAAGAACGCGTATAAGCCCAATATAACGTAACTAATGTGTAGTGTGAGTGTAACGAATGCAATACCTAGTTATAGTCTAGATGCAGATGCTAGTTCCCTATAACTTATAGCTCTGATACCAATTTGTCACACCCTCAATTTTCCACAAACGGGGTATCCGTTAGGCGTGTGGCATACAAGGATCTTAAGCCAGTAGTTACAGTGACACTGACTCAACGTTTTAAACAAAAGTCTTTCTTAAAGTATTAAACCAAAGTTCAAGGTTTAAAATGTCAAGTTTCAAAGTTAGTGGAAGCATTTGGAAAACATCCCCGTACTAAAAATCCAAGGACGTAACAAAAAAGGTTAAACCAACCTAAATTAAGACCAACAATAGTTTCAATAGGTAAAAAGTGAATTAAGACCAATGCATGCAAGTGTCCTACTCGTGCGCCTTCCTAGTTCCCTGAGAAAAAACAAACTAAAACGAGTCAACAAATAATGTTGGAGAGTTCAATGAGTTTATTTAAATAAAATAAAATAAAATATAAGTTTCCTTGATAAATCAATGTATATTGCTGGTTTGCAAGACCACCTTGCTTACTACACGAGCACGTCGAGATTAAACTGAACGTTACTTGACTTGCCTTGTATCCATCACTACGGATGACCAAATGTTTAAAGGAAATTTTGCAACAACTAGTTGTCCGCTAGTGGTGGGGTCTGTCGAACATGTAGTACTACTCAAATTTCCACGTTATGCCGAAGTTGGCATATAAATAATCTCGACTAAAGAAAAGGACTTTATAAGTATGTAAATGCTCGGTAAAATAAGCCCTTAACAATAATATTATTTACCAAAAAGCATTGCCCCAGGTGGCAACGTAAAAGTTATGCCCGAATGCCCTACCCGAAGGTGTAAAACGTAGCCTTAATTGGCCCCGCCCGAAGGCATAAAGTTTTGCCCGAAGGCCCTGCCCGAAGGCATAAAAATGAAGCCCACCTGAAGGTGCTGTAAAATAGTTGCTCGAAGGCGTTGTAAAATATTTGTGTGTTTTCTCCCCGAAAAAGGTTTAAAAGCAGGCAGAGAACTCACCTTTGAAGCACACGACAAAAATAGTCAACATAAATGCAAACAAGAGTCTTAGATCGCCCTATGACCTGCTAAATAATTACTCACTAATTATTAACTAAAATAATATATATATATATATATATACATATAAATTATACACATTTAGAATCCGCTAGGGTTTTGTGCGTTCGGTTCAGTTTTCCCCATAATAGTCTATCACGTGATTGCTACACATATATCATGTATTTTGATCTCACACTTACATTCATATAAATTCTCACACTATGTAAACTCACTCCAAATATACTTTTCATGCTATACTTACATACTTCACGTATCAAACTTCGTACATGCAATTTCATACATACAATTCACCAACTAGCCACGCATACACGCATATACTTACCTAATTTCAATACAATACAAGCCTCATACACCCATATGCATACCATCACACATACATTCTGTTGCATATACACACTTATATTCATACGTGAGGTTGATGTTCCTATACATACACTTACGCATATTATACCTACACATACTTATACACACATTCGCATAAACACATGTGTCTCTACTATTATTTATGCTCTTCAATATCTACATATATGCACTTCATCACATATACATATTTGAAGCTATTCTCCACACTCACATAATACATAAAATACATACATACATACTTTTACATTCTAGCATACAACACATACATAGTACATACATAATAATATACATACATTTACATCTCAGTTACCACACCATATAACCATGTGGCCTGCTGCATCTTCGCTCTATACATATAAACACACACACACACAGCGGAAATATACATGTCTACATACAGTACTCTTTCTTTGATATAAATAAGAACAAATAATACTCATGTTGTTTTGTATGCGCATACAATTTAGGTTATTTCAACACATATACATATGTACACATATACTCGTACAATGCTACATTCAATACCTATACACACATATGTAATTACTACCGTTTCCGCTGCTTATATCGTGCACATACAAACCATAATCAACGAATCTTCACACTGATTTTTAAACATACATACACTCATATCACATATGCATACATTTCTATATACTTATACTCATATGGTGATCGAACGAGTGAACAGAGGCTACTGGTACGAAGAAGGGTGGTCGGATTTGGTAGTTTGCCGGAGTTGCAGGTTTTCCGGTGATGCGCGAGAATGGTGCGGCTGCTGCGATTTCTGTTTCCCGGCTCCGGCGAAGAAGAGAGGTGGAAGGTGCTGCGTTTTTGTTTCCGGCACCGGCGAATTAAAGATGATGATGAGGTAATTTATACGATATGCTCGGTGGTCAGTTGGGGTTGGGTATTTTATTAAATGTTTCACTTTACCTCCTCCTAGTTTGTTAAATTGTTTAGTTAATTAATAGAAGTTAATAATTAACTTCTATTAATTACAATTTGACCCTAGACTTGTGCATTTTAACTAACGAGTGCAAATAACGATTTAAAACAATGTGAGTTTGGTAAAATTTACGAGGCGGTTTAACAACATTAACTTGAATTGGCGGGTTGTCACAATAGCTATGCATGTAAGATTGCGCAACATATTATGATGATCTCGGATTTCTATATTATTATGTATCAATTTGTGGTTTATTTACTAGCTTTAAATAGCTAACTTTATTTTCACATATTTCAGGTGGTGCTTGACAGTGTTTTGCTGCTTTTGCCAAGACATAGGATTGCCTTGGACCTAGTAAAAAAAAGACAATTGCATTTACTGTTTCGGTTTTATTACTTTTTGTCGTATCCATTAAAGACTCATGTTCTAACTTACTACATCATTATTAGACTTAATAAATAAATATCATGTGCTTTGTTTACTATTGATATCCAATTTCTATGATAGCTCGGTGTTTCCGCCACCGGGCGGGGTGTCACAACAGCCGTTATGGTTTATAATTGTCTATTATTTGGTTAACAACTTTTAATTCATGTTTTAAAAGTGAAGTTTTAACCCAAAGTTAGTTTTTAAGTAAAGTTAACTAACTAACTTAACTAAATAAATTGTAGCATTTATAGAAGTGATGTTTTTAATTCTTTAGTTCGTTTTTGACGTTAAAGACTATTTTTAGACTTATAATCGATTTGTTTAACGTTTTCAATAATTTTCTTTTACGAACTATATATATATATATATATATATATATATATATATATATATATATATATATATATATATATATATATATATATATATATATATATAGGCACACTCAAATGAGAACACCTCTTAACTTAAGTACAAAAAGTACAACTTTAACGAATCATATATGGAGTCAAACTGTTGAATTTTTTGTAATATAAATTGACCAAAATGCTTATAATTCAACTAATTTTAACATCTATTTAAAAAAAATATGATTCGTCATGTCGTTTGTTAGAATGCATATATGCACCCAAAATATGTGTTTGTGTACAAGTGATTTAGGTGCATATATGCATTTTAACAAACGACTTCACAAATCATATATTTTTTAAATAGATGTTAAAATTAGGTTAATTATAAGCATTTTGATCAATTAATATTATAATAAATACAATAGTTAAAGCGGTTCCTAAGTTGTTCTCAAGTTAAAAGTGTTCTCATTTGAATGGATCCCTATATATATATATATATATATATATATATATATATATATATATATATATATATATATATATATATATATATATATATATATATATATATATATATATATATATATATATATATATATATATATATATATATATATATATATATTGAGATTCATTATTCCAAATAATAATTATTTTGATACACATGGATATTTTGCGATGTGAATACAATCGGTTTAAATACGATAAGAATAATGTAAAATTCGATATATTTATTCATAATTAATATGAACGTTACATTTTGAAGAAATAATTACGATTACAATTTAAAAGATAAACAACTTCGGGTTCGAGTTGGACATTCGGGTTCGGGTTTGGGGCAGATGTCACATAAGAATCACCACCATAGGTACCATAATAATCACCACCATATTGCTAGTTGTAATTATCCGAGTATTCAAAGTAGTTATCACCCTCGTTTTGACTGTCAAAAATATAGTTACTATCCCCGAAAGACATTTTTAGAAGAAAACATTCATAGTAGAAGCACTATTTCTATCTTTATAATTAAACTAAAAAAACTATCTTTTTTCTCTCATTCTACTTAAATAACAATTTTTTTTACCTTTATCATTACAGTTTCTCTCTCATTCACTAACAATCACTTTTTAAAATCATTAACAAATTAAAGGAGGTGAAGAATAGTTTTTCAAATATAGAGTTTTTCTTTCATCCACAATCAAATTTTCTCACTCCTTCACTCACAACAACTCATAATAACCCATAACAACCCCTAAAATATGAAAACCCAACTCACAAACATTTGATTACTCCACTGTGAATACTCTAAAGGTGTTGGAGCATTAATAGTGGATGCACTATCTTCATCCCTATAATTACACTAAAAACAACTACATTTTCTATCTCATTCTAATTAATAATAACTTTTTTACCTTTATTATTAGAGTTTCTCTCTTTTTCACTCACAACCACTTTTTAAAATCATTAAAAAGTTATAGGGGGTGAACAATAGTTTTTAAATATATAGTTTCTCTTTCATTCATCATCAAATTTTCTCTCTTTTACTCACAACTAGGGGTGCAAAACGAGCCAGCTCGAACCGAGCCAGTTTGGGCTTAGGCTCAGGCTCAATGATAACCAGCTCGGCTCGAGCCAGCTCGTTTTTTTAATGAGCTTGAATTTTGGGCTCTGGCTCGGCTTGTAAAAAGCTCGAGCTCAGCTCATGGCTCATCAAGCCAACTTGGTTTTTTTAACACATAATTAGAACATTCATGAATTAAGTTAAAAATTAAAAAAGAAATAATCATTATCTACTACATAAGTATTGCCTTAAAAAGAATGAAAAAGAAATTAATGTTTGAATTTTGAAAGTTAGAACTTTATGTGAAAGATTAGATGAGGCGACAATTAAGAGGAATGAAGTGACTGAAAAGTTAAATTGTTGAAAACGTAAAAGGATTAGAGCAGCAAGTCTTTTATTTTGTTTACTTTTTAGTATTGAATTATTTATAAAAATGAAGTAATGAGTAATGATTTATATTTAAATAAATGCTAATATAAATATATCTCTCTATCTATCTTCTATCTATATGTATGTATATTATATCAAGCCACGAGTCGAGCCAACGAACCAAGCCGTGAGCAATCCACGAGCCGAACCTACCATGACAAAGGCTCGGCTCATTCAGATGTCGAGCCGAACCAGCTCGACTTGTTTAAATACGAGCTTTTCCCAAACTTTTTTTTAGCGAACTTCAAACTAACCACGGCTTATGAATTTTTAAACATAGCTACTCACAACAACTCAACCCCTTAAAATAAGTGTGAATGCTCCAAGGTGATAATGAAAATTTGACTGCAAGCGGTTGTCATTGCAGGCTTTAAATCACTTGTACATAAGAGAGAGTAGGGGTGTTCACGGTTTGGTTTTGATGGTTTTTTGATCAAACCGTAAGCCAAACCGTTAGTACGGTTTTTTGCATATCAAAAACCGAAGCCGAACCATTGAAAACACAAACCAAACCAAACCAAACCAAACCGTTACTAATGGTTTGGCTCCGGTTTGGTTTCACGGTTTGGGCCTAAATTGGGCTTATATACTATACATGTTCATCTTTGTGTTAATATAAGATGTCAAAAAAATCAACACCTAATTAACATGTTGTTAAAAAACATACACACCAAATAAACACATAATAAGTAAAATTATTCTAATAAAAGCTTAGAATAAGTTGCCAAAATACAAAAAAGAAGCTTAAAGTAATTAGGTGTTCAAAACAAACCAGGTCAAAACATAGTTTGCTCGGGCTAATGGGCTATGCTAAAATATATAGGATAATCATTTTGGGCTTCAATTATCTAAACATTAGTTTGTTCGGGCTAATTATGCTAAAACTAAAAAAACATTTACTAATATATAATATGAAATATTATAAATAATTATATATCTAATATAAAAAATATATAATTTTGAAATACTTAAATCCTACGGTCCGGTCCGGTTTTATCCGAACGGTTTTTGGTAAAAACCACAAGCCAAACCGTTCATTACGGTTTAAATTTTTTGAAGCCGACCGACCGAAAGTTAAAAATAAAACCGACCATGAAGCCAAACCGATGATCGGTTTAGACGGTTTCACGGTTTTAAACCGAATCATGAACACCCCTAAGAGAGAGCATCACTCTCACTTTTTACTCTCATTCTCTCTCCTAGAAAAGGTCCTCGCTTAGGGTTTGCGTTCGTGTTCTTCGTCTCCTTGGTAAAATCTCTAACAGAATCTTTCTGTCTCACTACAATTTGTCAACAGCTTCTGTTTTCTGAGTTTTCCTGGTTGAGAAAACCCTAAAATCGAACCATTGTTGGTCGATTTTTTTAGTAAGTCGAGCCAATGTTGATAATATTTTCGATTTTTGGGGGTTTAAGCTCATGATGATGGTGTTGTTTAGTTTGTATTTATGTTTTGTTTTTTAGTACCTGCTGACTTTATTTCTCTCTTTTTTATGACACTCGAAGAGTTTTGAATTTACAGCTGTACTGTTTGAAGAGATATTTCTTTTGATTTTACAGTTTGAAGCGATCTCTCGATCTGCACAAGTTCAGTGAATGTTATATTTCATTATATATATATATATATATTTATTTTTCCTTTTTATGATCCGAATGTTGGTGAGTTTTTGCTGTCAAGACGGTTCCTTTTTGTATTTTGTTAAATATATTTGTTTAGTAGCTAGATTAGGTTGGATCTATTATAAGAGTAGCCGGAGTGGACTCGGGGTGGGTTCGGCCCCGATGCGGCCCCGCGCGGGAACACCGCCCCACCCCCCTGCGGCCCCGAAGTTTGGGGTGCCATTTGGGGTGTCTTCCCCGAGCCTCTCCCCGAAATTTTTGACCGTTTGAGCATGTGAGCCCCCTTCCAACGGCTTTTTTCGTTTTTTTTGTCAAACAACAACAGCAGCAAAAACAATTTATTGATTTAAGAGGCTATGATTTGCCATCACGGATCTACCATCCATCAAAACAAAAGAAGAAAGTGAAGAAGAAACAACGGATCTGTTGTTTGAGCTCGAAAATGAGTAGAACCAGAAACTTTTTATTTGTGTGTGTGTGTGCTTACAATCGAGCCAAGAAGAAGAAGAAGGAGATAGAAGAGAGCTTGAATAGTTTATGTTGCCATTGTTATATGAACTGCTGTTTTTTTTGTTGTTGATGTGGTCTTGAAACTGAACAAGAAGAAGCAGCCGATCAAGAATCTGATTGAAGTTTGGTGTTGTGTGTTGGTTAAACGAAAGAAGTGGACTCGAGAGGGAAAGAGATCGATCAGATGTGTTGCTGCTGCTTGTGTTCGTGTGTGTGTTGTTTGAACCAAGAGAGAGAGTGAAGCAGATGTTGTGCTTGATGTTGTGTTGTTAAATAAGAGAAATAAAAATTAAAAAATGATGTGGGGTGGTGTGGGGTGGATACCGGGTGATTTGGAGTGAATGTGGGATGAATGTGGGGTGGAGTAAAAAGTGTGGGGGTGGTGTGGGGTGGTGAGGGGTGGACTCCCCTCACTCTAATATTTGGTTTACTTCAAAATTAGTTCTCAGATTAAGGTCTACATGTCATTTCTTTCACCTCTTTTAGCCTTGGTATATTTTAACATTTACTTTTACTTCTATTTCCCGAATGAATTACTCCCTCTGTCCCATTTTAAATGTCTAAATTTCTTTTTTTGGTTGTCCCAATTTAAATGTCCATTCCAAAAATAAAAATATCATTTCCAATTTTACCCCTAATTATTTAACATAAAATCTACTTTATGACTAAAAGACAAAATACTTTAATGGTATTTTTGTCATTTTATAGGTTAAAATAATATAATAATCTACTTTTTTTTAATATTTGTGTTGTGGGTCCTATGACATCTAAATTGGGACGGAGGGAGTACTTTTTGTAGGGTTTTTTTTCCTGTTTGTTTTTTTATTGGTTTGTTAATTTGTGACCTAAATGGCCAAATCTTTTGAATTTTATGAAAAGAAGCTGTCATTCTTTTGTTTTAGCTGCTTTGAATTTGGCTTGTAGCTGATGTGAATCTGATTGAGAATATTTTATTTAGCTGATAATGAGTTAAATTCTTGTTTACCCAGGAAGTAGGTATGGATTCACATGAAAATGATGGTAATGGAGTAGCCAGTGATGCTCTGCCACCACCTCCACCTGTTCCGGAGGACGTGGTCCCTGAACAAGCTCTTGAACCCATCAAGAAAAAAGTCATGAGGGTGCCCATGGCCCGGCGTGGCTTAGGCTCCAAGGGTCAGAAAGTTCCGATTTTAACAAATCACTTTAAAGTCAGCGTGTCAAATGTTGATGGCCACTTCTTTCACTACAGTGTATGTTCTTTGTTTTTGTAGGTCATTGTTGTTTGTTCAGTTTCGTTACAACTTGCTTAGTTTCACTGCATTGAATCAAACAGGTTGCTTTATTCTATGAAGATGGCCGTCCAGTGGATGGAAAAGGTGTAGGGAGAAAAGTTCTTGACCGTGTTCATGAAACGTATGGCAGTGAATTAGCAGGAAAAGAATTTGCTTATGATGGGGAGAAAAGTTTGTTCACCATTGGTGCACTTCCAAGGAACAAGCTTGAGTTTACTGTAGTCTTGGAGGATGTTACATCAAACAGGTATATCAAACTCTGTGTCTATTTGATTGATAATGGGTCAGTGTGTTAAAAATATCTGATCTTTAACAATTTTATGTGTTCAGAAACAATGGAAATGCCAGCCCTGAAAACGAAGACAGAAAAAGAATGCGTCGTCAATATCAATCTAAAACATTTAAAGTGGAGTTAAGTTTTGCAGCCAAGATCCCAATGCAAGCAATTGCACAGGCTTTACGTGGTCAGGAGTCAGAGAACTCTCAAGAAGCATTAAGGGTTCTTGATATTATTCTCAGGCAACATGCAGCGAAGCAGTATGTTATCTTGTAATTACTTCTGTGAAAGTATTTATTAATCTTTTTGGCTAGAACTTTGAATTAATTTGTATGGCAGAGGCTGTCTGCTTGTTCGCCAGTCGTTCTTCCACAATGATGTCAAGAACTTTGCTGATGTAGGTGGTGGTGTTCTTGGTTGCAGAGGATTTCATTCAAGCTTTCATACTTCGCAGGGTGGTCTGTCTTTAAATATTGGTATAATCTGATGTTGCTGCTATCTATGTTTATGTTGAGATGTGACATAAGGAATGGGTTGGGTAAGTGGTTGAAATGGGTAATTTTGGTTACTGGTCTTGTTTACCACCAGATCATTGTTCTTGCAACATATTTAGTTTTTACATAGATAAATAGTCTGTTTTTATGCATCAAGATCTTTAATTCGCTTCAGTGTAATCCTTTTTAAATCTCAAGATGTTCTATGATTTTACCTGTTTGTTTGGTAACATAACATTGGAATCAACACACTCATAAGTAAATAGAGTTGAAATTGTCACCTGGTTTTATTAAATCTCACTTACAGTTTTCGTGCTAACTATCTACTGCCATTAATAGATGTATCTACCACCATGATCATCCAACCTGGGCCAGTGGTGGATTTTCTGATTAACAACCAAAATGTGAAAGATCCTTACTCAATTGATTGGGCCAAGGTAACGTGACCGCTTCTTGTTTCCTGTTTTGATGCCACATTCTAAATGTGTCTTTATGTCAGGCAAAAAGGACCCTGAAAAACCTAAGGGTGAAGGCCAGCCCAACTAACACCGAATACAAGATTACTGGTCTGAGTGAGAAGCCCTGCAATGAACAACTGTATGTTTTTCTCATATCGATAGTTTCCGTTGTATGTAAATATTCATGCGGTAATTTTATATTGTTTGGGAAACTTTTTGTAGGTTTTCATTGAAACAAAAAAGTAAAGATGAGAATGGGGAACCTGAATTGTTAGAGGTCACTGTTTATGATTACTTTGTGAACTATCGTAAGATTGATTTACGATATTCTGGAGATCTCCCTTGCATTAATGTTGGGAGGCCGAAACGGCCAACATACATCCCCCTGGAGGTAGAATAATTAAAACATGGCATGTTTGAGAACAAATTTGCTTATAAACTATTTCCTCGTAAATATACAAATGTGTTTATATTTTTGTTTGGATCATTTATAGCTTTGTTCATTGGTGTCATTACAACGATATACAAAGTCTCTAACTACGCTGCAACGATCCTCTCTGGTTGAGAAATCTAGGCAGAAGCCTCAGGAGCGCATGCGGGTTTTGAGCGATGTAGGTTTCTTGAAATTTCTATTTGCAGTTTTATATTTGGAAACAAATAATTAATATTGTTTTCTATTTATAAAGGCATTGAAGCTCAACAACTATGAAGCGGAGCCTTTGTTGAAGTCATGTGGTATCTCAATAAGTAGCAATTTCACGCAAGTTGATGGTCGTGTTCTCCAAGCTCCAAAGGTACTTTTGTTTTCATTTTTTGTTTATTTATTAATCAATATTTATGTTTTGTATATGCTTATTATCTTGCTTTATTTTATTATAGTTGAAAGCAGGCAATGGAGAAGACTTCTTTGCACGGAATGGTCGGTGGAATTTTAACAATAAGGTGCATAAGATATATTCATATTTCTTTGTTTTGTTTTCTATGTTATCTACATGAATATCCGCATTTTTCTATAAGCAATAACAGTATTGTGGTATGCGATTGTAGAAATTTGTGGAGCCCACAAAGATAGAGAAGTGGGCTGTGGCTAACTTTTCTGCACGCTGTGACATCCGCAACCTTGTTAAGGATTTGATCAAATGTGGAGCGATGAAAGGAATAGTATGTTGTGATTTCTTCATCCTTTTTATGATTATGTCTTACAAATACAAAGATTGACTAACATGATTTTTAAATTGTGTAGCGAATTGATGAGCCTTTTGATGTATTTGAAGAAAGTCCTCAGAACAGACGGGCTCCACCTGTCGTTAGGGTTGAGAAAATGTTTGACTTTATACAGTCGAAACTTCCTGGTGCTCCGCAATTCCTTCTTTGCTTGCTCCCTGAGAGAAAAAATTCTGATCTCTATGGTTTGTAGTATTTCATATGCTATTATTTTAATGTTCAGTTTTTGTGCTTTGATAATAATATATCATATGTAAATTTCAAGGTCCTTGGAAGAAGAAGTGCCTTGCGGACTTTGGAATTGTCACACAGTGTATTGCGCCCATGAGAGTCAATGATCAGTACTTGACTAATGTTCTTCTTAAGATTAACGCCAAGGTGCAAGTCTTGTATAATAAGCGGAATAAAAAATGAAATATATATAAAAATTAAAATGTTGATGGGTTGTTTGCAGCTTGGAGGCTTGAACTCTATGTTAGCAGTTGAGCATACACCTTCCATTCCAGTTGTTTCCAAGGCTCCAACCATCATTCTTGGAATGGATGTCTCACATGGTTCCCCAGGACAATCTGATATACCATCTATTGCTGCTGTAATGTTTTCTGCCTTTTAGTTATCAAACCATCATCACCAGCACGATTATCATAATAATCACCGTCATATTGTTTATGGATTTCAGGTGGTTAGTTCTAGGCACTGGCCTTTGATCTCTCGTTATAGAGCCTCTGTCAGAACTCAGTCTCCCAAAGTTGAGATGATCGACTCCCTGTTTAAGAAGGTTTCAGACACCCAAGATGACGGGATAATGAGGTGTGATTAAATTCACTTTATATTTTGCAATTTATGAATTATAAACCTTATACAGAAAAATCAAATTGTTTTTGTATGTTTACTTCTGGAAGGGAATTGCTTCTTGACTTCTACATGAGCTCAGGCAAAAGAAAGCCCGATCAGATAATCATTTTCAGGTAAACTCTTTGTACCGTCTTGCCTACAGTTATTGTGGTGACTTTTTTGAGATTTCAATATTCCTTTGATTTTTAGGGATGGTGTGAGTGAATCCCAGTTTAATCAAGTTCTCAACATTGAGCTTGACCAGATCATTGAGGTTTGCTAAATTCTATAGTTCATTCCTTTGTTTTCAGTAGAGATGTGCTTTTGGTATTATTCATTTTTTGTTTAAATTGTGAAGGCCTGCAAGTTTCTTGATGACAAATGGTGCCCCAAGTTCCTTGTGATTATTGCTCAGAAAAACCACCACACCAAGTTCTTCCAGCCTGGGTCTCCTGATAATGTTCAACCCGGTAATTTGTTTTAGGGCCAATTTCATACATACCACTCAAAATTTACATAAGATAATATTTACCCAACTAAATAAATATTATCATTACACTATTTTTTGAAGTTATATATAACCATTATGTTAAACAAAATTTAAATTCGGTCATAAATTTAAAAATGATGGGTATGTCTGTTCTTATGATCTTTTTGTTGGGTGAATATATTGTCCTTCCGTTTATGTTATCCTAAACAATAAGCACTTTCGGAAGTTAAACCCTTGAGTTTGTATGGTCGATGTAAAACAGGAACTGTGATCGATAACAAAGTGTCATCCAAGGAACAATGACTTCTATATGTGTGCTCATGCTGGAATGATCGTGAGTATTTTGAATCCTAATCTTTTTTCTTGTCTTTATATAATTCCAGTTTTGGAATTTTGAAATTGTTGGCTAATCACGTGAATGAAACAGGGGACCACATGACCGACTCACTACCATGTTTTGTATGATGAAATTGGCTTCTCAGCTGATGACCTTCAGGAGCTTGTGCATTCTCTTTCATATGTGTAAGTTTTTTTGTGTTTCTAACCTTTTAGTAAATGCTTAAATCAAGATTTTTTAATCAACTGTTTTTCTCAACTGCAGCTACCAGCGTAGTACTACTGCAATATCCATCGGTAAGTGTTTTGACTTGATGCTTAAATTTCCATTTCTTTTGAGATTGTGTGAATAATTTTTGGCACATGCGTATGTGATGCACTTGCACCTATATGCTGCGCGCACCTTGCTGCTACTCAGGTGGGTTCATTCATGAAGTTTAAGGACCTCTCTGAAACTAGCTCCAGCCATGGTGGCACAGGAGTGACATCAGCAGGTGCGGTGCCTGTCCCTCAGCTCCCAAAGCTCCAGGAGAATGTGTGCAACTCCATGTTCTTTTGTTGAATTTGATCCTTTTGGTCAATATTTCTAAGGTTTTCATGTTTGGTGTTGGTATTATCGTATTTGCTACTTATGCTCTGTGGTGTGTTTTATGTAATGCATATTTAGGATTTCTGGTAGAAAACATTCTGTTCAATATGTATGAATGTTTAGGATGATGTTTTCATGTTTGCTGCTAGCCAGGTTACTGTTTGTTTCATCAATGAAATAAAGCTAAATGAAACGTAACAAAATCCTGCACCAAATCATCTATGCCTTCAACTGCCACGACAACCTCCATCGTTGGACGAGTATAGAATTCTTAAGATTTCTAATTAAATTGTTACATGAAGTAAGTTAGAGATTCATATATAACGGGTTTCTTAAACAATATTTAAGTATTATTTGTGTTAGGAGAGTTCATGTCAGAAGACTAAAAATTGTGAGAATTAACTAAAATTCTTTATTTTTCAACAAAATAATTTTTTTAACTTAATAGAAAAATATTAAAATATAATATTAATTTATCAATTTTAAAATTCAAAATATAAAATTTGCTAAATATCGTTTATTTGTTAAATTTACACATGTTGAAGTATATGTAGGTTACTTATATATAACGTACACATTTGTAGGTAAACTTAGAACGTTAACGATAAATACGAAAAAATAATTTTAGTGAGTTTTTTTATTTATACATACTTTTTTCTGCCTTTCATTTCAAGAGCTAGATCAGACTTCCTTATCTGGCTTTCAGTCTACTAAGGACAGCTCAGACACTGGCTTTAAGTTTGGACTTCCTTCTTTCTATGACTAGATCAGGAGCTGCATGATCCGATGAGCTATTAGCTGAGAGACTGGCTTCTCGGTTGTTAGTAACGACTCAGACAAAGCAGCTTACCTTGCTATGGTGAGTTATAGAATCAAACTTATGTGTAGGAAGTGAACTTAAAAAAAAAAACAATTATTATTTTTTAGGGAATTATGTTTCTTTTTTTTTCTTCTTGTAGAATATGAGTATTATCAAACTAGATTAGTACACGTGTACTACATGGATTTTAGTTTTATAGGTTTAACTCAATTTAAATATCAAAATTATTTTTAACATATCTCTTATTAAAACAATTTGATATTTACAAATATATTCAAATAAAAAATCATATGTACAATAAAGGATATGATTTATAATAGTTGGTAAATTTTTAGATAATTGGTACATATCGGGTTAAGATATAGATAATGATAATTGATAATTTTGTATTTGAACATATCGGGTTAGGAGATAATTGATGATAATTTGTGAATTTTTAGTTTAAACATATCGGGTTATTTCAAATATGGAGCATACCATGACCCGTCTAAAAATTCTCCATCTAATTAATTTAGAACATGACACCTAAGCAAAATTCTATGTGGAGTAGTTAAAATGGTGACATGTGGATGAGTTACTCAATTATTAGAATAGGTAGATAAACTTAATCCTATTATCAACGTCAAGATTTATCATCCAAATTTTTAAATTTATTGTTAGTTATTTAATCATTTAAGTGTTATTTGTCCTAGGTAATAATGTGTTTAAGATTATCAACTTAATTCTAGTACGTGAAAAAGTAGTTTAAAGTGAGTAAGGTTCAAAAGCTTCTTATGAGAATCTCCATTCTGATGTAAATGCATGGGGTGTTAGATATGCTTTTGAAAGACGGTAAAATTAAGGAAATTATGAAAACCAAAGATAAAGAAGGATTGTGACTGTGGAGTCGAGCGTGGAACAGAAGACTTTCTTCATTTTTTTGACAACTTGGCTATACATATAGAGTTCACTTCTCAACATTTGACTACCCCTTATGCTCTAACGAACACTCAATTACTCGAGCAATATTTAAGTGTTCCTTGATTCTCTTATCACTCGAACCTTTCATTATAAATTGTAAGGGACTCAATAGTTGGGCTATTATGGTTGTTATAAAAACTATCTTGATGGAGTTAGTCACTATAATGAAGGTGTAGTAATTGTAAAGCAAATATCTTGGAATAGTGGGGTCAAAAAATGTGATCACTTCCTTTGAAAGAATGAGAGGGAAATTAATATTGGAGAAAACTCTTGATTGGATATTGGAAAGAGAACGTAAAAGAATTAGTTAACATCCTTTGAACCTCTATAAATCGGTACGATTATATAGTTTCTTTTCCTTAACTATTTATATTATTTGCATTAGTTTAACAAACATCAAGTCTAGTCCAAGCTTTATATTATTCACCCCCCTTTAGTTTTCAGCAATTGGTATATGAGCAAGTTGCTCTAAGTTTTAAAACAAAATTTACTTTTCAAAAACATTAGTTGACCCATGGCTCAAAAAGGTTACATAGAGGGTAACTCCTTGACCAGACCACCTCTTTTAGAAGTTGAAGGATTATAGGAAGTAATTGATATAAAATTATAGGAAGTAACCTTTTTAAAAGAGGTGGTCTAGTCAAGGAGTTACCCTCTACGTAACGTTTTAAAAAAAACGTTTTGAAACATATGTTCTTAAGATATAAAATTATAGGAAGTAATTGATAAGGGGGGGATTTAACTCCAACTACTTAAGATGAAGCAACCAAAACTAATATAACAAAAGAAAAACCTCTTTCGGCCTCAAAGGACAAAATAACTCGTGTCAAATAATTTTAAAGCAAAATCTATACTTTATAATGGTTTACCACCAATAAATGAATATGAAAGGGTTTTTATGTGCAAAACCGAACATGAAGTTTGAAATACTCTTGTTATTACTCATTAAGGAAAATACTCAAGTCATAGACAACAAAATTGAATTGCTTGCGCAAGGTGAATACGAAAAGATACATGATGGGTATGGTAGGTTTAGTGTTATAGTTACAACTTGAAATCTCTTGGTACATATTATACTAACAAAAATTATGTAAGGAAATTCTTAAGAGTTTTACATCCAAGGTGGAGAGCCAAAGTAATACCGATTGATGAATCAAAAGATCTCAACGACATACAAATGGAAGAACTAATTGGAAATCTCAAAGTGCATGAAATTATTCTAGAGAAAGATGGAGTCTCAAAATTAAAGAAAGAAAAAGTAAGTCAATTGCATTCAAACCCAAGCCTCTTCATAAAGTGATAAAGAAAATGATGAACAAGCTATTAAAAGGGATGGAGAATAGTATGTCATGGCGGTACGAAAAATTAAGAAGTTTATTAAAGAAAAGGAAATTATATGAAAAAACCACGTGATGATAAAAGGGTGTTCAATAATAACAAAAGAACGTCTCAAGAAGAAAAGTGTGACATCTGCCCCAAACCCGAACTAGAATGCCCTAACCCTGATCCATTTTTTGGTACTATTTATTCGTATTTAATACGTCAGGAATGTAACGTGTCGTTTAAATATAAATGAATATTCCAAATTTACATGTGTTCCCGTCATTAATAAAACGATCGAATTTATAATGATTAATTCCAAAATATATAAATTTGTAGTTTATAAAATAGATTTTATAAAAAAATATCAAGTTTATTACTATTAAGTTTAAAAATAACCATTCAACGTCAAAAACAACGCAATTATACAAAAACGTCATTTTTATAAAAGTTATAAGTTAATTTGGTTAAGTTAGTTAGTTAAAAGAAAGATTAAATTAACCTTGTGCCAAAATTGCCAACTTTAAAACTTATATTAAGGTTTAAACTCAAATTAATATCAACATCAAACTATAAGGACAAGAATTGTAGATTTGAACTCAACCCCCCTCCTTCGTGCTCCAACCCGTTTTTTCCGGTGAACCCACTTGCGTCGCCAACCAAAATTCCGGCAACCCCTAAAACCTCATTTTTTGCTACTTTTAACTGATTTAAAACACGGTCAAAAGTTTAGGGGCTGGTTTTGAACCCATATCCCTCATTATAACATCAAATGATCAAGTAAATCTGAGTCTTTGTTGATTCCAAAACTGTTCATGAAACCCAATTAATCAATGCATCAACCAAACGCTTTTGCATCAATTACCTGTAACTAAACGGTTAAGTGACGGTTGCTTGAAGAGTTATCTTTAATTAATACATGAGTTGGTTCATCATGATAAATGGCTACATGTTATATTACAATGATGGTTTTCAATGTGTTATCAAGGGGTCATGGTTGAGAATAATATGAAATAGCTATACATGTAAGATTGCACAATATATTTATGATGATCTCAGATTTCTGTACTATTATCTATCAATTATGGTTTATTCACTAGCTATTTTTAGCTAACTTTATTTTACGCATATTTTAGGTGGCATGTGATGAGTTATTTATTTCTATTTCCAAGACATAGGAAACATCTCGGACCTAGAATTAATAAGCAATGAAATATTACAGTTATTGTATTTTGTTTTATGACTTTTGTCGTTTCCATTTAAGACTTATGTTGCAAACTTATGATTATTATTATTATTAGATTTTAATATTGGTATATCATGTGCTTTGTATTATTGATATCCATATCCATGACAATACCCGATGATTCCACCATCGGGTGGGTGTTACAGTTTGGTATCAGAGCCATGGTTATAGGGAACTAGGATAGGGTATTAGAAACTCACCGACCTAGACTATAACATAATAGTCCTTAGTGCAAATAGCTTGTACTTAAAAAACTCTTCTAAAACTTATTTCTTAT
Organism: Tagetes erecta; assembly: GCA_030867185.1. NCBI lineage: Eukaryota > Viridiplantae > Streptophyta > Magnoliopsida > Asterales > Asteraceae > Tagetes > Tagetes erecta. Next base: position 20,447,913 of record CM061497.1, on the reverse strand, counting down.
TTTCTCTACGAACCTTCTATATCTTTTCTTAATCTTATTTCTTATTATGTTTCATGATTAGATGTTTTCTCTTTGTGGAATCTCGTCATAGTCTTAAGTAAGTTTGAAACGTGGGGAAAGTGTGCAATTTGGAAGGGGAAACGCCTGTATCACGGACATCCCGTCTAAGGAAAAACATTTCGTATAAATCCCTTAAAAGTGTATGCTTAACCGGGGATGGATGAGATGAGTGTGACCCTATAGGCTAAAGCACGCCTCCTCCATACGTTAAAACTAACTTAAAACTTTGATATGTGATAGGTTCAATTGGATCGTGAAAATCGCTCAATGATCAGAATAACATAAACACAAAACACAGTTTAATCATTAACACAATTCATACTAATAATTCTCTTTGTATATTGATGATCAAAGCGGTATTGTGATACAAGGTGCAGGAGAAAATAAATCACACACACAAGTTCTCTCTCTTACGTGAATATTGTGATCTAGCCTCTCTCCTCACACTCTCTCACTACATGCTTTAAAGCAAACAAATACAAGTTTAAGGAATATAACAAAATAGACCCTAAACTATATACAAACATATAAACAAAATACAAAGTAAATCTTAACAAGGAAATAGCCCTAACAGTACTCCCCCTAAGATTTATCTTTGAATCTTCAGCAAAATCTTCAATCTTTTTCTTCTTGTTCAGCATCAATCTCTTTTACCACTCTTCCGGTTCATCTTTGACATTCAGCAGCTCTTTGCCTTTGTACTCTTCTTGTTCCTTCAATGCTTCTTCAATACACGACTTAAATTTCTCTGCAATCTTGGCTTGACGAGGCTTGGACTCATTTGTCAGAATTGGGCAGGCATTCATGCGTCTAAGTGAATCCAGATTTAAACCTGCAAAGTCAATATTAGCATAAAATTCAAACGGCATCTCTTGTCCTTTGACTTGCACCTCCAAGGTTCCTCTTCTAGATATTCTCATATACTCTATCTCTGGTAAATCAACCCTCACGAGATTAGAGTTCAGCAATGCCTTTCTCACTCGTATCTTTTCAGTTGCCGCAGCTATTACTTCAATCATCACAACAAACAGCTTCCTATCAGCTTCAGCAAGTGCATCTTTACACTTCTCCATTCTGTAGCTTCTTAAAAAGTCTATGTATGACGGATGTAGCAGCTTCAACTCAAAAGTACTAAACAATGTAATCATGTCTTTGTCCCAATCTTCCAAGTTTTGAACAAGCTTCAATTCAAAAGTTTCTTGATTATAAAACACTCTGAGTATAGGCTTTGTCATTTGCGAACCATCTATCACCTTCAATCCAGGATTTGTCACTTTGTCAAAGTACTCATCCGAAAACTCTTCCAAATACATATCTTCAGTTACAACCAAACGCTTCTTCTTTCTTTCTTTCTTTGCTTGCACATACGCAGTATCTTCCTGTTGGCCTCTAAAATCAAGATAATTTGGTGGTCTAGCAATCCCGGCATCAAGAAGCATTACGCATTTATCACCACGCTCAGCATGCGTGTGATTTATCAACCTGAGTTTGTGGAGCTCCTTTAAATCCTGAACTTCCAATTTAAAAATGCTCGAGTAGTAATGATATACATCACATAAACCATTTACTCTCTTAATCATGAAAGCATCAAATACTTCATCGTATTTCCATGCGATTATCTTCACCTTCTTATTCTTCTCTGGCACAATCATAGAATCAAGCAATTCGGCAATCGACTGCCCCTTGCTCAGCAGTGACCTCACCACGTCACCTGCTATGGCTGATTTATGCCAAGACTCACGCACCTCCATTGGTATGTTGTAAGATTTAACTTCGCTTGGAAACATATCTATTAATTCATGTCGTTTCTTGTGAGCATTTTCAGGTAGAGCCATCACCGGAATCTCCTTCGGTCCAAGAACTTTGAATCTTTTTGTCAGCTCGAAGTACTGAGGATTGTTGTAGTCCAAATAAAACATACGATTGTACATTTTTTCGGTCTTCATAAAGCTAGTAACAATCTTCCTCAATGACTCAGATTTCAACCTCTTTAAAGTCTTGTACGGATAGTTCCTCGAACTCAGCCAACTTCGCATATCAGTACTTGACATTTCTTCCGGATTTTGATGATAAAGTTCAGTCGGAGGCAAATCTTCTATATTCAAACTTTCTTGCATTGGAGTCCATTCACCCATCTCAGTAACAAACTCCTTTTTATCGGCTGCAGCTTTGTCTTGATGAATCATACACTTTTCATATTCTTCGTTTATCTGGCTCACCGTCAACCCATTCAAAAATACAGCATTATACTTCATTTTCTCAAGGTATGCAAATCTTTGATCCAAATCATCCGGTATCTCTTCAACAACATGTGTTTCTGGCCCAGCTTCATCTTCAGATTCAGTGAAGTCTATGTCATCCAAATCATCCAACGCTTCAATCATAGGTGCATCGTCAGTTTGAACCGGCTCAAACTGACTTGCAACTTCAGGTACAGTTTCAGTCATATCAACAGCTTCAGATTGAATCGGCTCAATCTGAACTGTTTCTTCAGAACCAACTTCTTTCTCACTATCTGTCAACTCAACAACTTCAGTGTCAGCTACAGATTCAGATTGAATCGGCTCAATCTGAACTGTTTTAGCAATTTCAGCTTCAGTCATATCAACTTCCTTAGCCATTTCAACTACAGCTACAGATTGAATCGGCTCAATCTGCACTGTCTCATCTATCTTTGCCTTTTTAGAACTGTTTTCATCTCCAAAAATCTCAGGTACAGCATCTATCTTCCTTTTTCCCTCAGCTTTGTCCATATTGACATTTTCAGCAACAACTTCATCGGGAATGATGATTGGAGATTCCACCCTAATGCCAACATTCGTAGTGCCTCGAGCTCTAGTCAAATAAACTTTCGGTACATGCGCTTCAGTCGTTTCAACAACTTCATCTGAAAAATCTTTGTCAGATGATGAACCAGAACCAGCTTTCTTCGGTTTCAATTCCTCCAGCAATTTCTCCAACATTTCTTTCTCATCCTCCAACGTATTGCATTCAGCTTTAAGTTCAGTATAATCATACTTTAGATTATCATGTTCCTCCTTCAGTTTTTCATAATCGTCCTTCAATTTCACATGTTCATCAACAAGCTTGACATGATCCTCATCCAACCTTTTGAAGGTTTTCAAATTCTGATTATGAATATCCCAGTACTCATCAAATCTTTTCTTTTTCCGTTCATTCGATGCTTTTAACAACTCATTCGCTTCTACCAATTTTGCAACCATCTCCTCTAATTCTGCAATTCTTTTCTCCTTCTCATTTTCATCAACTTTTGACACAAAATTTGGTGAAGACTCCAAACCTTGTTCAATATCTTCAGCAATTTGAGATGATGTGGTGGGAATATCAACAGTGGTAGGATCAGCAACGCCAGCATCAGCTTCTTCAACTATCTGTGCAATAGTTTCAGCTTCGGCCATTGCCTCCTGAGCAATCTGAAGTACATCTATCTCTTCAGGCTCTACAATCACAGACTCTTTTACTGTTTTCGACCTCTTTCTTCTAACATACTGAATAGAGATATCCTGTGTGATTTCAGCAACTACTTCTTCAACTACAGAAGCAACCTCAACAGGTTCTTCTATCACAACATGCTCACTAACTTCAACATTCTCTATATCCAACTCCATTGGTTCGGTCATTTCAAAAATCTCTGCCTCCTCTGAATTAGATTCAGATTCAGCATCATCATTTCCACCATCATCTTGTTCATCCTCACTATCACTATCTTCATCATTATTACCATCAACACTATCATCTTCTTCTTCATCTTCTGGATGACGAGCAAAGTACTCGTCATCATCTAACAGATTATCAGGCACCTCATCCACTAGGTCTTGTGGATTAACTATCTCACCATTAGAAATATGATAATACACTCCTTCAACATCTTCTTCATTGTTGGCTATATCTCTCATATAGTCAAACAATTCTATATTAGGCACATTCCCGATGCTCATCTTTCTGTAAGATAGATCGTTCATGTCCTCAGTGTATAACATACCTCCAGCATAACCTTCAGATCTGATGATAGGATAGGCTATGTTGATCATCAGTTGTAAGAATCTTGGGTACATAAGAAACTTAAACCTCTTGCCCTTCACCAAGTTAAAAACAAAGCCATTCATGATCCATCTCGACATATTAAATGGCTTATTCTCTGCTATGGCAACAATCGGTGATGCAATGTCAGACGGGAAGTTGTCAAATCCTGCACTCCTCCTTGACATGCATTGTTGCACAACAACTTATACTTCTTTCCCAACTTCGCCCGATAGAACTGTGACTTTGGAAATACAGGTGGATGACCCATATTAACAAAACACGCTTGACATTCTGCCATTGTCAATTCATCATTCATTCCAATCTCATCTTCATCTATTCTCAGGGCAGCTCTGATTGCTTCTTCAGACACTGTCAACACCAAGTCACTAGTAATGTTGCCTCGAACAACATTAACACCATTCTCTTCTCTAATGACCTCTGCAGTCCTCCAAAAACTTTTGATCAGCCTTGCATATATGACCGGTTTGGCACACATAGCATACACATATTTGGTCCTTCTGATAAACTTGATCATATCTCTGTAACCATCTGTTTCAGGGATAGATTCATCCAGACATGCTACCAAATTGTGTTTAGGCTCAAACTTAAGATTCTCCATCTGTCAAAACAAACATAAAACATAAACAAGACAAATGTGTTAGTTTCTTCATAAATATATATCAAAATTTTCATAAGTGTTTGAACAAAAGTTAGAAAGAAAAACATTCACATAATCATTTTAACCCTAAATTGATCTAACAAATTGATTTTCATCACTTTGATTATCACAACTTTGAATTTTAATGATTTATACAACATTTTTCATTTTAACAGTTAATCACTTAAGGCAAAATTTTGACATTTGTAAGATGAAGTTGTTTAACATGTTTTAGTTCAGTTTTATCATGCATTTGTCACTTTTAACACACATTTCATCATTTTGAAGTGAAACATTTAAGAACTTTCAAAGTTCATCAATGGCGATTTTAACTGTAGTGACAATTTTGGTTGATTCAGTTGATTTTAAGGTGTTTTGGTGCAAATGAGTGATTGAATGTTGATGATCGACAGTTTTTAACCTTAAAGCAACATTCGATTTTGGTTTTAACACACAAAATCAAAGTGTCGATTCAATGCTCAAAACACTGTTCATCATCGTTTTTCTTTTTAACAGTTGATTTGCAGGTCTATCAAGGTCAAAAACACTTAATCACTACCTTATCCAATCGATCAACCTTGTTACAGAGCAAACGATTGAATATGATAACAAAGCGATTTAAGTACAGAGGATTTGTGTGAAAGTGAATGTGAAAAATGATAAGTGTTTGTGAAGAGGCGGGTTTTTGTATCGTTAAAAATTTAGGTCAAAATTGAAGTGCCGGGTCAACAAAAGGGACGGGTAAACAAAATAGGCCCAATAAGCTTTGACGGGTCAAGTACTGTAGTGACGGGTCATGTACTGTAGTGACGGGTCATGTACTGTAGTGACGGGTCAAGTACATAAGACAAGTCGCAATGTGAAAAACACTTGACGGGTCAAACACTGTGGAACGGGTAAGTCACTGTAGTGACGGGTAAAGGTTAGGAACAACTACACCTGATGGGTTTTATTAATCACCCGGCAGAATAGTAGTCTTCAACCATCACCCGGCAACCTTTCTTCATTACCCGGCAACACAGTTGCTTCACTTCTTCATCCGGCTTGCTTTCTTCATCACCCGACATGCTTTTCTTCATTACACGGCAACACAGTTGTATCACCCGGCATGCTTTTTCTTCTTCACACGGCAACATAATGACTCATTTACACGGCAAGATAAAAGACTTTTACCCGGCTGTATAGTGAACACTTGTCATCCGGCTTGATATCTATGACCTTCACCCGGCTGTATTTGACATGATCTTTGCCCGGCTGTACAGTGGTCATAATATCTTCATCTTTTTCCTCAATCACCCGGCTGTATCAACACACAACATTACCCGGCTAAACAGTCCATTACCCGGCAGAATAGTTGCATCTGATATCTTTGCCCGGCTATAACACTTTGCGATTTTTCTTCACTTTTCTCGTCTGTTGACTTTTTCAACGTCATTTATTGCACCTGCAAACATTCTCCGACATATTAATTAGACAAGATATCCTTAAAAAGAATTTTGTCACATTAATAATCAACATTTTTAGGGCAACAAATTTAACACAATTTAAATTCATTTTCCTTTTTCTTTTTCAAAAATGTTTTTGCACAACCAATTTTTCTATATCCCGAAGCAATTTCTTAAAAACAATTCACAAGACCTTGGGTTTGTTTTTCACACATCCAATACCTTTGCTTTTCATACCACTTAATCTTGTTCATTCAAAACACACTTATTAAAAAAATATTTTTGGATTTTTGTAGATATTTTTCTTCAATTTATTCTCCCCCTAAACTTGAAATTTCTTGAAATTTTTAAGTTTAACAAGGATGTCGATGTGTCAATAATGATTCCATATGCCTGCACACACAAAGCACACACATTAAAATAAAGACATATGCAATACAATGAATCATAATATCGCAGTGAGATCATACCACACATTATCTGAAAATGTTTTGCAAGTTTTGAATAGACATTTGACTTATGCTTGATTGAGTGATGATATGAAAACATACCAATTAGCTCGAGTTGACACACTTACTTTTTCAGTATCATGATGATATTTAAGGTTCGATTAGAATGACTTATGTGACCCACATGTATACATATGTCAACATATTTCCTTATCAATCACTACCTGAATGCATATTGTACAAAAACCTGGTCACTTACAGTCATACACAGTGTGGAATCTGGGTTCTATTCGGATTTGGTCCACTTTGGGACTTCTTTTTAATTCCATCTTTGGGAATTTTTCTTTCCTATTGTTCCCCTTGGGAATCTTCTGAATTCCTCTTTGGAATTTGTTTGGTGTTGGTCCACATTTAGGACTCTTTTTGTTCCATTTTGGAATCTTTTGCTGCATCTTGAAGCTCAAAAGAGACTTCGTGTGAGACTTCAGGTCTGTGGGTACCACAACAAAGAAGCTCACGATGCGGTTCATCACACTGAGTAGACTACATCGTTACCCGATCATGCACAACTATCATCACAAGCAATGTATCAAAAGATATATATCTAGACATGTATAACAATGGAACTTAACACAAAGATCATTAAGTTTATGTTTGTCAACAATCAACTTACTTTTTCAGTCTAATTGCCTGAGCTGTCTAGCACATCAATTAACATTCATCAGTCTTTATTTAAAAATGATGTAACAAATAATGTCTAGTGTAACTATCATTTCTCACTTTGTGCAATATAGATTCTTATGACATGATATTTTCTTTTCTTTTTGCTTTTATAATTTGTTTTTGCTTTTCTTTTTCATGCACACACACAATGCCAAACATAAAATAAAAGACAACGGAATCAATATACAACATCAACTTATTATATTTTTGGCTTTTATATTTTTCTGATTTTTGTTTGTTTTTACGAAAAACAGAATCAATCATGATTGATTAATCCTATGGATTGAATTAAGAATTCAAACCGGCCTGACAAAAAAGATTTTGTGAAAAGATCTGCCAGCTGTTTGTCGGTATGAACCTTAATCAAAATTATTAAACCCTTTTCAGAGTTGTCTCTTAAAAAGTGATATCGAATTTCGATATGTTTGGTTTTTGAGTGTTGAACAGGATTAGCAGTAATGAACATAGCAGCAGTATTGTCTATGTAAATAGGAGTTTTGAGAAAGTTAAACCCGTAGTCCAGCAATTGGTTTTGTAGCCACAAAACTTGAGAACATCCTGCAGATGCAGCGATATACTCTGCTTCAGCTGTGGATACAGAAACATTGGTCTGCTTCTTGCATTGCCAAGAGACAAGCCTAGGACTTAGAAATTGACATCCACCAGTTGTCGATTTCCTGTCAAGAGCACAACCACCAAAATCACTGTCAGAATAGCTATATAATTCAAAATTTCCTTCATAAGGATACCATAACCCAAGATTCGGTTTCCCTTTAAGATATCTGAATATACGCTTCACAGCAACAAGATGCGACTCTTTCGGATCAGACTGGTATCTGGCGCACACACATACAGCGTACATGATGTCTGGTCTTGATGCAGGTTGATACATCAGAGAACCGATCATTGATCTGTATAGTGTTTGATCAACTGCTTTGCCCTTTGGATCCGGTTGAATCTTGCAGTTCACATCAGATGGAGTTCGAATTGTCTGACAATCTTGCATCTTGAACTTCTTCAACAATTTCTCAACAAATTTTGATTGATTGATGAAAATTCCGTCAGCTGATTGTTTCACTTGTAATCCAAGAAAGAAATTAATCTCTCCCATTGAACTCATCTGGAATCTAGACTTCATGATTTCTTCAAATTCTTTGCACATTGACGCACTGGTTGATCCGAAGATAATATCGTCCACATATACTTGAACACATAACAAATCGTCATTCTCGCTCTTCATAAACAAAGTTGGATCAATCTGACCTCTTGTAAATCCATGTTCTAGTAAATGCTTGGATAATGTCTCATACCAGATTCTTGGAGCTTGGTGTAGACCATATAGAGCTTTACTCAACTTGTATACACGATGAGGATAGTCAGGATCTTCAAAAACCGGAGGTTGTCTGACATATACGTCATCTGTAATTGGTCCATACAAGAAAGCACCTTTAACGTCCATTTGGAATACTTTAAACTTCATGAAGGAAGCATATGCAAGAAAAACGCGTATGGCTTCAAGTCTTGCGACCGGAGCAAACACCTCTTCATAATCAATGCCTTCTTCCTGAGTGTATCCCTGTGCAATGAGTCTCGCTTTGTTTCTCACTACAATGCCACGTTCGTCTGGCTTGTTTTTGTACAACCATCTTGTACCAATAGCATTCTCTCCTTCAGGTAAGTCCACTAGTTTCCAAACTTCCTGTTTGCGAAACTGAAGTAATTCCTCTTGCATGGCTTCAATCCAACTGTTATCTTTCAACGCCTCTGAAATGTTCTTTGGCACCACTTGAGATAGAAAACACGAATAAAGACAGACATTTGCTTGCTCATTCTGACTTCTTGTAGTTCTCTGATTCAACGGCCCAATAATCTGAGAGACAGGATGTTTCTTGTGAATTCGATGAATTGGTATGTCACCTCCTTGCACTTGACTCTCTAGATTAGAAGTATTCAGATTTGGTAGATCTTGTAGTATGGAAGAAGTATGCGGTGTGAAATTCGGGACTTGATCCAGTGAGTTGATGAAGTAATCAAATGATTCTGGAATAACTTCAGCATTCGGATCTGATGATGGTTGATTTTGAACAGATCCACCATCATTAGGAGTAAATTGCGGATTCACATCTTCTTCAAGATTGTTCGATTCTTGATCTTCATGAGAACCAGAAGGACCCGGATCTTGACTGGATTTGACATGATCAGGATTGTGAAATGACATGAACGGATATTCAGAGTTGAGATTTCCATCCTCGTCAGTATCAGAATCGTCACTAAAGCATCCCAAGTCACCTGATTCTTTGTTTGTTTTTCCTGAAAAATCAAATAAGTTAGAATTGAAAGATTTCGATAATGAATCTAAATCAAATAACCATTCGGGACCATGAGCCACTAACGGAAACGAATTTTCTAAAAACTTGACGTTAATAGTTTCAATAACAGTATTTGTTTTGTTATTAAAAACCCAATAAGCTTTAGAAACAGACGAATAACCTAGGAAAAATCCATCGTCAGATTTTGACTCAAACTTCCCGAGATGATCATTCAAATTTAAAATCGATACCGGACAACCAAATGCTTTCAAGTAAGAAATATTTGGTTTTCTTCCAAATAGCAACTCATAAGAAGTTTTCTGTTTATCTTGAACCAATAATGTTCTATTTTGTACAAAACACGCAGTAGCAATAGCTTCGTCCCAAAAAGTGATAGGGATTTTGGCATCTGCGAGCATGGATCTTGCTGCTTCAATCAGTGTCCGGTTTTTCCGTTCCGCAACCCCGTTTTGTTGAGGTGTTCTTGGAGCACTAAATTGTCTAGCAATCCCCTTTTCTGCACAAAATAAATCAACATTAGCATTCTTAAATTCAGTTCCATTATCACTTCTTAAAACTTTAACTTTGCATTCCAATTGATTTTCAACTTTGATGATAAATTCTTTTAATAATTCAGCTGTTTCAGATTTAGCATGCAAAAAATAAACCCAAGAAAATCTAGTGAAATCGTCAATAATGACAAAACAGTAAGACTTCTTTCCGATGCTTTGCACATTTGTTGGTCCGAAAAGATCCATATGTAGCATCTGCAAGGGTTTTGAAATGGAGTTTTCTTGCTTGGACTTAAAAGACATCCTATGCTGTTTTCCCTTCAAACACGCTGGACAAAGATCAGTTGTGGAGAATTTATTCGATGGGATTCCCACAGCGTGATTTCCAGTTACCAAACGGTTCATGTTTCTGAAGTTGGAATGTCCCAACCGTCTATGCCAAAGCTGACTCTCATCATTTGAAGCATGTGCAATGAGACAGGTTGTTTCGGTTTCAGCATCAATCTGCGACATATCCAACTTGTATACATCACGATCTCTTGGAGCTTTAACCACTACCCACTCATTGTCAATCTTGAAACCTGGTTTAAGAATATAACAGAAAGAATCATCAAAAAGAGTTGAATAAGATTTATCACAGATTTGAGATACACTTAGTAAGTTAAAGTTCAACTGTGCACAGTAGTTGACTTTATCAAAACTAATGACCCCATTCGAAACAGTTCCTTCTCCTGTGATTTTACCACCCGCATCACCTCCAAATGCAACGTGTGTACCATTTTTCAGCTTGAAATCCTGAAGCAAGGCATGGTTGCCTGTCATATGCCGGCTACACCCACTATCAACGAACCATGAGTTGATAGGTCTTCTTGGGCGTACCTGCAATTCAACAATCACTTAGTTAGTTTGGTCAACCCAGACCCACACGGTCTTGGGTTTTCCGAATCTATCTGCAATAGTAACTTGTTGATATTGAACATTTTGAAAATTTGTTTCATTCATGAGATTTTGATGCTGAAAACTGTTGTTTCGCCCATTGGCGTTCATTGACTGCTTTCTTCTCAAAGCACTAAACCTTTCCTCTAGCTTAGGATCAAGGTTGTTTTCAAACTTTTGATTTCTTACCATTAAAGCTCTTGGTTTAAAATTATTAACCTACACATTTCTTGAAAAGTTAGAAACAGAATTGTTTCGATTGAAATTTCTCAAAACCGGAGAATGACTTTGATTCATATTTTGAAAACCAGATGATTGATTTCTTTGAAAATTTGAAACGGAGTCATTTCTCTTGTTGAGTTTGATCGAAAGAAACAATCCTTTGTGTCATGGTTTCTTCTCTCACAAATATCACAAAATTTGTTAAAATAACATTCTTCTGAAAAATGATTTCTTTTGTCACAGAAACTGCAGTACCTGTTAAAGAAACATTCAGCAATTGCATGATTATATCTATCACAAATTTCACAATGTTTCTTGCTAATCCTAAAGAGCCGATTGTTAACTCTTGATGTTGAACCAAAACGTGATTCATTATCATGGTTGTTCGGTTTTAGATTAACGTTTTTCTGTGGAATCTTTGTTTGTGATTTTGATTGCATGGGACTTTGGTTCGATTTTAAATTGTTCTGTTTGGTCACCTTTTTGGATTCAATTCTCTTTTCATTGACAGCGGAAGACTTAGGACCTGAACCTGTTTTCAGACCAGAGTTAGATTTGATTGGAGAATTGATTGGTTTACCATATGATCCATTTAAATCAAACGTTCCTGCAGACACAAACTTGATTGTTTTACCTTTTGACACTTTCTTTTTGACAGGTTTAACATTTTGAGCTTTGGTGTTATCATTCGATTTTAAGACACTTTTGCCTTTTGATTCTTTTGTTTCAGATTGAGTGTTCATTACTTTCGATTTCTGCTTCTTTGCAGTTAAAACTTCAGCCTTCTTCACTTCTTGCTTCTTGATCAACTGATCAGCAACTTGCGCCTTTTGTTCTTTCTTCCACCTGATGTATTCAGGATCATTGTATCCTGAAAATTCACCTTCTTCCTTCACCGTTTCTGGCTTCGGATTCAGTTCCGGATACTCAACAAGTTGAATCAGAACATGCTCTAATTTGTTATCAGACTTGTTGCTTGCTTCATCATCAGCTTCAGTTGTCATTCCATCTTCTTCTTTCAAACTTTCAATCAGCACCTCAGATCCTTCGGACTCGGATTTACTTCTTTGAATTTCTTTGAATTTACGTTCATTTTCAGGTGAATGATCAAATTCATTAAAGTTTTCCGGTAAAGTTTGAGTGATTGAATTTGGCATTGGTTCATGAGTAAAACCCAACCCGGTTTTGGTTTTGTTACCTCTTTCATTAATGAGTTGTTCAACCATTGTTTTACAACTTTTAACCTTTTTCAATTCAACTTGAGTGACTGCATGTGCAACTTTTTCTTGTTCAAAGTTCTTTGTCATTTCTTCAAGTTGTTTGGTAACCAGTTCCAGTTCTTTTAAAGTTTTGTTCCATGATTCGGTTAGTGACAAAATCTTCTCATCAGAAATTTTATGATCAATTTTAAGTTGTTCATGAAGTTTTTCATGTTTACTTAATTTATCACCAATTTTAAATGAATGAGTTCGATAATGTTCTACTTGTTGAATGCATTGTTCAGAACATAACCTTTTTTTCACATCTAGGGGCAATGGAACATAGTTAGGGGGTAAGTCATTGCTAACCTTTGGTTGTTCAGTAGAAGATGAAGACTCACTGGATGTAGCCATTAACGCAACTTCAGATTCAGTTTCTTCAGTAGGATCAGACTTTGCACTCCAGTCATAATCTTCAGAATCTTCACTCACATCATCAACCATCTTTCCATCCCCTTCTTCAGACCAGTCTTCTTCAATTTCACATACCAGAGCCAGACTTGATGTAAGATCAGACGTAAATTGTTCTGCATATGCGCTCCAATCATAACCATCTTTTACGCTGACTACCAGTGCCTTTGTTTGGTCTTCTGGTTTCTTTCCTTCGTCCTTCAATTCCGGCATGGGAAGACTTTGATATGGTTTCTGAAAGAAACGTTGATTTCTGCCTTGATAACTCGAAGACTGTTGTGAACTTTGACCTTGACTACTTGAACTAGCTTGATCATTGAAATTCTTAGGAGCTTTGCATTCCCTTGAAAAATGACCATACTGGTTACAATTAAAACATCTGGCCTTTGATTTGTCAAATCCAACTGTCTTGTTAGCATGAGGTTTGTAACTTCGGTTAACATATGCATGCTTTTGTGTTCGATATGCAACCATAACCATTTGCCAATTAAGATCCATTTCCTCAACGTCAACTGGATCCATCTCAAATAAGTCTTGAAGGACCACGTCCATTTGACTTAAGTGATTTCCTTGGTATGCCTGGAAACTTGCCATAAATGCTGTGAAGGCAGTTTTTGTCTCGTCATCTTGCAGCAGAATATTCATTACGTCTTTCACTTTGGCTTGAACATTTGAGCTTTGATTTTCTGATTGATTCTTCAGATTCTGACTTGGAACTTGAGCTCTTGGTGGAGATTGAGGTTGAGAATAAGTTGGTGAATTTGGAAAGTATGCTGAATCAGTATAAAAACTTGCACCAACAAATAAGTCACCATCTTCTTCAAACTTCATTGCATCTTGTGCAAGAAAAGCATTCTCCACAGTATTGGCAGGATTTACCACATACTTATACTGAGTTTGTGAGCTTGATCTATCAGTATTTCTTGATCCTTCATCAATCTCAACTTCTTCAATCTTTCCAATAAGCAGATCTAATTCCATTGGAAATTTCTCAGTATGTTTCAACAAAGTAACAGTTTGCTTCCATGATGATGGTAAAGCACATAAAAAACGATCATTCAAGTCTTGAAGTTCAGTCTTCACTCCGAGGTTTGACATCTCAGTAGTTAAGTGAACAAACCTGTTCATCATCTGGTGCACTGTTTCTCCATTAATATGCTCAAACAATTCCAGTTGTCTTTTCAACTTAGATTTCTTCAAACTTCTCAATTGTTCTCCTCCTTCACATATCGACTTTAAAGCTTTAAAACATGTATAACCAGTCTGATATGCATCCAATCTTGACAGAACTTGGAGTGGCAACCCCTTGCACATTAAAGAATAGGCCTTGCTATCATTCTTTACCTTTCTTAGATCTTCTGCTGACAAATTATCCTCTGGATAAGGTGTAGTAGAATCTTTAGTATAGGTACTTGCACTATCTGGAGCTGTCTGAGTTGGAATGTGAGGACCCTTTTCAATTGACTTCCATAAGTCATTGTCAATAGAACACAAGTGATGTCTCAACCTGATGGTCCAGTTCTTGAAATCTGCACGATTCAAAAGTCTAGGAACACGGTTATCAGAATCATCATTAGGAGCCATTTTTAACAATTTTTAAAGAAAATATTTTTGGTTTTTGTTAATTTTTGAAAGAAAATGATTAAAGTACTAAAATAAAGGCAAGTAATTAAAGACAAGATAAGAAACAAGTATTAAAAACAACTAAAGTGAGTCACACGGCAAAACAGTGAAAATCCTTCTTCAACCGGCTAAACAGTGTCTTTGTTCTTCACCCGGCAGGAAAAAGTCTTTACACGGCCAAACAGTTACCCGGCTCAATAGTTGTAATAGTTTTGTTCTTCACCCGGATGAACAGTTACCCGGCAACAAGAAAAACTTCACACGGCAGATAAACTTGACCCGGCAGAATCTTGACACGGCAAAAGCTTTGTCCGGCTGAACAGTACTCGATCACACGGCAGTTGTTAATCACCCGGCTACACAGTTGATTACCCGGCTTAAATCTCTTGATCACCCGGCGTAACAGTGTATCACCCGGCACAACAGTTGTTGATCCGACTGAACAGTAACACTTTTTCACGTCAAATTCTTTACCCGTCTAGCACAAATTCCCTTACACGGCTGCACAGGACCTAATTGTTCTTCAATCTAAGTCCAAGGAAAATTGTCTAAGTCAAATTAATCACCCGGCAAGTTAATCTTCAACCAAAATCATACTGTTCATCATCTTCTCCATGAGAATTTTCTGGGTTTTGTCAAAAACTTGTCCAATTTGTCCAAAATTCACACACAAGCTGTGAAACACTCCGATTAACAATCCCTTATATCAATCAATCTGAAGCATGTCCAATTTTTGATGAATTTATGAAAAATTCGATCGAACAGTAGTTTCTTAATTTCTCAGATCTGATGATGATCTGAAGAAATCTGCACAATCGTTGTGTATTGGAGTGATTATGATGATGAATCACACCTAAAAACACGAACAATTCATTCAGATCATTGTCTTTGAGCAATTTTTGATGTGTTTTTGCTTAAGAACAGCGAAGAACACAGTACCAAGGCTCTGATACCAATTGATAGGTTCAATTGGATCGTGAAAATCGCTCAATGATCAGAATAACATAAACACAAAACACAGTTTAATCATTAACACAATTCATACTAATAATTCTCTTTGTATATTGATGATCAAAGCAGTATTGTGATACAAGGTGCAGGAGAAAATAAATCACACACACAAGTTCTCTCTCTTATGTGAATATTGTGATCTAGCCTCTCTCCTCACACTCTCTCACTACATGCTTTAAAGCAAACAAATACAAGTTTAAGGAATATAACAAAATAGACCCTAAACTATATACAAACATATAAACAAAATACAAAGTAAATCTTAACAAGGAAATAGCCCTAACAATATGTCATAAGTGTCCAAAACCAACACACAATCCTAAGCCTTTGAATTCTAACTATCTTTTTCCAATGATTCTATGCTTATCATTTTCTAAGATTTCCAATTATTTCCATGTGTTTTCTATATTACTTTAAATGTTTGCAATAATTCCAAGTTGATTTATTCAAACTTTCTATGTTTTCTAAGAGATTTCTATGACTTCTAAGAGATTTCTATGACTTCTAAGTGATTACTATGCTATATTTCCTCAAAATTCATGATATTATAAGAAGAATGAAGTGTTATCATCATTCTTACCGGATGTTCCATTTGATCGAAGATTTCGTTACAAATCATGTTATCCTACGTTACATTATCTCATTTGTTTCTATGCTATATTATTACTTATGTGATATACTTACTTATTTATCCAATTAACTCAAATTACATCACTATAAATCAAGTATCAAAATACTAAATCTAAGGCATACCTCTAATCTCAATTCAATTATCGAATCTCTAATCTAAGTTTCTAATTATGATTTCTAAATTCTCGTAAATTCTAAGTTCCGTAACTAAACATGTGCAATACCAGAAGGGTGGGTACCTGTACTTTTAAGGTATTATGTCTAAGGAAAGTATTTGTATAAATCCAGACCTATTGGTTGATTAGTCTTACCTGGGAACCCTCGAAAGTGAGTGTCCACTTATAGGTAGCCACATCTCCATAAAAGTTAATGAGTTTACTATTTTGATAAGCCAATGTGTTCGTACATGTGCAATACCAGAAGGGTGGGTACCTGTACTTTTAAGGTATTCTGTCTAAGGAAAGTATTTGTATAAAACAAGACCTATTGTTGGATCAGTTACTTACCTGGGAACCCTCGAAAGTGAGTGTCCACTTATAGGTAGCCACATCTCCATAAAAGTTAATGAGTTTACTATTTTGATAAGCCAACGTGTTCGTTTGGTTTACGAATCGAACATTTACCCCTAAAGTATCTCTAATTAATCTCAATACTCAAATGTTGTTAATGTGTGCAAATATATATATAAAATAATAACACAAAAGATTTAAATTTATAAAAACCAAGACGAACTAACTAAGTCACACACAACCGATAGTGGACCGGTCGGATGCAATATAGCCAAAGTAAGTCCGGGTGTTGACCCACAGACTCTATATACCACGTATAAACTAACTTAATTATGACTCGACTCCAAGACACGAACTTTACTTTTTATTATTTGTAAAAGGGGGGGTTGCTAAAAACAGTAACTTGCTAAAAATAGTAACAAACGAATTTAAAGACGGATTTAAAACAGAATAGTGAAGACAAATCACATAGGCTAGAATCATTGCTAACTTCATTATCAGTCATGTTTGGACTAGTGTTTTTGGAACCAGGATCTAAAAATACTCACTTAAAGGCGACGCTAAATAAGACCCTCGACCCTTTTCGAGAAGAAACCTAAAGTATCACTATTAAGCTATTATCACACCAGTTACGAGATTAAGTTTCCTCACAGTCACCTAATCTGATTATGCTTAATTGACCCAAATTAAAGACCTATCTCACGATACGTACTCTAAGGCCATTTCAACCCAACCATTTGATTTAACAAGCAAGTTTAATAATAAACACTAAGCCAGACTTCTCACAAAGACCTAAACCTAGCAAATTAATCAACTTTACTAGTTAACAACTCATCACCTCACGGATTTCTAAGTTGGCTATACTTTTTTTTACCAATTCAACTAATACAAATAATCTTATGGTTTTACTGCAGGTTAACCATAAAAATCACACCACAAGTCAATGATTATAACGAACCCTATTCCGTGACATAGACCATCAGCAAGAGTACGTGGATTAATAAAATACCAATCAAACAAATATAAACCTGCAATACGCATCAGTTAGTAAAAAGATTGAAATTTTAATTACGCATAATAATCCATAAACAAAAAGTCACCAAACATGAAATTAAGCATCTGTTAACAATTCATCACAATTCATCTAAACGATTAGCCTACCATAATCAAAGCAATAAAAACAAGTTTTAATGTAATTGACATGATAAAAGGAAAGAAAAACGAAAGAACAAAGGAACCCGAGAAGTCTAGGAAGTGGTCCTTGATCGCACAAGCATCCGTTGCCTTGATCTCGCCCTCTTGACCTCAAAACCGCGTCCGATTTGCTGTAAATTACCTCTTTTCCGTCCCCAAAGATGTCTAGGAGGCTAAGATTTCATAACATATCATTATAGTGCATAGGGTGAAAAAACTCGAAACTTTCTGCCGAAAACGCGTCGCCGCGTCACGCGGCAACGAAACCAATTCACCACCGCGTAGTATGACATCATCACGCCACCATAAACCATCCATACCGCGTCACGTGGCCATGGAGGTCCATGGTGGTCGCGTGACGTGGTGACACCACCCGTACGTTCCGGTTTCTTCGTCTTCGCATTCCATTTCGCTTGTAGCTCCGTTTCGCGTCCCTTTTCGCCTACGAACTCGGTTTTTCGCAAGCTTTTCATTTCTTTATCAACATGAGACCTATGAAATAATAAAATATCAGTAGTAAACAAAACCATATAAATATCGACTCAAACGACTCAAAAACGGAAATAAACGCTACACGGGTTTATGTATAATTTACGTTATATCAGTTGTCTAAACTACTCATCTAACTATAAAATTATCATCCAATTCTTAATTCATCATTAATATATAAATCCAACATCAAATTATAAAATCACCATTAATACATGTACTCATTAATCAACTTTGTTATGCTATTCATAAACTCATTATCCAAAACTCAATGTGAACTCATTACACGATTATTCCTAAGTTCACTGAACTAAAATATTTCATCTGTATATATATGACCTCTAATAGATTATGTACCTCTAATTTTTCATGAACTAATCCAAACCATCCAAAGATTAAAACTTTCAACATTTCATAAAGTTATTATTTAATGTTGTTTATTCCTTTTTAAAACCGAATCATAGACAAATAACATAGCCTCTTATAACCTTGTTTACCTCCATCAACTATACACATGGTTTACCTAAAGTTTTTTTTTATACGAACTCAAATGTCTAAAAAAAATCGAATCCATTAGGAATTGAGTGATCTATGTATTTGAACTATAAATTGGATATCCACATCATCAAATATTCAAGAAATTGATTTTTCTATAATTCTAATAATCTAGATTGTTGCATGCACACCATAAATTAATGTTTATGAACTTAATATCATGAAAATTTGATATCTACGTCTTACACACATGAAGTTGGTTTTCAAAAACTGAAGTTGTAACAATTTTGGTACTCGAACTTGACTATATATATCTGTGAACGAAACTATTTATATGAGCAATGACTATCTAATAAACTTAATTCTCTAGAAGCGTCAATTTCTTATCATCTCAAAATATACTACCTAAGTACTAATTGTTATTGAGCATGAAATCGGAACCTATGTGTATCATCACCTTGACTCAAAAAAACTTGTGAGTACCTTTGACCAGCGCGTGATCGAATGAGTTGTGTGGTTCATGCAAAAACTAAAGTAATCACGGGTGCACACAGAATTATGGAAGTTGGTGCATGGAAACCATGGTAAGTTTGGTCATGTGTTTGACAGGCAATTCGACAAATGTGGTATGATAAAGACATGGTGGATACGTCGCTGGTACATCCTACATTTAAGGGTTCCTGTCATAGTAGCAAATGAAGCGTTGTTTGCGACCTGTGATGTTTATGTTGTTTTAGTACTCTATTCATATAGTAATACCTATCGTATATCATCGAGTAAGATAAACTATATTCTAAGTTGACCTAAAATATTAACCAATTACTATTTGAACCTATGCGGAAATCTGAAATCATTTCTTATCATATAACGATTGTTTTCACATGTTATCTTTTGTCATCATCATCATCTAGTGTCCAAGTTGGTGTATTCTAATTCAACTTCTTGAGATTGAAGTATTCTTGCTCAACTCGAGGAAGCTAAATAACGTCAGTACATTTATATTGGAAAGCACAATATCATTGACAACTTGTAGAGTTGGGCCCATATTTGTTAATTTTCTTTTCAGTTGAGTCATTTTACTAATTGCATCCAATTCACTTTATTTCATCATTCACTTAACTATGCGTAAATTTAAATCATTCATTTATTCGTTTCATTCGTTTTATTAATCATACTTATTCTCGTTATTCATCTAATTTATTTTAAATCCATTTACTTAAGCCAATTATTCGCATGTTGGGACTTCAGAAATATCCATCGAACACGTTAAATCTTATTCCTTTCCTATCTTGAGTAGCAAATAATATGGATTCGAATTTCCATACAATTAATTCACTCGAAATCTTATAACTCGAAAAGAGTTAAATAAACGACTATCAATGATAAAACAAATTTTAAAAAAATTTCTTAGCCGGCAACCGTTAGGGCTCGTTTCCATAAAGATTTACTTTGTCTTAGTTTGTACAAATTGTTTGTTTAGGGTATAATTTGTTATTTCCCTAAAGTGTTATGTGGTATAAATAGAAAGTTGTAGGTGCTAGGTTAAAGAGCGAACAAGTACTATTGTAAGCAACTTTTCTCTTCACCATTGTACTACAACTTGATATCATCAATACAAAGAGAATTATCAGTATATTATCTGTGTTGATTTGATTGTTGTTTTACTTAGATCCGTGATACATATTCGTATTAGTAGCAATTACGATCCAATTGAACCTGTCAGTTGGTATCAAAGCTGTTGATTTTTGTGTGCTCTTCGCTATTCATCAAGCAAAACACTCAAAAACTGCTCTAATTATGATTTTCATGATCTGTTGTTGATATTTGATTTGATTCATCACTCTAATCGTTTCTAATTCACAACATCGGTGTTGATTTCACTTAGAGAAGATCAGATCTGAAGAATTAAGTAGTTGAAGTTAAAACTGTTCGATCAAAATTTCACCAAAATTCATAATCTAAGGATGTTGTTTGAGATTGATTGATACATAGGGTTGTTAATCGAGTGATTATACAGCTTGTGTGTGATTTCTGGACAAATTCAACAAGTTTTTAAGAATTATTGAAAAATTGGATGATGATGTTCATGAGTATGATGAAGATGTTCTTGCTGTGTGACTGATTGTTAATGACTTAGACGTTTCAGGACTTAGTTTTTGGACAAAAATTAAGGTTACTATTTAGACGTGTAAAGGCTTATAGTTGTAGTCGGGTTAAAACTGAAATCTCTTAAAAATTTGAAGTGAGTACTGTTGAGCCGTGTGAACCTATTCAAACGTGTTACTGTTTAGTCGGGTCAGTTTCTTCAAGCCGAGTCAAGGATTTTTCAGTGTTGCCGTGTGAACTATTCTGCTGTGTCATCTTTTAATCTTTTGGTTGTTCTACTATTCATCCGTGTCAAGATTCTCAGCTGGGTGAATTTTCAATTGTTCAGCCCTGTCAAAATCTTTAGTCGGGTGAAGTTACTGTTCCGCCGTGTCAAAGTTATTAGCCGGGTCAAGATTTTTCTACTATTCAGTCGTGTGATCTATCATTGTTCAGCCGTGTGACTGTATAGCTGTGTCATCTTCAATCATCATTATTTGAATCAGGGTTCTGTCGTATCAATTTTTTAATCACTCAAGTTAATTTTTCATTTTTAATTTTTAAACCATTTATCTTTTTCAAAATTAACAAAAAATACAAAAATATTTTCTTCTATCAAATTTAAAATGGCTCATAGTGATGATTCAGATAATCATGTCCCAAGGTTACTTAAGAGTGCAGATTTTCAGAATTGGACAATCAGATTGAAAAATCATTTGTGTGCTATTGATAATGACTTATGGAAGTCAATCGAAAAGGGTCCACATATTTCTGTTCAAACCGCACCTGATAGAGGAAGCACCTATACTAAAGAATCCACTGAACCTTATCCAGAGGATGATTTTCAAGGAGAAGACTTACGAAAAGTGAAGAATGGGAGTAAGGCTTATTCCTTAATATGTAAAGGGCTACCACTACAAGTGTTGTCAAGGATGGATGCTTATCAGACTGGCTATACTTTGTTCAAGGCACTGAAATCATTGTGTGAAGGAGGAGAACAAATAAGAAGTCTCCGGAAACAGAAATTGTAGAGAATATTGGAACTGTTTGAGCATATCTCTAGAGAGACTATGCACCAGATGATGAATAGATTTGTGCATCTAACTACTTAGATGACAAATGTTGGAGTAAAAACAGATCTTCAAGACTTAAATGCCAGATTGTTATGTGCTCTTCCATCTTCATGGAAACAAACAGTTACCCTTCTGAAACATACTGAGAAATTTCCAATGGATTTAGATCTTCTGATTGCAAAAATAGAAGATGTGGAAATAGATGAAAGTTCAAGGAACACAGACAGATCTGGTTCTCAGGCTAAGTATAAATTTTATGTGAATCCTTCAAATACAGTTGATAATGCATTTCTTGCTCAAGATAATATGAATCAAGAAGATGAGGATGATATGTTCGTCGGTGCAAGTTTTTATACAGATTCTTCTTTTCATACAAACTCACCAAGTTACATGCATCCTCAATCTTCACCAAAAGCTCAACCTCAACCAATGAAATCTCAATCTGAATCTCAATGTTCAAATTCCACAATTCCATGCAAAGTAAAAGATGTAATGAACATTCTGTTGCAAGATGATGAAACAAAGAATGCTTTTACTGCATTCATGGCAAGTTTTGAAGCTTATCAAGGCAGTCATTTAACTTAAATGGATGTTGTACTTCATCAAATGATGAAATGGATCCAGATGATGTTGAAGAAATGGATCTAAATTGGTAGATGGTTATGATTGCCTACATAACACAAAAACATGCTTATGTCAATCGTAATTTCAGACCAAATGCTAATAGAACGATTGGTTTTGACAAGAAAAAGGCAAGATGTTTCAATTGCAATGGTTATGGTCATTTTTCTAAAGAATGCAAAGCTCCTAAGAATCATAATGGTCAGACAAGTTCAAGAAATCAGAATTAGTCTCAAGGTTCAAGTCAACAATCTTCAAGCTACCAGAATCAGAATCAACGTTTTCAGCAAAAACTGTATCAAAGTCTGCCTATGCCAGAATTGAAGGATGATGGTAAAAAGCTAGAAGATCTGAACCAAGCACTTGTAGTCAGTATTAAAGATGGTTATGATTGGAGTGCATATGCTGAACAATTCACTGCTGATCTTATTGGTAACTTGGCTTTGATATGTGTAGTTGAAGAGGAAGACTAGTATGAGGAAGGTGACTTGAAAACTTGAAGAATCAGAAGCTGAAATTACGCTCATGGCTACATCTGAAGAATCTTTCTCATCTGTTGAATCTGAATAACCAAAGGTTTTCTGAATTACCCCCGAATTATATTCTAATTCCAGATGATGTGAAAGAGAGGTTGTGTTCCAAAGCATGCATTGATTAGGTGATTATCGAAATCATTCATTTAAAATTGGTGATAAATTAAGTAAGCATGAAAAACTTCATGAACAACTTAAACATGATCACAAAATTTCGGATGATAAGATAATTTCACTTCAGAATTCATGGAACAAAACACTTAAAGAACTTGATATTGTCACAAAACAACTTGAAGAAATGAGAAAAGCACTTGAATCAGAAAAGATTGCTCATGTAGCAACTCAGGTTGATTCAACAAAAATGAAAAGTTCAAAAGCCATCTTGGCTAAACTGGTAAGTGAAAGAAAAGATAACTTCATTATCACTCTCCTGAAAATGAAGAGAAATTCAAAGAAATTCAAAGCATTAAATCTGAATCGGGAAGCTCTGAAGAAAAAGGTGATGAAAAGGTATTGACTTAGAATGTGAAGGAAGAAGATAGTGTGCTTATTGAAGCCGATGATGAAGCAAGTGAAAAATCAAGTACAGTGCTTGAGCAAGTTGTTGAATATCAAAAGTTGACAGCAGAAACAGCAAAGACTGTGAAGGATGTTGAAGAATTTTCAGGATACAATGATCCTGAATACGTGAAATGGAAGAAGGACCAGAAAGAACTTACGGCTGTGAAAATTCATCAACAGGCAAATGTGAAGAATGATGGTGCTTCTACTTCTAAATTACATAAATCAAAGAATTCAACCAATCAATCTAAAACCAAGCAAGAAAAAGGTAAAAATGTCATAACATCAAATGACAATTCCAAAACCATCAAAGCTCAATCAATAAAATTTGTACCAAAGAATGTGTTAACATTGCTAAAACCAGTGAAGTTTGTGTCAGCTGGAACATTTGATTTAAATTCATTTCAAAGTAACCAACAAAATTCTAAGATCAAATCTCTCTCTGATCTGAAAATAGGTTCAGTTCCTAAGATTTCCGCTATTAAACGATTTGAATCTAAGAAGGTAACTAAGAAAGATGTTTCAGAATCAAAACCTGTTTCAAAAACAAAACCTGAATCTCGTCATAACAACAAACCAAATTCACAAACACAATCTCCGAAGAAGAACCAAGTTAACTTTAAAACAAATAAAGTTGTGAACGAATCACAGGTTGGTTCAACATCAAAAGTTAACAATCGGTTGTTCAAAATCAGCAAAAATTATTGTGAGATATGTGATCGTTATAACCATGCATGCAACTGCCGAGTGTTTCTTTAAAATGTACTGTGATTACGGCAACAAAAGAAATCATTCATCCGCAGAATGCTATTATAACAAATTTTGTGATATTTTTGAGAGACGTAATCATGACACGTCTGATTGTTTCTTCCGAAAAACCTCATCAAGAGAAATGAATAGATTTCCAAACTTTCAACGAAATCAATCTTTTGGCTTTCAAAATGCAATTAATAGTCGTTCTTTTGATTCGAAACCTTTCAGAAGAATCAATTCTGAATTCAATGAAATGCTAGCAAGGCAGATTCAGAAAAACAGATTTCTGCCCAGAGCTGTGGTGGTTGGCGCTCAAAGAAATGAAAACAACCTCGATCCTAATTTAGAGGAGAGGTATCATGCTTTAAGAAGAAAGTAATCGAACCAAACTGGTGTTAGAATTAATTTTCAATCCAATCATTTGAATGAACCAAACTTGAATAACTTACAATATCAGCAAGTTACTGTTGTAGATAGATTTGGAAAACCCAAGACCGTGTGGGCCTGGGTTGACCACACTAACTAAGTGAATGTTGAAATGCAGGTTCGCCCAAGAAGACCTGTCAACTCATGGTTTGTTGACAGTGGGTGTAGCTGGCATATGACAGGCAATCATGCCTTGCTTCAGACTTTAAGCATAAAAATGGTACTCATGTTGCATTTTGAAGGAGATGCGGGTGGGAAAATAACAGAAGAAGGAACTGTATCCAATGGGATAATTAGCTTTGATAAAGTCAACTATTGTGCCCAGTTGAACTTTAATTTGCTGAGTGTTTCCCAAATTTATGATATATCATATTCAACTCTATTTGATGATTCTTTTTGTTACATACTCAAACCAGGTTTCAAGATTGCTAAGAGTGGGTTGTGGTTAAAGCTCCAAGAGATCGAGATGTCTACAAACTAGATATGTCTCAGATCGATGCGAAAACCGAAACAACTTGTCTTATTGCACATGCATCAAATGAAGAGAGTCAGCTTTGGCATAGACGGCTGGGCCATTCAAATTTCAGAAACATGAACAAACTGGGGTCAGGAAATCATGCTGTAGGAATACCTTCAAAGAAATCTCTACAACTGATCTCTACTCAGCATGTTTGAAAGGAAAACAACATCGAATGTCTTTTAAGTCCAAGCTCGAAAACTCAATTTTCAAACCTCTACATATGCTTCATATGGATCTATTCGGACCAACAAATGTCCAGAGTATTGGAAAGAAATCTTACTGTTTAGTCATCATTGATGATTTTACAAGATTTTCTTGGGTTTATTTCTTGCATGCAAAATCTGAAACTGCTGAGTTTTAAAAGAATTCATTACTAAAGTTGAAAATCAATTGGAATCAAAAGTTAAAATCTTGAGAAGTGATAATGGAACCGAATTTAAAAATGCTAATGTGGACTCGTTTTGTGCAGAAAAGGGGATTGCGCGTCAGTTTAGTGCTCCACGAACTCCTCAACAAAATGGAGTTGCGGAACGGAAAAATCGAACAGTAATTGAAGCTGAAAGATCCATGATAGCAGATGCCAAAATTCCTATCACATTCTAGGACGAAGCAATTGCTACCGCCTGCTTTGTACACAACAAGACACTATTGGTTCAGGATAAACATAAAACTCCTTACGAGTTATTGTTTGGAAGGAAACCAAATATTTCTTATTTGAAGGCTTTTGGTTTTCCTGTTACGATTCTGAATTTAAGTGATCATCTCGGAAAATTTGAGTCAAAATCTAATGACGGTTTGTTTCTTGGATACTCATCAATGTCTAAAGCATACCATGTGATTAATAGACGAACTAATGTTGTCCTTGAATCTGTAAACATACAGTTTTTAGAAAACTCCTTTCCATCAGTGGCTCATGGTCCCGATTGGTTATTTGATTTAGATTCGTTATCCAAATCTTTCAACTCTAACTTTTTTTATTTTTCAGGAAAATCAAAGAAGGAACCAGGAGATTTAGGATCTTTCAGTGATGATTCAGACAATGATGATGATGATGATCTCAATTCCGAGTATCTACTCATGTCTTTTCGTGATCCGCATGTTGAATCCTCTAATCAATCACAAGGTCCATCTATTTCTCAAGAAGCTCAGGAATCAAACAATGAAGCAGATCTTTCGAATCAGCAAAATTCTCCTAATGATGGTGGCTCTGTTCATAATCAACGATCATCAGATCCGAATGGTGAAGTTACTCCGGAATCTCTTGATTACTTCATCAGTTCACCAGAACAAGTTCCTAATTTCACTCCACACACTTCTACAATCTTGCAATATCTACCGAATCTGAATGAGTCAAATCTGGAGACACAAATACAAAGCGAAGACAGTCCAACTTCCCGTGTTCACAGGAATCATCCTATCTCTCAGATTATAGGTCCTTTGAATTAAAGAACAACAAGAAGTCAGACTGAACAAGCCAACATCTGTCATTACTCATATTTTCTTTCTCAAGTGGTACCAAAGAACATTTCAGAAGCATTGCAAGATAACAGCTGGATAGAAGCAATGCAAGAGGAGTTACTTCAGTTCAGAAAGCAAGAAGTATGGAAATTAGTGGACTTACCTGAAGGAGAAAATGCTATTGGCACAACATGGTTGTACAAGAACAAGCTAGATGAACGTGGCAATGTTGTTAGAAACAAAGCGAGACTAACTGCACAAGGGTACACTCAGGAGGAAGGTATTGATTATAAAGAAGGGTTTGCTCCGGTCGCTCGACTTGAAGCAATTCACGTTTTTCTTGCATATGCCTCATTCATGAAGTTTAAAGTGTATCAATCGGATGTCAAAGGCGCATTTTTGTATGGACCAATTACCGATGATGTGTATGCCAGGCAACCTCCAGGATTTGAAGACCCTGAGTATCCGCATCGTGTGTACAAACTTAGCAAAACTTTATATGGTCTACATCAAGCTCCAAGGATTTGGTACGAGACGTTATCGAAACATCTACTAGAACATGGTTTTACGAGAGGTCAGATTGATCCAACTTTATTCATGAAGCGGGAAACTGAAGATCTACTGTGTGTTCAAGTGTATGTGGATGATATCATCTTTGGATCAACAAGTCCGTCCATGTGCAAAGACTTCGAGGAAATCATGAAAGCCCGATTTCAAATGAGTTCTATGGGGAGATTAATTTCTTTCTTGGATTACAAGTTAAACAGTCTGCAGATGGAATTTTCATTAATCAGTCAAAGTTCGTTGACAAACTGTTGAAGAAATTCAAGCTGAAAGATTGCCAGACTATTAGAACTCCATATGATGTAAACTGCAAGATCCAACCTGATCCAAATGGCAAATCTGTTGATCAAACATTATACAGGTCAATGATCGGTTCGCTGATGTATCTTACTACATCAAGACTAGACATCATGTATGTTGTGTGTGTGTTTGTGCCAGATATCAGTCAGATCCTAAAGAGTCGCACCTAATCGCCGTCAAACATATATTCAGATATCTCAAAGGGAAACCTAATCTCGGTTTATGGTATCCTTATGAAGGCAATTTTGAATTATATAGTTATTCCGATAGTGATTATGGTGGTTGTGCTCTTGACAGGAAATCAACCACATGTGGATGTCAATTTTTGGGTCCTCGACTTGTCTCGTGGCAATGCAAAAAGCAGACCAATGTTTCAATATTCACTGCAGAAGCATAGTACATTGCTGCATCGGCAGGATGTTCTCAAGTTTTGTGGCTTCAAAATCAATTGCTTGACTACGGGTTTAATTTTCTCAAAACTCCTATTTACATTGACAATACTGCTGCAATGTTCATTACTGCTAATCCTGTCCAACACAAAAAAACAAAGCATATTGAAATACGTTACCATTTTCTCAGAGATAACTCTGAAAAAGGTCTAATAATTTTGATTAAAATTCATACCCACAAACAACTGACAGATCTTTTCCCAAAATCCTTTTTGTCAGGACGGTTTGAATTTTTAGTCCAATCTATAGGATTAATCAACCATGATTAATTCTTTTTCAAGAAAAACAAATATAAAATCAGAAAAACTTGAAAAACCAAAAATATAATAAGTCGATTTCATCTTTGATTCTCATGTCATTTTCTTTATGTTATGTGTGTTTGTGTGTTTGCATTGAAAAATAGAAAAAGAAATATCATGTCATCAGAATCTGACTTGCATGTGAGAAATGATAGGTACAATGAGTATCATCTGATGCATTATTTTCAGTAATAAAGACTGATACGTGTTACTTGATGTGCTAGACAGCTCAGGCAATTAAACTGAAAAAGTAGGTTCTTAATTGAGAAATCTAAATATTAATGCTCTTTGTGTTAAGTTCCATTGTCATACATGTCCTAAGATATCTCTTTTGATGACCTGCTAGTTATGTTACTTAAACATACCGGGTAATGATGCAATATGATTTAGTGTGATGAACCGCATTTGTGATCTTCTTTGTTGTGGTGACCACAGACCTGACGTCTCACATGAAGTCTCCTCTGTTGGAGTTATCTATAGACCTAGAACACTTCAAGGTGCAACAAAAGATTCCTAAAGTGGAACAGAAAAGTGTCCCAAAGATGGACCATCACCCGAAATTCCAAAATGGAATTTAAGAAGATTCCCAAAGGGAACACAAGCAAAAGATAATTCCAAAAAGGAATTCCAAAAGAAGTCCCAAAGTGGACCAAATCCAATAAGATAGAAAAGCCCATTCCACACTGATTCTATTGTAAGTGACCATGGTTTTTGTTATAGTGCATTCTAGTTTGTTTTGATAAGGAAATAGCTTGCTATATGTATACATGTGGGTCACATAAGTCATTCTAATCGAACCTTAATCTCCTCATGATACTGAAAAAAGTAAGCGTGCCAACTCGAGCTAATTGGTATGTTTTCATATGACTCAACTAAACACAAGTCAAATGTCTATTTTAAAATCTAAAAACATGTTCATATTATTCTTGGTATGATCTCTCTGCAGTCTATAGATTCATTGCATTGCATTCGTATTTAATTCATGTGTGCTTTGTGTGTGCAGGCATGTGGAATCATTTTTGACATATCGACAATCCTTGTAAACTTAAAAATTTCAAGAAATTTCAAATTTAGGGGGAGAAATAAAGTCAAAATGAAAAATGTCAAAAAGAAGTTAAAATCCAAATGAAAAATGTTGTTGGATGGAAGAATCAAGTATTCAATGAATGCATATGTGTTGTTTATGTTAAAATAATCCCAAGGTCTTGCAAGTAAAATCGTTTGAAAATGCTTCGGGATATTAAAAAATTGGTTGTGCAAAATATTTTTGTCAAAGTCAAGAAAATGAAAAGAAAATAAAAATTTGATAAATATAATTGTTTTTGTGTGATAATTAATTGTGTATGTTGCCCTAAAACATGATTAAAAATTAAATGCAAACCCTAATTAATGATGTCTTGTCATATTAATTTTTGTGAAAGTGTGGAGGTGCAATAAATGCAGAAGACCAAAAGTCAACTGTCGCGGAAATGAAAAATATGCTAAGTGTTGAACCGTCTGGAGGTTACTGTGTAGTCGGGTTAAGAGAAAACAAGTCAAGGTGTAGTCGTTTCATGTTACATGTGCTTATTGGTTAATTGTTTTGACACGTCCAAACAGTTGACACATCCAAACAGTTCACAAGTCCAAATTGATACACCTTCTTTGTGTTTTGTTGACACGTCTCAACAATTGAACCGGCTCAACAGTGTATGATCAGTCTTAAACTTGTGGTATATACTGTTGGGTCACAAATGTTGACACGACCAAGTGTGTTGACACGACTGAAATTTTGACCCGTCCCAAGTGTTTGACACGTCTCATGTTTTTCAACTGATGAATATTTTCGTTTGAACAATGTTGAAACGTCTCAATAGTGGTTGACACGTCCCAACAGTTGTTGACACGACCATGCTTTCATGTATTATTTTTCACCCATATGATACACTTGACCTGTCTCAACAGTGGTTGACACGACTAAGTGTTTTTAGGGTTGAAATGTTCTTTGTTCATCTGTTGACCCGTCCATACATGGTCACCCGTCTAAACAATACCTGACCCGACCAATGTTGTATGTGTGTGTTGTTGACCCATCTCAAATTTTAACCTTAATTTTCAGCTGTGTTAACTCAAGCATATAAATACCCCCTTCCTCACACACTTAACATCATTTTATCATTTCTTTATCCGACTCCACATTCACACATTCACCCGACCAAAACCCCCGTTCAAATCTGTTGTTCTATATCAAGATTTTGAGATTAATAGAGGTATATGAGACATGATTCATCATCGTTTTCACCATTTTAACTGACACAAACCCTACAATTGATTATCGTTGATGAATAGTAACTTGAAACAATGAACCGTCACTTTGATTCTATAACAAAAACTGAAATCTTGTTGATGTTATGTTAAAATCTGAGGGTTAATCAATCAATTTTACTAGTCAATCATCATAAGAACATCAATCTGGACTTAATCGATGACAAAATTTGAAATATGCAAACCGCCATTGATGGACTTGAAACATAGAATCGTGTTTAATTCAAAATGTCATGAAATTGTTTAATTGTGTTATCATCTGATGATTAAAACATGTTTTTAATTGGGTCTTATACATCAACTGAGAAATCTAAGACTTGAATTGTTAACAGGATTTTTTCAAAGTGTTTGGTTGATAAGATTTTTGATAAAACAGTTGATATGTGTTGTGTTATTATAATTCTTAAACAGGCTGATCCTTTCAAATTGTTTAACTAATGTATAAAATTTCACACTAGTTACTGTTAACATCAGAATCCAAAACAATTAATCACTTGTTCATGATACTTGATTACTTATTCATGATTTTGATCATTGACACATTTGTAACTGATTTCAGATGGAAAACCTCAAGTATGAGACTAAACACAACATTGTGGCTTTACTTGATGATTCTACTCCTAAAGCAGCATGGTATCAACAGATCATCAGATTTCTTCTCATATCCAAATATGTTTATGCCATCTGTGCAAAGCCTATTGTATACATGAGATTGATCAAAAAGTTCTGGAAGACTGCTGAGGTTATTACAAATGATGAGGGTCAGATTGTTTTAAGAGGTTCTATCACTAGACATCTGCAAGTTACAGTCTTCGAAGATGCCATTAGAGATGCACTATTCTTGGGTGATAATGAAGCTGGTGTTCTAGATGAGTTCACAACTGCTGAGTGTCAGGAATGCTTTATTAATATGGGTCATCCACTTGTATTTCCTAAACAACAGTTTGTGAGGGCCATGGAAGATTATGTTATGTCATTCAACACTGTCTTTCGAGAAGAAGTGCTGGTTTTGACACCTTTCCATCAGATATAGCTGCTCCTATTGTTGCAATTGCTATGAACAGAAGGTTCAATATGGCCAAGTGGATTATGAAGGGGGTTGTATTCAATTTACAAAAAGGGAAGAGATTCAAGTTCTTGATGTACCCGAGGTTTCTACAACTTATTATCAATGAAGCTCACCCAGTGATAAAGGAACAAGGTGTTCCTGGAGATTTATGTGAAATTGAAGACATGAATGCTCTAGCTTATAAGAAAATGAGCTTGGGAGGTGTAGCAAATGTAGATTTATTTGACTATATGCGAGATATAGCGAATAATGAAGAAGAAGTTGGAGTAGACTATTTCCATATATCTCAGGACGAACCCTTCGACCCTTTAGATATAGTGGATGATATCCCTGAGAATTTGGTAGAACATGAATCTATGATGATGAGATTGTTGAAGCAGAAGAATCTGATGATGTTTTGGATGAAAATGAAGGTGATGATGATAATGATGGTGAGAATGTTGAAACTGATGAATCTGATCATGGTAATGGAGATGAAGTTAGTGGTGATGTTTTTGATGTCAATGAAGAAGAATAAAATATGATTGAAGATGTTATTGTGCCTGAGTTAATTGCTGAGAATGTTGAGCCTATTGATGTTCTGGAGATTGCCAGAGATGTCATTCAAACCGAAGCTGAATCTGAGGCACAATCAGATAAGGATGCCGGGGTTACCATACCTGGTCCTATATTATTCCTACCACTACATCCCCAATTGCACAACTTTCTGAAAAGCCAAAGGAGTCTTCACCTAAGTTTGTTGCAGAAGTTGATACTGTTACTGTTGATTCTTATGAAGAAGATAAGTTGTTACATTTGAGAAGAATGGTTGCAAAGTTAATGGATGAGAATGAGGAGTTAAAAGCTTCAAATGAAAGAAAGAAGAAAGTTTGAAAGAACACTGAGAAACACACTTGAAGAATACTGAAGTGTTCAATCAACTGAATGCAGAGTATGAGAAATTAAAAGAAGACTATGAGGAATTAGAAGCTGAGTGTAACACATTGAAAGCTGAAAATGAAGTTTTGACCAAGGAACTCGAAGAGAAAGAATCTGAATCCTTTGAATCTGATAAATATTTTAGTCTGGAAGAAAAGGTAGAAGATGTTGGAGTGTTTCAGACTCCCAGGGAAATCACAGTACATTATACCAGATCAAGACGATCCATGACTGTGACTGAACCATATACCATATCTGTTCCTGTTCCCAATGAAGCTGATACTGAACAAGTATACGGTAAAGCTGAGGGAAAACAAAAGTTAGATGGTGTGCCTGAGATTACTGATGCTGATACTCTACGGAGAAAGGCACAAACCGAGGTAATAACTCAAGTTGAGCCGGTTGAAAAGGTTCAAGTGGTTGAAACTGTTGATGCTGATATGTTTGTTACTGAAGCCGGTCCCTCTATGATTGATATCACATCACCAAAAGTAGATGAGATTCCATTAGACTTCGAAAAAAATTTGAGTTTATGAGGAAGAAGAAGTACAATCGGGTATTTTTGGATAGATTGATAGTAAGTCAAGTCAGTGAGGAGTACGATAAATGTGTAGCTGCTAAGACTTCACTTCCTGCAGATCCAAATCAAGTTACAGTTGAACAAGGAGAATGGGATCCAACTGTTGAAGCTATTATTGTTGATGAAATTCCTATCGAAGAACTAAATCACAAAGACCCGGATAGAATGTGGTTCTTTGAGTTGAAGGATTAGTTGCTTTCAAGGAATTATCCAAGGAATCAAGTAAGTGTGTTAGGTGCTGATACGATGAAGAACTTGGTAAGAATGTTTCAAGTCACTGAGAAAATGCAAAAGAGGTTGATACTCAATATGGCTAATCCTGAGTACAGTAAGCTGACCAAACGAACAAGGATGTTTAAACCTCAGGAAATTGTCAACATGTCTCGAAGTCCTATAGTTCATGATAAGCGAAAAGAGTTGATCAAGATGTTCCCTGAAACTTATTCTGGAGTTTATGATGTTACTCTGAACAAAGAAAGACATGGAACACCACTCAAACATTTGGTGATTTGGTAAGGAGCGTACTTCAGAAAGGACAATCTATTTCCGAGCTGCTTGATGCTATGATTGTTCCTACGAATGATAAAGAAGTAAAGATGGTGGATGGAAGTACGATGAGGTGTTTGATGTTTTTCTGATTAAAAGAGTTACTGCCTTGTGTGACGTCTATCATTTTTACTCATCTATTCTTCAGCTGCCAGTCCATGACTTGAAAGAATTAGCAAAACTTCCACTACGTAATCCGACAAACTCAGCACGTGGTGAAGGTCTAGCCAATCTACTTGAAGTTGGTGTGTCTGGAGATAAGAAGTTTTTGGAATTAAGATGTCAACAAGAGGACAGTGTGTATTTCTATGAAAAGAAGAAGAAGAAAAAGCTGGATCCTAATGATGATGATGATGTCTATTTGGCTGAGCTGAGTGATAAATACTTTGAAAAGATCACAAAGCCGGGCTTGAAGGTGTTTGATGGAACACAAGAAACAAAGCCGGTCTTAAAAGTATTTTATCACGAAGGACATCATGAGTTGAAGCTTGTACGAAATCTTGAAGATATGTCGGAGGATTGTATCGAGATTTTTGGCGCTTTTGAGCTGAAACTATTACATCCGAGCTACATATACTTTCTGAGAAGATATAAGATGGAAAAAGCGAATGATGAAGTATCTGAAAGTGATAGAAGATATTTTGTGGGAATTATTGAAGCAATGGCTGCTGCAATGGAAAGGATTGCTTTTAGTAAAGCAATTTCTTTTTCTAATCTGGAACGCTTGGACATTCAGCATATATCGTACATGAGGATCACTACAAAGGGTGCTTTGGAGCTGGTGTCCTCGGATCACAAGGAATCGTACATTATCTATGCTAGTATCGATTTTGCAAGTTTGACGTTTGATACATTGAAGCGTATGTCCAAGATCAAGATTTGGTTAAATGAAAACAAGCCAGCTCATCATGAACTGAGAACAAAGTTTGCTAAGTCAATTTTGAAAGCTATTGAAGAACAAAAACAATTAAAAGAAAAGCCGATGTTCGATGCTCACATTAAAGATGAAGAAGTTTTTGACTGAAGACGAAAGTTAAATCTTAGGGGGAGTACTGTTAGGGCTCGTTTCCATAAAGATTTACTTTGTGTTAGTTTGTACAAATTGTTTGTTTAGGGTATAATTTGTTATTTTCCTAAAGTGTATTGTGGTATAAATAGAAAGTTGTAGGTGCTAGGTTAAAGAGTGAACAAATACTATTATAAGCAACTTTTCTCTGCACCATTGTACTACAACTTGATATCATCAATACAAAGAAAATTATCAGTATATTTTCTGTGTTGATTTGATTGTTGTTTCACTTAGATCCGTGATACATAATCGTGTTAGTAGCAGTTACGATCCAATTGAACCTGTCACAACCTATCTAAACTCAATCTCAGAACATCCTGCCATCCTCAAACAAACGGTCAAACCAAGAGAGAAATCCATGCTCTCGAAGATCTTCTAAGGGCGTGTGTTGATTCCAAAGGAAACTGGGATGCTCATCTCCATTGACTAAATTCTCATATAATGAAAATTATCATGCCAGTATTTATATAGCCTCGTTCAAAGTTCTTAAAAAGCTTGGGAAAGTTTCTTATGAACTGTAATTACATGAGGAATTGGGTAGTGTTCATTCGTCTTCCATGTTTCTAATCTCAGAAGTGTCTAGCCGATGAAAATCTCCATGTGCCTCTGGAGTGTGATGGTTAATCAGGAATCTCTTTGGGTAGATTGGATCCGTAAGCACCCTTTAAAAGGCAGGGGTTTTTGGTGTGTCCCTATTCCTAATAATTGTGTTTGGGGGTGGAGAAAAATTCGGCAATTGAGATCTTCGGTTAGGTATCATTTTTGGACTGCCTTGGGGGATGTTGCTCACACTTCTTTCTGGTATGACTACTGGAATTATTTTGGCTGCTTGGATAACTTGGTTACCCTAGTGAAATCCGTAGGGCTGGTTTCACCTTGGATGCAAAGGTGAGTGATATTGTTTTGAATGATTCTTGGGTCTTACCCACTGCTTTTTTTAACTTATACATGTTCTTAACAACATGGTTCAAGTTAAATACAATGTCGCTGATCAGATTATGTGGAGGGATGGTTCTAAGGTGGTTCCATTTTCTACTAGTGTTTTTTGGAATTCTATTAGATCTCGTGACTAGCCTGTTGATTGGTGTAAGGGTGTGTGGTTTGCTCATTGCATTCCTAAGCATGGTTTCTTATTATGGCTTGTCATGAGGGAAAAGTTGTATACGGAGGATAAATTACTAATGTGGAGGAGCTCTAGACGTCTATCTATGAATATGATGTGTTGTGTTTTATGTTATGCTGACTATGACTCACATCCACACCTATTTTTTGAATGTCATTATGCATCTCAGGTGTGGAGCATAACTCGTAATTTTGCTCGTTTAAGCTCGATTCCCCCGATGTGGTCCTCTATTAGACAATGGTTGGTTCAAGCAACTTCAAAGTCCATTTGGAGGAATGTGGGGAAGTTGGTTATAGCCTCTTCATCTTATTTGGTGTGGCAGGAGAGGATTAATAGGCTGTTGAAGAATCAAACTCGGCCACCAAATGAAATCTATTCAACAGTTCGATATAACTCACGGGTTTGAAGTTCAAAAATCATGCTAGGGTGATGGAGGTCCTCAATGCTTGGAATGTTGCTGCTCATTGTATTTCTAATGATGGAGGCCGGTTGGTTGAGTTTTAATCGCCTTATTTGGTCTAGTTGTTTGGTCACTCCCTCACTAGTTGTACTTGATTGGTTTGTGAATATATAAAATCACCGGGTAACCCCCTTTACCCAAAAAAAACTGATGAATCCATGCAGTTTGTCGAACGACCATTGGAAATCATGAACCATGAAGTTAAGCAACTCAAACGTAGTCGGTTACCGTTAGTTAAAGTTCGTTGGGACTCAAAGTGTGGACCTGAATTTACTTTGGAATGCGAGAACCAAATGAAAGCTAAGTATCCTCATCTTTTCGTATAATCTTCTATTTCGGTTCACTACTAGAAAAAATCAGATTTCCGACGCATATTTGTGCTGCAAATGCGAATGAAATAGTCATTTGTCACCCATTTCTGACATAATATCTGTGTTGGAAAAACCGCCATGGGAAATTGTTGCTAACGGATTTGCAACTCAACTTGTATTCGCGACAGAAAAGCTGGATGTATGTTTCCAACACATTTCCTACACAACTTATAGTTTATCTTCACTTTAATGATTATCACTAATTGTTTTCTTTGCGACACATTTGCCACAAAGGTTTTTCTTTTTTTAAATAAATATAAGTTGATTTTGTAACGCATTTATAACAATCATTTTTATAAATATTTTTTTATTCTACGACACATTTGCAACAACACAACTTTTTTTACTTCATAAATATTTTTTGCGTTTACGACGCATTTTCTACAAACATTTTCTTTTGTTTATTTAATATGTTCTTACTTTACATCGCATTTCCAACAAAAGTTTTATTTTATTTAATGATTTTTTGCTTTGCGACACAATTGTCACAAACATTTTCTTTTTCACATCTGTGTTTGCGACACGTTTGCTACAAACTTTAGATTTTTGTGCGACACATTTCTTACACAGATAATTATTTAAAAAAAATTTCATTGAAATGCAATACATCCAGATTTTTAACTAAGATACAAAAAAATTAACAAAACATGCTTACATATATCACTACAGATTCAATTCATTCCACAAAACATGTAAATCACTACGAAATTACCCACAAAACATGCAAATACTACAATACACCCAAAAGCATGTTTTGCAATTTAACTACTTGTTTAATATGTTTAAACCACAAAACTACCATAGCAAAATGAAGATTAGTTACTAGGAGGTTGTTGCTCAAACTTTGCCATGAAATTGCTTAATTTTAATTGTTTTTGCAAAATTTTTTGAACTTTTTGTTGCATTTGTTGTTGCCAATCCTCTCTTTTCCTCCTTTCCTCTTCAAATTGAGTTTGTATTTGAGCTTCCAATTTTTGAACCTACACATCCATTAAAACATGTATATGTTAATTATCAAATAACCGATACCTAACATATATATACAAAACACATTAATTAAAACCTACACATCCTCCCTTGCCCTCATATCCTCTTAATACCATTTTTCCTAATTTTAAAACCGCTCATCAAATCAAGTATGTATTCTGATTTTAGGAATAGGTATTTTGGTTAATTCTATTATCCACAATGTGACATGGGCCACCAATAAAACTCAAACAAACTACTAAATGAAGCAGCATGTGGAATTAATAAAGGTTTCTAAAAGTGTGGCATGCAAACAATAGTTGCTGCTTCTGTACCAATTTTATATATACACACACAATAATAAAGGTTTCAGTATGAACCTAATCTACAATAATAATAACAATAAAAATTGCAATAACAATAACTATAATATAGTTATAAAACAACATACTTTTTTTTGTGAGATGGTATTCGGTATTAGACGGCGTAAGCCCTTGAGATGAGGAAGGAATCCTGATCCCCAAACAGCCAAGATCCGCAGATCCTATTTTGAATACCCGGGTTGTGCTACCTCTTGTCTACACACGAACCCACGTATCTGGGTCATCCTCGTAAAGTCCGGGCCATACACCCTAATCATCTCCTCCAAGTAATCAATCTACAACTTACAAAAGCAACTTGATTTTAGGGCACTGAATGTTGATAGAAAAGTGTATTAAAATTTTTATATATAACTTACATAAGCTTATCTAGCTCAATCGGTATAAAATTCCCACTCCTCCAAATTATTTACGCTAAGATCAGCCAAAAACCTTGCTTTGGTCCTTGTTAAGGTGGGTAGCAATAAATAATTCTTTAAAAGTGGGTTCTCTATCCCATTTCCTTTTCTATACAAAAACATAGTATTGCTAACCTAATAAGTGTACAAATACAAACATGTGCTAAATATTAGCTTACCAACATGCCTTAAAGATATGATTAGCTTACCAATCTGATACGATGTTCATCGTATCCTATTGACCCTCCAGTATGTCGGGAAGTTTTGCCACCTTTATCGGCGCTAGCACGGTTCTTTTTCCGTTTAAAGACTTCTTTTTCGATTCTGGTTGGCATGTTATACAAACCATGCATTTAATATAACAAAAGTGGTTAGACATATCATATAATAATGTCATGCATATGATAGTATAATAATGATATAATAGCACATGCTGAAAACTAGCATACCATATGATAAATCACAAACATTTAAAGTACATACAACAAAAAACAAGCTTCCTAAAAATCAAATTCATCTTCATCCAAAGAGTGGTCTGAAAAAACAATTTTTTCATCATCATTAGGTGTATCCTCTTTTTTCTCATGAAGACAAAATAGAAGATGAACTAACAACTAACCTGAATGCTAGTCCTTGTGTATCTTGATTCTACCAATCTTCACAAGTTATACCAAATGAGTTTGACTTAGGAAGTGAAACAAAGCATTAGAGTTTAATTTTTACTGCATTCCAACTACATAAGAATGTAATGAGTGATAGTTTTGGACATTTTTATGATAAAGAAAACAAATGATGGTTCTGAACATACTTTTGAATCAAATAATCTATTTACTTTTCTTATACATGGTGATTTAGACTAATAATTCTTCAACTACATTCAATATATAGTATCGTGAAATCATGAAGTCAACAGTTTAACAACCATACAAACATGAAAACACACACACACACATATATGAATATAAGTGCAATTTACACCCCTGTGGTTTACATTAAAAATCACTTTGCATCCCTGTCAGAAAAATTAGACCGTTTGCACCCCTATGGTTTTTAAAGCGTGTCATTTGCACCACTCTCTAACTTTGACCGTTAGTTGACCATCAAAATAATGGTTAAATACCATTTTACCCATTTTAAACTCCTTTTTTAACCCATTTTTGAACCCTCTAATTAATTTTTAGGGCAAAACCTTCAACCTAATTTAAAACTACATTTTTAGGTTTTTTGTAAAACCGGACTGGACATCGAACCGGTTGTCTTACTGGTTCACCGGTCGGAGCGGATTTAAGAACCGGATGACATAATAATTAATTTAAATTTTATAAATACATATATTATATATATGCATATATCTTTTAGATAACAAATTAGTCTAGTTTTATCACTATATTAAATTATTAATAGTTGATATATAACTTCTTAAATTAAAAAGTACTAATTTTTCTTAAACGGTGACAGCATAATCTTAGGTAGTTAAACAATCAATTTTTCTAGTTTAGATTGTTAGCTAGTTAAACAATGAAACTTTTGGTTATGGTTCGAATTTTGCTTCAATCAAAATCTTAAGTTGTTTTCGTAATTTTCTTTTCATTTATGTAAACTCAGTCCCGCATCGCCACTTGAACAAAAACTTCAGCATTCCTTGTTCTGTGAAATTAAAACCAAACTTAAATATCTCCAAATAGTAACCGGGTCCAACCGTGCAACTGCTCCGGTTCGACCCGGTTCACATGAGAATCGCCCGGTTTGATTACTAATGGTTTAACCCACAGGACCGGACCAGTACAGGATCCAGGTACCGGTTGACCGGCCGGTCCGGTCCGGTTTGAAAAATGTTGTTTTTTGTGATGTTGTGTGAAATAACAAAGCCATTGTCCAAGAATATGAAAACCATAGGGATGCAAAATGATATAATAAGTTTTTAAATACTTAAAAGTCGTTTTTACCCCTTTAGTTAACACTCAACTAACAGACAAAGTTAGAGAGAGGTGCAAATGACTCGCTTTACAAACCATAGGGGTGCAAACGGTCTAATTTTTCAGACAGGGATGCAAAGTGACTTTGGGTGTAAACCACAGGGTTGCAAATCGCACTTAACTCTATATATATATACTAGTAAGGTACCCGCGCGATGCTGCGACGACAACAATGAACCAACGACGAAAATTTACATCAAGATACTCGTTTTTTGTTAGTTAATGAATTACTCTCTATGCCATGAGCCTTACAAATCTCATTTAAATAACAACAAACACACGAGTAAGAAAATATCATTCATAGCATATTACTTTAAAAACCAAGTCTTGCATAGTAAGAAAGCCATCAGTTCGACAAATGAATAAGAAAAAAATAGAAGTCATAGACATAGTAACATAAAAAAGAACCGCATGTCAACTAATTGCAATGTGATGGGATCAATTTTTATCATAAGCCCTACACATCTCAATGACCTCATCGCCATGCTTCAACCATCATTCGCCATCAAAATCCCATCAAAAATCTTCTTGTACCACTTTATTTTTTACTGCTACAACCTCTTGATGATGACTTTCTTACATTTCCTCATTCATTTTTTCTGAAAAATGTGTCCAAGTAAATCAGTACAAATCTAACCAAGAAAAAACTGAACATATTATGAAGAGTAGTCTTAGACTACCAAAATCATATTGTTACAAAAAGTTAGATATATTTGATGCATATTAAGTTTAGTTGATAGAACTCATGTTATCAAAGTTAAATTTCAGTGACATCTGCCCCAAACCCGAATCCGAATGCCCGACTCGAACCTGAAGATTTTTATCTTTTAAAGTTATAATCGTATTTATTTCTTCAAATGTAACGTTCATTATTATTATGAATAAATATGACGAATTTTATGTTATTCCCGTCTCAATTAAATAATCATATTTATGTCATAAAATATTCACGTGTGTCAAATAATTATTATTTGTAATAACGAATTTCAAAACATACATTAATATATATATATATGTATATGGCTCGTAAAAGAAAACTATTAAAAATGTTAAACAAAACCGCCTTTAAATCTTGTAAAAGTCTCTTAATGACGTAAACGAACTAAAACTACAAAAACGTCAATCCTAAAAACGTTACGTCTCAACCCGGTTAAGTTAGTTAGTTAAAATAAGTATTTAATTAACTTTGTGCCAAAACTGTCAATTCTTAAACTTATATTTTAAACTTATGATATCTAAGAAATAATAATATAACTAAAAGGACCAATTGTGTAAATATGTAATTAAACCAAACCAATCCCCCCAAACTCCCGTACTTCCGACCAAAACACATTCCGGCCGACTGCGTTTTTCCGGCGAGCCCTATTACACGCGTTTTAACATTCCAAAACTACTGCAAATCTTTCCAAATCATTCCTAAGCTATTTTCGAATCCTTTAATAACCAAAAAACGCGTATAGATCCGGTTTAGCACAAAATCTATTTTGGGTTTTGATTCAAAATCTAATTACCAAGATTAAACCCGAAAATCAACGACTTATTTAGCCTATATCATTCCAAAACGCTCGACTAACATAACACAATTACCAAATCATCTCAATTCATCACCAAAATCACCCAAACCACAAAGAAATCGGCCAAAACCGCAACTCCGGCGACTTGAGTCGTTTTCAACTTTCCGGTCACTAATTCAGGTAAATTTTGGTTCCTTTTTAATCCCTTTGATCACCTACATCTATCTAATTCATCAATTTTGTCTAAAATCATTCCAGATTTACAAATTTCGACCCAAACCCGTCGACATTCGTTCCTAGCCAAATCCATATCAAACGTTTACCAAAAGGTATGTTCTATATATCAAAATTATCGTGGGTTGATTTAGATTAAAAGCCCTAAGGATGATTTGACTGGTGATTAACAGGTTTAACGAATTGGATCGATTTGTGTTCTAGGGCTTGTATGAACATGGGTGTTCTTAACACACAAAAGATAAAATAATTAAAGACTGAAATAAATAACAAATGCGCGCCTGGTCCAGCGGTTACAACATGTTTGTTTGTGTGGACAGGTCACGGGTTCGAGTCCCATCCGTATCATATGTTAACTTTTATTTTTTTTAAGTTCTTCTATATATTAGTTAAACATTAAATTTTAATTACAAACAAACTAATAAATAATATCT
This sequence comes from Tagetes erecta, assembly GCA_030867185.1. NCBI lineage: Eukaryota > Viridiplantae > Streptophyta > Magnoliopsida > Asterales > Asteraceae > Tagetes > Tagetes erecta. Next base: position 20,404,950 of record CM061497.1, on the reverse strand, counting down.
TTTATATATTAAATACATTTAAAAGTTTACAAAACTTCTAAATTCTATATTCAAATAATAATATATATTTTTACAAGTATTTAATTTCTAAAAATATTTAAAGTAAATACAAAAATACTTATGAAATATATTCATTTATTCGAATACAAAGATACAATTATGTTTCGTATAAAAAAAATCACAACTCGTAATTCAAAACCCTAATCCCCAATTTTAATCTAAAACCCTAAAAATCAAATCTCAAATCCGAAACCCTCGACCTCGGATTTGTGGTTCTTGTTTCTATTTGTTTGTTTCTAAGTTAGGGTTTTTCCCAATAAATTAGGTGGTACTAATATTTGGGAGATTCTCGGTTCGTCGTAGACGTTTCTTTTTCGGTTATCTTTGCTTATTAAGGTGAGTAAACTCACTTTCCCTTTTTTCTGTTTTACGTTTTGGGGCTGAGACATGTGTTCCTTTATGATGCTATGGTTTCTTTTTGTTTCTTGTTTCTTTTTCAAAATGAGATCATTTAATATGTTAATTTTTGTTGGCCGCTCGATGCAACTTTATGTGTTAGGAATAGAAATTGTATTATTTGTAATTTCCACCGGTACGATATTAGCGCTAATGGCTTGACAAGCCCACCTACACTAATGGCCTGATAGGTGATTAGACCCGGCGATTCTTTTGTTGATTCTATAGGTTAGATTCTAGTTGCTAAACGAGATGCTTGTTACTATGTTGCTATGTCCCTTACGATGCTAAAAATATTTATTGATAACTTATACAACGAGATGGTTCAATGACGGTTACTTGTCGGTTCGATGAATGTTATCAATTTTTTTTTTTTAAAGAATAATAAATATATTAAACATCAAAGAATTTACAATAAAGTGGTAGGTAAACGGGCAACAAGTTGTGCCGCCACCCCCTTTTGAATAGCAAAACCTAGCCTACTAAAGACAAAACCTTGGCCCTTAGGTGTTGAAACATTGCTATGAATGACTCGCTGGACCCTGGTCAAGAAGTTCACTGCCTCAGTGGCTAGGAAGCCAAATGTGTCAAATGCTAAAGGGATAAAAACATGTTGATTCTCCAGGCATGCTTTCTCGTGTTTGGCGATCTTGCATGATTCCGCCTTTGACGCTGCCTGTCGTGCAACAAATCCATTGTCCCTAAGCGCAACCAAGGGGGACACTCCCGTAAGGTCCACACAAGCGTGTTTCCCCCCCGTCCAACCAAACACTAGAATATCAGCCGGCCTTAAAGTAGATCTCCCCTCTAGCGGATCTGTCAGAAAGTTCACAGGAGCCTCTTTTTTAGCCGAAATTCCTGCTCGCTTAAGGATATCACATAGGACATCCCTAACCAAGTCATGTCTGTATTTAAAGCCAGGTAACTCCTTGCAATGGACTGCATGATCGCCAAAAGCATCTAAACACACTTTGCGGCAAACGGGACAAGGCTCATCAACTGGGAACAAAGGAATCATTAACCGGTACTTAAGGATAGCCCGGTATTCCAATGGTGACATATGCTGCCCTAGTCCTTCAATGGGGATGACAGTCAGAAAATCTTGAGCCCGAGGAGCCTGGAGACATGCAACCACTGCTTTCTGACGGGGTGAAAGATCAAACCTCACTTCCAAACTTTGACCGATCCTACTAAATAAAGCACTCGCCAAAACATGTTGGGCTTTAGGGGGGGCGGTGTCCTTTTTAGAGAACCCGCTGATATCAAAATCGGGAAGTGAAGTCTGTAAGCGTTCTAATGCACACCCATAATCAGAATCTAAGCCGTCCAAACCACAACTGCGAAGAATATGGTCTTGCAAAGCCCATGATTGAGCCCTAGAGGCCACAAAAGCATAAGTGGATACATCCTCAGCAGAACATAGACCAAGTCCCCCATACCGAGTTGGAAGCGAAGCCAGCCGCCACTGAAGATCCCCAAAAAATGGTCCCCCACAAACTACAATATCCGCAATCGCCTCTCGAAGCCCATTGTCAAACACAGAAACAGCTTCCCCTACATACATAGGTTGGCAAGTTCTGAGGCCAAATAGTAATTTCCCAACTCCCATACATGAGCGGAGCAACAAAAGTTCACATTGAGGGTCTCGCAGATGTGGGAGGCATCTCATCAGTTCCACAGCCCGAGATGCTCTTCTCATAGCCAAATTACTGATAAACCCCGCATCACGGCTAACAGCACCACCAAGAAGTTTCACACCCAGACCCGGCCTTCCAATAGCACTAGGGAATAATCCATCTTGTACCTTTACCCCATCACACGATGGCCAAAAAACTTCGGTTTTCTTGATGTTTAGTTGAAGGCCAAGACGTGGCCCCTCAGCTATGATGACATCTAAGGCTTTGGCCACCTCTTTAGCATCTCCAATAATCGTGCCATCATCAAGATACCAAGCATGGAATAAAAGCTTGCAACTATCTCTGATCCGAAGCACGAGTGGGTGCAAAACAAGTGCAAAAAGGAGAGGCCCTAAGGGGTCCCCCTGCTGGACCCCCGTGGTGGATAAAATATGGTCATCGCCCACATATAACCTAGCCGACTGGCCATACAAAAAGTCTACCCAAAGAGAAATAGAAGGGCAACGGGTCCGAACTTCTCGCAAGAGAGTACTCCTATCAACCAAGTTGAAGGCATTAGTGAAATCCACAGTAAGCATGGCTAAGGACCCATCCGAGTGGAACTCATTCAAGAATCTATTCGCACTATGGAGCACTGCCTCTGCTCCATTAGAGATTCCCACCCCATATTGGAAGTCGCCAAGGTATTTAGCCATCTCCTTCCCAACGCCCCTCATAGCCACCTTAGAAACTAGCCTTCTCCAAATCGCACCCACAGCAATCGGCCTAATCCCATTGTCTGGCTTTAACAATGGCGTAAGGGGGGCGGATGCAACGAACTCTGCTAAAACCTTAGGGCACATTCCTTTCAAACAGAGATTTACCATGCAAGTAATGACCTTGAGCAACCCATCAGCTATAGCAGAGCCCTCGCCACAAAAAGCATCCAGAAGGTGTTGAGCTCTCAAACCATCTCGCCCACAAGAAGTCCCTTTGGGGAACGCTTTAATACACCCGGATACATTGTCGGCATCTGTAACAAGAGGAGGCTCCGAAAGCAAGGTCTCTGGAAATGTCGGAGGGGGCACCTTAGGGTGTTTAGCCACCAACGCCCTCAACGTATCTTTACCAAAAGGTGCAACCCCAGATGAGCATAATACCTTAACCGCGGAAGTGAAGTGTCCATCCATAACTTTCCTCAAACATGCTTTGACATTAGGACACAACACAGATTTATCAACCTTAGCAGAAGGCCCATCACTGAGAGATATCATCCGAGGGGGCTGAGCCAACAGTGATAGAATAAGGTCGTTAAACCCTTCCCGATCACCCCACGCAACCAATGATCGCTGAATAGATATACACTGCAACGACTTCCTGTTACCAATAAATGTAACACGCTTGATTCTATGATGATTCTATGTTGATTCTATGGTCATGGTTGAATGATATAATTATATTGCTAAACACATAAACTTGCGTGACATATTCATATTGATCTCGGATTTCATATTATATATTATCAATTGTGTTTTTACTCACTAGCTAATTCTTTAGCTAACTTATTTTACACATGTTTCAGGTGGCGTTTGTATCGTTTATGCTTTACAAGACACGTAGGATTGCTTTTGGACCTAGATTAAAAGTTACTTAAATAGCTTTAATTATTGGTTTTTGCTTTCGTATTTAAGACTATTTACTTTTTCCTTGTCATGACATTGATGCTTAATTAAATATTAAAATATGCTTTTAGTGTGCCATGTGCTTTGTACTAATGATATCCAATTCACTTGACAACCCGGTGTTTCCGCCACCGGGCGGGGTGTCACAGTTTGGTATCAGAGCCATGGTTATAGAGAACTAGGATAGGGTATTAGAAACACACCGACCTAGACTATAACCTAAGAGTCCTTAGTGCAAATAGATGTACTTAGGAATTCTTTTGAACTTATTTATTTTCTTTCTACGAACTTTTCTATGCTTTTCTTTACCTCATTTCTTATCCGATTTCGCGAAGGAGCTACGAGAGACTCTTCTGGGTGATTAGGATCTTCTCTTTGTGGAATCTCGTCATCGTCTTAAGTGAGTTTGAAACGTGAGAACACGTGCAATCTGGAAGGGGGAACGCCTGTATCACGGACATCCTGTCTAATGCAAAGCATTTCGTATAAATCTCTTTAAGAGACCTGTATGCTTACCTGGGGATGTTCGAGATGAGTGTGAACCTATAGGCTAAAGCACGCTTTCTCGAATACGTTGAAAACGAACTTGACACTTTGATAAGTCATTAGTGTCCAAAACCAAGACACATTCCTAAGTTTTCAAAATTTCATTTTTGACGATTCTATGATTTTCTTTCCTACAATTTATAATTATTTCTATGAATTTCTATAGTGATTCAAATAATATTCCAAATTCATTTACAAATATTTCTAAAATTTCGAAGTAATTTCCTATGTTATGTTTCAAAGGATTCTATGATGTTCTAAGTACTACTACTAGTTCATTTAATCAAAATTTCTAAAGTTTCTAAAGCTTCTAAGTGCTTTTCTATGGTATGTTTCAAAGGATTCTATGATATTCTAAATGGAACGAGGTGCTATTATTACATCGGATGTTTCTATCGGTCAAAGATTTTGCTACAAAACCGTGTTATTCTACGCTACAATAATACTTATGCAATATACTCGCTAGCTTGTCCATATAACACAAATACACCGTTGTAAACTAAACATTTCAAATCAAACTAAGATATAACTCAATCGAAATATCCAAACTTCAAATCATATATCAATTACCAAATCTAAGGCATACTTCTAATCCCCAAATCGATTATTGACTCTCCAATTAAAGGTTGGTCATGATTTCTGAATTCTAGTCAAGGCTAAATTCCATAACTAAATAAAAGCTAAACGAATTTTGCCATTCTTATAACATTTACCCTCAAAATATTTCAACTTGATCTCTATACTCAAATAGTTTCAATAACTGCTCATCCAACTATAAGATTCTAATCCAATTTCTAATCCCTGAAACTACTACCAAATTATGAACTAACCATCAAAACATGTACTCGTTGATCAACTACGTGATGTTATCCTCAAATTCGTCATCCATAACCTAATGAGAACTCACTACACAACTATTCTTGAACTCATTGAACTAAATGTCTCATCTATACACACGACCACTAATTAAATCCTACACCGCTAGTTTTCATAATTAATCCAAACTCAATGCATTTCATTTAACCATTACTCTAACACAGTGTGTAATCAATGGACTTTATAAAACTACCGGTATTCGATTCTATTAAAATAATTTCCTTATTTTCCCCAAATAAAAATATATGTATAAAAAAAAGATTTTTAAATAACTTTTTGGTTTTAGCATTTTGTAAGATAAAAATGTATATGAAATATATGCATTTCGTGATAAGTGATTTCTTTAAAAAGGAATTGGTGATTCTAACATTTGGTCAAATATTTACACAACATTTTCCTGTTTTCTCAAACATGACACAAAGACTTGCAACAAACATCATATCTTCTGTTTTCCAATACTAAGTACTTACAACTTAAATTGTGTCGTTTATTTTCAAATCAATCCCCTTATCTATGGTAAGATTAAAACTTTCAACTTTTTACTTAGCTTTTAAAAAAAAAAAACTGCATGATAGAAAATCAACATCATCTCTTAAACTTACTTACCCCCATAGTCAGTACATCTGGTTAACTAAAGTTGTTGGTCATAAAAAAATGCAAACATCTTAAAAATCGAATCCAATCGGAACTAAGTGATCTATTCATTCGAACTATAAATTAAATTATCCACATTATCAATTTTCATGAAACCAGTCTTTTTCTATAAATCCTAATAAACTATGTTATTACATATACACCATCAACTAATGATTATGAACCGGTCAATATCAGAAAACTCAGATAATTACATCTTACACAAATAAAGTCGGTTTTCACAAACTTAAATGTTACTATTCTAGTTTTTTTGAACTTGACTATCTATATCGATGAACAAAACTATTTATATGAGCAATGTCTACCTAATGAACCTGAGTTCTTCTGAATCATCAACTTACTTATCATCTTAAACTAATTCTCCCTAGTAATATATCTATCGAGTATGATATCGGAACCTAAGTGTATCGTCACTTTAACCTAAAATTTTGTGTACTTTTGACTCGCACGTGATTAAATAAACTATGGGGTCCATGCAAAAACTGAAGTAATTACGGGTGCACACGGAATTATGAAAGTTGGTGCATGGAAACCATAGTAAGTTTTGTCTTGTGTTTAAAGACAATGCGACAAATGTGGTGTGACAAGAGCATGGTGGATACGCCGTTGGTACATCCTATATATAAATGTTTCTGTCATACTGTCAAATGAAGCGTTGTTTCGATCTGTGAATTTTTGTATTGTTCTAAGTTTTATATTCATATAATAATACCTATCGTATCTCACCGAGTAAGATAAACTATGTTCTATATTGACCTAAAATAATAAACAATTACCATTTGAATCTATGCAGAAATCAGAAACTAATTCTTATTTATAGAAATCAAAATCTGACAATTGTTTTCGCACATTACCATTTGTCATCATCATCGTCCAATTCTTAAGTTGGCAGATTCTAATTCAACTCATCAAGACTAACGTATTCTTGTTCAAACCATAGTTGCTAAATAACGCAAGTACAGTTACGATGGAAATGTACAATACTATGGACAACTTGCATAGTTGGGCCACATTTAATCATTTTATTTTTACTTAACCATATATAAAGTTACTTTATCCGTTTCATCCGTTCTATTAATCATGATTATTCTCGATGATCATTTAAATAATTATAAATCCATATACTTAAAACGTTTAATTCGCAAGTTGGCGTCCTATTCTATTCCTATACTTAGTAACAGTTAACACTCCTTCGAATCTCCATACAATTAGTTCACCCAAACTTTTATAAGTGAAAAGAGTTAAATAAACAACTCTCAATGAGTCAAAACAAATTAAAAATAAATAACTTCTTAATCTCGTTTATTTAAAATCACATCTCAATCAAAATGCTCATTTTTTTATTGATCGAATACTCATATAATAAAGTTTCTTACGAACATGAACTGCCTGAGGAATCGGGTAGTGTTCGTCCTGTGATCCACGCTTCTAATGTTTTTAATCTGAAAAAGGTGTTTATCCGATGAAAATCTTATTTTACCTCTCGATGAAGTCTAAATCGTTAAATTGTTACAATTGATTAAGCGACCATTGGAAATTATGGACCGCGAAGTTAAATAACTCAAACGTAAGCGACTACCAATCGTTAAAGTTCATTGGAACTCAAAACGCGAACCTAAATTTATGACAAAATGAAAGCTAATTATCCACATCTTTTTGCTTCATCTTCTACTACTTCGGTTGGAGCAAATTTCGGGACGAAATTTCTTTAAGGAGGGGAGACTGTGACATCTGCCCCAAACCCGAATCCGAATGCCCGACTCGAACCTGAAGATTTTTATCTTTTAAAGTTATAATCGTATTTATTTCTTCAAATGTAACGTTCATTATTATTATGAATAAATATGACGAATTTTATGTTATTCCCGTCTCAATTAAATAATCATATTTATGTCATAAAATATTCACGTGTGTCAAATAATTATTATTTGTAATAACGAATTTCAAAACATACATTAATATATATATATATGTATATGGCTCGTAAAAGAAAACTATTAAAAATGTTAAACAAAACCGCCTTTAAATCTTGTAAAAGTCTCTTAATGACGTAAACGAACTAAAACTACAAAAACGTCAATCCTAAAAACGTTACGTCTCAACCCGGTTAAGTTAGTTAGTTAAAATAAGTATTTAATTAACTTTGTGCCAAAACTGTCAATTCTTAAACTTATATTTTAAACTTATGATATCTAAGAAATAATAATATAACTAAAAGGACCAATTGTGTAAATATGTAATTAAACCAAACCAATCCCCCCAAACTCCCGTACTTCCGACCAAAACACATTCCGGCCGACTGCGTTTTTCCGGCGAGCCCTATTACACGCGTTTTAACATTCCAAAACTACTGCAAATCTTTCCAAATCATTCCTAAGCTATTTTCGAATCCTTTAATAACCAAAAAACGCGTATAGATCCGGTTTAGCACAAAATCTATTTTGGGTTTTGATTCAAAATCTAATTACCAAGATTAAACCCGAAAATCAACGACTTATTTAGCCTATATCATTCCAAAACGCTCGACTAACATAACACAATTACCAAATCATCTCAATTCATCACCAAAATCACCCAAACCACAAAGAAATCGGCCAAAACCGCAACTCCGGCGACTTGAGTCGTTTTCAACTTTCCGGTCACTAATTCAGGTAAATTTTGGTTCCTTTTTAATCCCTTTGATCACCTACATCTATCTAATTCATCAATTTTGTCTAAAATCATTCCAGATTTACAAATTTCGACCCAAACCCGTCGACATTCGTTCCTAGCCAAATCCATATCAAACGTTTACCAAAAGGTATGTTCTATATATCAAAATTATCGTGGGTTGATTTAGATTAAAAGCCCTAAGGATGATTTGACTGGTGATTAACAGGTTTAACGAATTGGATCGATTTGTGTTCTAGGGCTTGTATGAACATGGGTGTTCTTAACACACAAAAGATAAAATAATTAAAGACTGAAATAAATAACAAATGCGCGCCTGGTCCAGCGGTTACAACATGTTTGTTTGTGTGGACAGGTCACGGGTTCGAGTCCCATCCGTATCATATGTTAACTTTTATTTTTTTTAAGTTCTTCTATATATTAGTTAAACATTAAATTTTAATTACAAACAAACTAATAAATAATATCTTTTATATATTAAATACATTTAAAAGTTTACAAAACTTCTAAATTCTATATTCAAATAATAATATATATTTTTACAAGTATTTAATTTCTAAAAATATTTAAAGTAAATACAAAAATACTTATGAAATATATTCATTTATTCGAATACAAAGATACAATTATGTTTCGTATAAAAAAAATCACAACTCGTAATTCAAAACCCTAATCCCCAATTTTAATCTAAAACCCTAAAAATCAAATCTCAAATCCGAAACCCTCGACCTCGGATTTGTGGTTCTTGTTTCTATTTGTTTGTTTCTAAGTTAGGGTTTTTCCCAATAAATTAGGTGGTACTAATATTTGGGAGATTCTCGGTTCGTCGTAGACGTTTCTTTTTCGGTTATCTTTGCTTATTAAGGTGAGTAAACTCACTTTCCCTTTTTTCTGTTTTACGTTTTGGGGCTGAGACATGTGTTCCTTTATGATGCTATGGTTTCTTTTTGTTTCTTGTTTCTTTTTCAAAATGAGATCATTTAATATGTTAATTTTTGTTGGCCGCTCGATGCAACTTTATGTGTTAGGAATAGAAATTGTATTATTTGTAATTTCCACCGGTACGATATTAGCGCTAATGGCTTGACAAGCCCACCTACACTAATGGCCTGATAGGTGATTAGACCCGGCGATTCTTTTGTTGATTCTATAGGTTAGATTCTAGTTGCTAAACGAGATGCTTGTTACTATGTTGCTATGTCCCTTACGATGCTAAAAATATTTATTGATAACTTATACAACGAGATGGTTCAATGACGGTTACTTGTCGGTTCGATGAATGTTATCAATAAATGTAACACGCTTGATTCTATGATGATTCTATGTTGATTCTATGGTCATGGTTGAATGATATAATTATATTGCTAAACACATAAACTTGCGTGACATATTCATATTGATCTCGGATTTCATATTATATATTATCAATTGTGTTTTTACTCACTAGCTAATTCTTTAGCTAACTTATTTTACACATGTTTCAGGTGGCGTTTGTATCGTTTATGCTTTACAAGACACGTAGGATTGCTTTTGGACCTAGATTAAAAGTTACTTAAATAGCTTTAATTGTTGGTTTTTGCTTTCGTATTTAAGACTATTTACTTTTTCCTTGTCATGACATTGATGCTTAATTAAATATTAAAATATGCTTTTAGTGTGCCATGTGCTTTGTACTAATGATATCCAATTCACTTGACAACCCGGTGTTTCCGCCACCGGGCGGGGTGTCACAGTTTGGTATCAGAGCCATGGTTATAGAGAACTAGGATAGGGTATTAGAAACACACCGACCTAGACTATAACCTAAGAGTCCTTAGTGCAAATAGATGTACTTAGGAATTCTTTTGAACTTATTTATTTTCTTTCTACGAACTTTTCTATGCTTTTCTTTACCACATTTCTTATCCGATTTCGCGAAGGAGCTACGAGAGACTCTTCTGGGTGATTAGGATCTTCTCTTTGTGGAATCTCGTCATCGTCTTAAGTGAGTTTGAAACGTGAGAACACGTGCAATCTGGAAGGGGGAACGCCTGTATCACGGACATCCTGTCTAAGGCAAAGCATTTCGTATAAATCTCTTTAAGAGACCTGTATGCTTACCTGGGGATGTTCGAGATGAGTGTGAACCTATAGGCTAAAGCACGCTTTCTCGAATACGTTGAAAACGAATTTGACACTTTGATAAGTCATTAGTGTCCAAAACCAAGACACATTCCTAAGTTTTCAAAATTTCATTTTTGACGATTCTATGATTTTCTTTCCTACAATTTATAATTATTTCTATGAATTTCTATAGTGATTCAAATAATATTCCAAATTCATTTACAAATATTTCTAAAATTTCGAAGTAATTTCCTATGTTATGTTTCAAAGGATTCTATGATGTTCTAAGTACTACTACTAGTTCATTTAATCAAAATTTCTAAAGTTTCTAAAGCTTCTAAGTGCTTTTCTATGGTATGTTTCAAAGGATTCTATGATATTCTAAATGGAACGAGGTGCTATTATTACATCGGATGTTTCTATCGGTCAAAGATTTTGCTACAAAACCGTGTTATTCTACGCTATAATAATACTTATGCAATATACTCGCTAGCTTGTCCATATAACACAAATACACCGTTGTAAACTAAACATTTCAAATCAAACTAAGATATAACTCAATCGAAATATCCAAACTTCAAATCATATATCAATTACCAAATCTAAGGCATACTTCTAATCCCCAAATCGATTATTGACTCTCCAATTAAAGGTTGGTCATGATTTCTGAATTCTAGTCAAGGCTAAATTCCATAACTAAATAAAAGCTAAACGAATTTTGCCATTCTTATAACATTTACCCTCAAAATATTTCAACTTGATCTCTATACTCAAATAGTTTCAATAACTGCTCATCCAACTATAAGATTCTAATCCAATTTCTAATCCATGAAACTACTACCAAATTATGAACTAACCATCAAAACATGTACTCGTTGATCAACTACGTGATGTTATCCTCAAATTCGTCATCCATAACCTAATGAGAACTCACTACACAACTATTCTTGAACTCATTGAACTAAATGTCTCATCTATACACACGACCACTAATTAAATCCTACACCGCTAGTTTTCATAATTAATCCAAACTCAATGCATTTCATTTAACCATTACTCTAACACAGTGTGTAATCAATGGACTTTATAAAACTACCGGTATTCGATTCTATTAAAATAATTTCCTTATTTTCCCCAAATAAAAATATATGTATAAAAAAAGATTTTTAAATAACTTTTTGGTTTTAGCATTTTGTAAGATAAAAATGTATATGAAATATATGCATTTCGTGATAAGTGATTTCTTTAAAAAGGAATTGGTGATTCTAACATTTGGTCAAATATTTACACAACATTTTCCTGTTTTCTCAAACATGACACAAAGACTTGCAACAAACATCATATCTTCTGTTTTCCAATACTAAGTACTTACAACTTAAATTGTGTCGTTTATTTTCAAATCAATCCCCTTATCTATGGTAAGATTAAAACTTTCAACTTTTTACTTAGCTTTTAAAAAAAAAAAACTGCATGATAGAAAATCAACATCATCTCTTAAACTTACTTACCCCCATAGTCAGTACATCTGGTTAACTAAAGTTGTTGGTCATAAAAAAATGCAAACATCTTAAAAATCGAATCCAATCGGAACTAAGTGATCTATTCATTCGAACTATAAATTAAATTATCCACATTATCAATTTTCATGAAACCAGTCTTTTTCTATAAATCCTAATAAACTATGTTATTACATATACACCATCAACTAATGATTATGAACCGGTCAATATCAGAAAACTCAGATAATTACATCTTACACAAATAAAGTCGGTTTTCACAAACTTAAATGTTACTATTCTAGTTTTTTTGAACTTGACTATCTATATCGATGAACAAAACTATTTATATGAGCAATGTCTACCTAATGAACCTGAGTTCTTCTGAATCATCAACTTACTTATCATCTTAAACTAATTCTCCCTAGTAATATATCTATCGAGTATGATATCGGAACCTAAGTGTATCGTCACTTTAACCTAAAATTTTGTGTACTTTTGACTCGCACGTGATTAAATAAACTATGGGGTCCATGCAAAAACTGAAGTAATTACGGGTGCACACGGAATTATGAAAGTTGGTGCATGGAAACCATAGTAAGTTTTGTCTTGTGTTTAAAGACAATGCGACAAATGTGGTGTGACAAGAGCATGGTGGATACGCCGTTGGTACATCCTATATATAAATGTTTCTGTCATACTGTCAAATGAAGCGTTGTTTCGATCTGTGAATTTTTGTATTGTTCTAAGTTTTATATTCATATAACAATACCTATCGTATCTCACCGAGTAAGATAAACTATGTTCTATATTGACCTAAAATAATAAACAATTACCATTTGAATCTATGCAGAAATCAGAAACTAATTCTTATTTATAGAAATCAAAATCTGACAATTGTTTTCGCACATTACCATTTGTCATCATCATCGTCCAATTCTTAAGTTGGCAGATTCTAATTCAACTCATCAAGACTAACGTATTCTTGTTCAAACCATAGTTGCTAAATAACGCAAGTACAGTTACGATGGAAATGTACAATACTATGGACAACTTGCATAGTTGGGCCACATTTAATCATTTTATTTTTACTTAACCATATATAAAGTTACTTTATCCGTTTCATCCGTTCTATTAATCATGATTATTCTCGATGATCATTTAAATAATTATAAATCCATATACTTAAAACGTTTAATTCGCAAGTTGGCGTCCTATTCTATTCCTATACTTAGTAACAGTTAACACTCCTTCGAATCTCCATACAATTAGTTCACCCAAACTTTTATAAGTGAAAAGAGTTAAATAAACAACTCTCAATGAGTCAAAACAAATTAAAAATAAATAACTTCTTAATCTCGTTTATTTAAAATCACATCTCAATCAAAATGCTCATTTTTTTATTGATCGAATACTCATATAATAAAGTTTCTTACGAACATGAACTGCCTGAGGAATCGGGTAGTGTTCGTCCTGTGATCCACGCTTCTAATGTTTTTAATCTGAAAAAGGTGTTTATCCGATGAAAATCTTATTTTACCTCTCGATGAAGTCTAAATCGTTAAATTGTTACAATTGATTAAGCGACCATTGGAAATTATGGACCGCGAAGTTAAATAACTCAAACGTAAGCGGCTACCAATCGTTAAAGTTCATTGGAACTCAAAACGCGAACCTAAATTTATGACAAAATGAAAGCTAATTATCCACATCTTTTTGCTTCATCTTCTACTACTTCGGTTGGAGCAAATTTCGGGACGAAATTTCTTTAAGGAGGGGAGACTGTGACATCTGCCCCAAACCCGAATCCGAATGCCCGACTCGAACCTGAAGATTTTTATCTTTTAAAGTTATAATCGTATTTATTTCTTCAAATGTAACGTTCATTATTATTATGAATAAATATGACGAATTTTATGTTATTCCCGTCTCAATTAAATAATCATATTTATGTCATAAAATATTCACGTGTGTCAAATAATTATTATTTGTAATAACGAATTTCAAAACATACATTAATATATATATATGTATATGGCTCGTAAAAGAAAACTATTAAAAATGTTAAACAAAACCGCCTTTAAATCTTGTAAAAGTCTCTTAATGACGTAAACGAACTAAAACTACAAAAACGTCAATCCTAAAAACGTTACGTCTCAACCCGGTTAAGTTAGTTAGTTAAAATAAGTATTTAATTAACTTTGTGCCAAAACTGTCAATTCTTAAACTTATATTTTAAACTTATGATATCTAAGAAATAATAATATAACTAAAAGGACCAATTGTGTAAATATGTAATTAAACCAAACCAATCCCCCCAAACTCCCGTACTTCCGACCAAAACACATTCCGGCCGACTGCGTTTTTCCGGCGAGCCCTATTACACGCGTTTTAACATTCCAAAACTACTGCAAATCGTTCCAAATCATTCGTAAGCTATTTTCGAATCCTTTAATAACCAAAAAACGCGTATAGATCCGGTTTAGCACAAAATCTATTTTGGGTTTTGATTCAAAATCTAATTACCAAGATTAAACCCGAAAATCAACGACTTATTTAGCCTATATCATTCCAAAACGCTCGACTAACATAACACAATTACCAAATCATCTCAATTCATCACCAAAATCACCCAAACCACAAAGAAATCGGCCAAAACCGCAACTCCGGCGACTTGAGTCGTTTTCAACTTTCCGGTCACTAATTCAGGTAAATTTTGGTTCCTTTTTAATCCCTTTGATCACCTACATCTATCTAATTCATCAATTTTGTCTAAAATCATTCCAGATTTACAAATTTCGACCCAAACCCGTCGACATTCGTTCGTAGCCAAATCCATATCAAACGTTTACCAAAAGGTATGTTCTATATATCAAAATTATCGTGGGTTGATTTAGATTAAAAGCCCTAAGGATGATTTGACTGGTGATTAACAGGTTTAACGAATTGGATCGATTTGTGTTCTAGGGCTTGTATGAACATGGGTGTTCTTAACACACAAAAGATAAAATAATTAAAGACTGAAATAAATAACAAATGCGCGCCTGGTCCAGCGGTTACAACATGTTTGTTTGTGTGGACAGGTCACGGGTTCGAGTCCCATCCGTATCATATGTTAACTTTTATTTTTTTTAAGTTCTTCTATATATTAGTTAAACATTAAATTTTAATTACAAACAAACTAATAAATAATATCTTTTATATATTAAATACATTTAAAAGTTTACAAAACTTCTAAATTCTATATTCAAATAATAATATATATTTTTATAAGTATTTAATTTCTAAAAATATTTAAAGTAAATACAAAAATACTTATGAAATATATTCATTTATTCGAATACAAAGATACAATTATGTTTCGTATAAAAAAAATCACAACTCGTAATTCAAAACCCTAATCCCCAATTTTAATCTAAAACCCTAAAAACCAAATCTCAAATCCGAAACCCTCGACCTCGGATTTGTGGTTCTTGTTTCTATTTGTTTGTTTCTAAGTTAGGGTTTTTCCCAATAAATTAGGTGGTACTAATATTTGGGAGATTCTCGGTTCGTCGTAGACGTTTCTTTTTCGGTTATCTTTGCTTATTAAGGTGAGTAAACTCACTTTCCCTTTTTTCTGTTTTACGTTTTGGGGCTGAGACATGTGTTCCTTTATGATGCTATGGTTTCTTTTTGTTTCTTGTTTCTTTTTCAAAATGAGATCATTTAATATGTTAATCTAGTTTGGCCGCTCGATGCAACTTTATGTGTTAGGAATAGAAATTGTATTATTTGTAATTTCCACCGGTACGATATTAGCGCTCATGGCTTGACAAGCCCACCTACACTAATGGCCTGATAGGTGATTAGACCCAGCGATTCTTTTGTTGATTCTATAGGTTAGATTCTAGTTGCTAAACGAGATGCTTGTTACTATGTTGCTATGTCCCTTACGATGCTAAAAATATTTATTGATAACTTATACAACGAGATGGTTCAATGACGGTTACTTGTCGGTTCGATGAATGTTATCAATAAATGTAACACGCTTGATTCTATGATGATTCTATGTTGATTCTATGGTCATGGTTGAATGATATAATTATATTGCTAAACACATAAACTTGCGTGACATATTCATATTGATCTCGGATTTCATATTATATATTATCAATTGTGTTTTTACTCACTAGCTAATTCTTTAGCTAACTTATTTTACACATGTTTCAGGTGGCGTTTGTATCGTTTATGCTTTACAAGACACGTAGGATTGCTTTTGGACCTAGATTAAAAGTTACTTAAATAGCTTTAATTATTGGTTTTTGCTTTCGTATTTAAGACTATTTACTTTTTCCTTGTCATGACATTGATGCTTAATTAAATATTAAAATATGCTTTTAGTGTGCCATGTGCTTTGTACTAATGATATCCAATTCACTTGACAACCCGGTGTTTCCGCCACCGGGCGGGGTGTCACAGTTTGGTATCAGAGCCATGGTTATAGAGAACTAGGATAGGGTATTAGAAACACACCGACCTAGACTATAACCTAAGAGTCCTTAGTGCAAATAGATGTACTTAGGAATTCTTTTGAACTTATTTATTTTCTTTCTACGAACTTTTCTATGCTTTTCTTTACCTCATTTCTTATCCGATTTCGCGAAGGAGCTACGAGAGACTCTTCTGGGTGATTAGGATCTTCTCTTTGTGGAATCTCGTCATCGTCTTAAGTGAGTTTGAAACGTGAGAACACGTGCAATCTGGAAGGGGGAACGCCTGTATCACGGACATCCTGTCTAAGGCAAAGCATTTCGTATAAATCTCTTTAAGAGACCTGTATACTTACCTGGGGATGTTCGAGATGAGTGTGAACCTATAGGCTAAAGCACGCTTTCTCGAATACGTTGAAAACGAACTTGACACTTTGATAAGTCATTAGTGTCCAAAACCAAGACACATTCCTAAGTTTTCAAAATTTCATTTTTGACGATTCTATGATTTTCTTTCCTACAATTTATAATTATTTCTATGAATTTCTATAGTGATTCAAATAATATTCCAAATTCATTTACAAATATTTCTAAAATTTCGAAGTAATTTCCTATGTTATGTTTCAAAGGATTCTATGATGTTCTAAGTACTACTACTAGTTCATTTAATCAAAATTTCTAAAGTTTCTAAAGCTTCTAAGTGCTTTTCTATGGTATGTTTCAAAGGATTCTATGATATTCTAAATGGAACGAGGTGCTATTATTACATCGGATGTTTCTATCGGTCAAAGATTTTGCTACAAAACCGTGTTATTCTACGCTATAATAATACTTATGCAATATACTCGCTAGCTTGTCCATATAACACAAATACACCGTTGTAAACTAAACATTTCAAATCAAACTAAGATATAACTCAATCGAAATATCCAAACTTCAAATCATATATCAATTACCAAATCTAAGGCATACTTCTAATCCCCAAATCGATTATTGACTCTCCAATTAAAGGTTGGTCATGATTTCTGAATTCTAGTCAAGGCTAAATTCCATAACTAAATAAAAGCTAAACGAATTTTGCCATTCTTATAACATTTACCCTCAAAATATTTCAACTTGATCTCTATACTCAAATAGTTTCAATAACTGCTCATCCAACTATAAGATTCTAATCCAATTTCTAATCCATGAAACTACTACCAAATTATGAACTAACCATCAAAACATGTACTCGTTGATCAACTACGTGATGTTATCCTCAAATTCGTCATCCATAACCTAATGAGAACTCACTACACAACTATTCTTGAACTCATTGAACTAAATGTCTCATCTATACACACGACCACTAATTAAATCCTACACCGCTAGTTTTCATAATTAATCCAAACTCAATGCATTTCATTTAACCATTACTCTAACACAGTGTGTAATCAATGGACTTTATAAAACTACCGGTATTCGATTCTATTAAAATAATTTCCTTATTTTCCCCAAATAAAAATATATGTATAAAAAAAAAGATTTTTAAATAACTTTTTGGTTTTAGCATTTTGTAAGATAAAAATGTATATGAAATATATGCATTTCGTGATAAGTGATTTCTTTAAAAAGGAATTGGTGATTCTAACATTTGGTCAAATATTTACACAACATTTTCCTGTTTTCTCAAACATGACACAAAGACTTGCAACAAACATCATATCTTCTGTTTTCCAATACTAAGTACTTACAACTTAAATTGTGTCGTTTATTTTCAAATCAATCCCCTTATCTATGGTAAGATTAAAACTTTCAACTTTTTACTTAGCTTTTAAAAAAAAAAAACTGCATGATAGAAAATCAACATCATCTCTTAAACTTACTTACCCCCATAGTCAGTACATCTGGTTAACTAAAGTTGTTGGTCATAAAAAAATGCAAACATCTTAAAAATCGAATCCAATCGGAACTAAGTGATCTATTCATTCGAACTATAAATTAAATTATCCACATTATCAATTTTCATGAAACCAGTCTTTTTCTATAAATCCTAATAAACTATGTTATTACATATACACCATCAACTAATGATTATGAACCGGTCAATATCAGAAAACTCAGATAATTACATCTTACACAAATAAAGTCGGTTTTCACAAACTTAAATGTTACTATTCTAGTTTTTTTGAACTTGACTATCTATATCGATGAACAAAACTATTTATATGAGCAATGTCTACCTAATGAACCTGAGTTCTTCTGAATCATCAACTTACTTATCATCTTAAACTAATTCTCCCTAGTAATATATCTATCGAGTATGATATCGGAACCTAAGTGTATCGTCACTTTAACCTAAAATTTTGTGTACTTTTGACTCGCACGTGATTAAATAAACTATGGGGTCCATGCAAAAACTGAAGTAATTACGGGTGCACACGGAATTATGAAAGTTGGTGCATGGAAACCATAGTAAGTTTTGTCTTGTGTTTAAAGACAATGCGACAAATGTGGTGTGACAAGAGCATGGTGGATACGCCGTTGGTACATCCTATATATAAATGTTTCTGTCATACTGTCAAATGAAGCGTTGTTTCGATCTGTGAATTTTTGTATTGTTCTAAGTTTTATATTCATATAACAATACCTATCGTATCTCACCGAGTAAGATAAACTATGTTCTATATTGACCTAAAATAATAAACAATTACCATTTGAATCTATGCAGAAATCAGAAACTAATTCTTATTTATAGAAATCAAAATCTGACAATTGTTTTCGCACATTACCATTTGTCATCATCATCGTCCAATTCTTAAGTTGGCAGATTCTAATTCAACTCATCAAGACTAACGTATTCTTGTTCAAACCATAGTTGCTAAATAACGCAAGTACAGTTACGATGGAAATGTACAATACTATGGACAACTTGCATAGTTGGGCCACATTTAATCATTTTATTTTTACTTAACCATATATAAAGTTACTTTATCCGTTTCATCCGTTCTATTAATCATGATTATTCTCGATGATCATTTAAATAATTATAAATCCATATACTTAAAACGTTTAATTCGCAAGTTGGCGTCCTATTCTATTCCTATACTTAGTAACAGTTAACACTCCTTCGAATCTCCATACAATTAGTTCACCCAAACTTTTATAAGTGAAAAGAGTTAAATAAACAACTCTCAATGAGTCAAAACAAATTAAAAATAAATAACTTCTTAATCTCGTTTATTTAAAATCACATCTCAATCAAAATGCTCATTTTTTTATTGATCGAATACTCATATAATAAAGTTTCTTACGAACATGAACTGCCTGAGGAATCGGGTAGTGTTCGTCCTGTGATCCACGCTTCTAATGTTTTTAATCTGAAAAAGGTGTTTATCCGATGAAAATCTTATTTTACCTCTCGATGAAGTCTAAATCGTTAAATTGTTACAATTGATTAAGCGACCATTGGAAATTATGGACCGCGAAGTTAAATAACTCAAACGTAAGCGGCTACCAATCGTTAAAGTTCATTGGAACTCAAAACGCGAACCTAAATTTATGACAAAATGAAAGCTAATTATCCACATCTTTTTGCTTCATCTTCTACTACTTCGGTTGGAGCAAATTTCGGGACGAAATTTCTTTAAGGAGGGGAGACTGTGACATCTGCCCCAAACCCGAATCCGAATGCCCGACTCGAACCTGAAGATTTTTATCTTTTAAAGTTATAATCGTATTTATTTCTTCAAATGTAACGTTCATTATTATTATGAATAAATATGACGAATTTTATGTTATTCCCGTCTCAATTAAATAATCATATTTATGTCATAAAATATTCACGTGTGTCAAATAATTATTATTTGTAATAACGAATTTCAAAACATACATTAATATATATATATATGTATATGGCTCGTAAAAGAAAACTATTAAAAATGTTAAACAAAACCGCCTTTAAATCTTGTAAAAGTCTCTTAATGACGTAAACGAACTAAAACTACAAAAACGTCAATCCTAAAAACGTTACGTCTCAACCCGGTTAAGTTAGTTAGTTAAAATAAGTATTTAATTAACTTTGTGCCAAAACTGTCAATTCTTAAACTTATATTTTAAACTTATGATATCTAAGAAATAATAATATAACTAAAAGGACCAATTGTGTAAATATGTAATTAAACCAAACCAATCCCCCCAAACTCCCGTACTTCCGACCAAAACACATTCCGGCCGACTGCGTTTTTCCGGCGAGCCCTATTACACGCGTTTTAACATTCCAAAACTACTGCAAATCTTTCCAAATCATTCCTAAGCTATTTTCGAATCCTTTAATAACCAAAAAACGCGTATAGATCCGGTTTAGCACAAAATCTATTTTGGGTTTTGATTCAAAATCTAATTACCAAGATTAAACCCGAAAATCAACGACTTATTTAGCCTATATCATTCCAAAACGCTCGACTAACATAACACAATTACCAAATCATCTCAATTCATCACCAAAATCACCCAAACCACAAAGAAATCGGCCAAAACCGCAACTCCGGCGACTTGAGTCGTTTTCAACTTTCCGGTCACTAATTCAGGTAAATTTTGGTTCCTTTTTAATCCCTTTGATCACCTACATCTATCTAATTCATCAATTTTGTCTAAAATCATTCCAGATTTACAAATTTCGACCCAAACCCGTCGACATTCGTTCCTAGCCAAATCCATATCAAACGTTTACCAAAAGGTATGTTCTATATATCAAAATTATCGTGGGTTGATTTAGATTAAAAGCCCTAAGGATGATTTGACTGGTGATTAACAGGTTTAACGAATTGGATCGATTTGTGTTCTAGGGCTTGTATGAACATGGGTGTTCTTAACACACAAAAGATAAAATAATTAAAGACTGAAATAAATAACAAATGCGCGCCTGGTCCAGCGGTTACAACATGTTTGTTTGTGTGGACAGGTCACAGGTTCGAGTCCCATCCGTATCATATGTTAACTTTTATTTTTTTTAAGTTCTTCTATATATTAGTTAAACATTAAATTTTAATTACAAACAAACTAATAAATAATATCTTTTATATATTAAATACATTTAAAAGTTTACAAAACTTCTAAATTCTATATTCAAATAATAATATATATTTTTACAAGTATTTAATTTCTAAAAATATTTAAAGTAAATACAAAAATACTTATGAAATATATTCATTTATTCGAATACAAAGATACAATTATGTTTCGTATAAAAAAAATCACAACTCGTAATTCAAAACCCTAATCCCCAATTTTAATCTAAAACCCTAAAAACCAAATCTCAAATCCGAAACCCTCGACCTCGGATTTGTGGTTCTTGTTTCTATTTGTTTGTTTCCAAGTTAGGGTTTTTCCCAATAAATTAGGTGGTACTAATATTTGGGAGATTCTCGGTTCATCGTAGACGTTTCTTTTTCGGTTATCTTTGCTTATTAAGGTGAGTAAACTCACTTTCCCTTTTTTCTGTTTTACGTTTTGGGGCTGAGACATGTGTTCCTTTATGATGCTATGGTTTCTTTTTGTTTCTTGTTTCTTTTTCAAAATGAGATCATTTAATATGTTAATCTAGTTTGGCCGCTCGATGCAACTTTATGTGTTAGGAATAGAAATTGTATTATTTGTAATTTCCACCGGTACGATATTAGCGCTAATGGCTTGACAAGCCCACCTACACTAATGGCCTGATAGGTGATTAGACCCGGCGATTCTTTTGTTGATTCTATAGGTTAGATTCTAGTTGCTAAACGAGATGCTTGTTACTATGTTGCTATGTCCCTTACGATGCTAAAAATATTTATTGATAACTTATACAACGAGATGGTTCAATGACGGTTACTTGTCGGTTCGATGAATGTTATCAATAAATGTAACACGCTTGATTCTATGATGATTCTATGTTGATTCTATGGTCATGGTTGAATGATATAATTATATTGCTAAACACATAAACTTGCGTGACATATTCATATTGATCTCGGATTTCATATTATATATTATCAATTGTGTTTTTACTCACTAGCTAATTCTTTAGCTAACTTATTTTACACATGTTTCAGGTGGCGTTTGTATCGTTTATGCTTTACAAGACACGTAGGATTGCTTTTGGACCTAGATTAAAAGTTACTTAAATAGCTTTAATTATTGGTTTTTGCTTTCGTATTTAAGACTATTTACTTTTTCCTTGTCATGACATTGATGCTTAATTAAATATTAAAATATGCTTTTAGTGTGCCATGTGCTTTGTACTAATGATATCCAATTCACTTGACAACCCGGTGTTTCCGCCACCGGGCGGGGTGTCACAGTTTGGTATCAGAGCCATGGTTATAGAGAACTAGGATAGGGTATTAGAAACACACCGACCTAGACTATAACCTAAGAGTCCTTAGTGCAAATAGATGTACTTAGGAATTCTTTTGAACTTATTTATTTTCTTTCTACGAACTTTTCTATGCTTTTCTTTACCTCATTTCTTATCCGATTTCGCGAAGGAGCTACGAGAGACTCTTCTGGGTGATTAGGATCTTCTCTTTGTGGAATCTCGTCATCGTCTTAAGTGAGTTTGAAACGTGAGAACACGTGCAATCTGGAAGGGGGAACGCCTGTATCACGGACATCCTGTCTAAGGCAAAGCATTTCGTATAAATCTCTTTAAGAGACCTGTATGCTTACCTGGGGATGTTCGAGATGAGTGTGAACCTATAAGCTAAAGCACGCTTTCTCGAATACGTTGAAAACGAACTTGACACTTTGATAAGTCATTAGTGTCCAAAACCAAGACACATTCCTAAGTTTTCAAAATTTCATTTTTGACGATTCTATGATTTTCTTTCCTACAATATATAATTATTTCTATGAATTTCTATAGTGATTCAAATAATATTCCAAATTCATTTACAAATATTTCTAAAATTTCGAAGTAATTTCCTATGTTATGTTTCAAAGGATTCTATGATGTTCTAAGTACTACTACTAGTTCATTTAATCAAAATTTCTAATGTTTCTAAAGCTTCTAAGTGCTTTTCTATGGTATGTTTCAAAGGATTCTATGATATTCTAAATGGAACGAGGTGCTATTATTACATCGGATGTTTCTATCGGTCAAAGATTTTGCTACAAAACCGTGTTATTCTACGCTACAATAATACTTATGCAATATACTCGCTAGCTTGTCCATATAACACAAATACACCGTTGTAAACTAAACATTTCAAATCAAACTAAGATATAACTCAATCGAAATATCCAAACTTCAAATCATATATCAATTACCAAATCTAAGGCATACTTCTAATCCCCAAATCGATTATTGACTCTCCAATTAAAGGTTGGTCATGATTTCTGAATTCTAGTCAAGGCTAAATTCCATAACTAAATAAAAGCTAAACGAATTTTGCCATTCTTATAACATTTACCCTCAAAATATTTCAACTTGATCTCTATACTCAAATAGTTTCAATAACTGCTCATCCAACTATAAGATTCTAATCCAATTTCTAATCCATGAAACTACTACCAAATTATGAACTAACCATCAAAACATGTACTCGTTGATCAACTACGTGATGTTATCCTCAAATTCGTCATCCATAACCTAATGAGAACTCACTACACAACTATTCTTGAACTCATTGAACTAAATGTCTCATCTATACACACGACCACTAATTAAATCCTACACCGCTAGTTTTCATAATTAATCCAAACTCAATGCATTTCATTTAACCATTACTCTAACACAGTGTGTAATCAATGGACTTTATAAAACTACCGGTATTCGATTCTATTAAAATAATTTCCTTATTTTCCCCAAATAAAAATATATGTATAAAAAAAAAGATTTTTAAATAACTTTTTGGTTTTAGCATTTTGTAAGATAAAAATGTATATGAAATATATGCATTTCGTGATAAGTGATTTCTTTAAAAAGGAATTGGTGATTCTAACATTTGGTCAAATATTTACACAACATTTTCCTGTTTTCTCAAACATGACACAAAGACTTGCAACAAACATCATATCTTCTGTTTTCCAATACTAAGTACTTACAACTTAAATTGTGTCGTTTATTTTCAAATCAATCCCCTTATCTATGGTAAGATTAAAACTTTCAACTTTTTACTTAGCTTTTAAAAAAAAAAACTGCATGATAGAAAATCAACATCATCTCTTAAACTTACTTACCCCCATAGTCAGTACATCTGGTTAACTAAAGTTGTTGGTCATAAAAAAATGCAAACATCTTAAAAATCGAATCCAATCGGAACTAAGTGATCTATTCATTCGAACTATAAATTAAATTATCCACATTATCAATTTTCATGAAACCAGTCTTTTTCTATAAATCCTAATAAACTATGTTATTACATATACACCATCAACTAATGATTATGAACCGGTCAATATCAGAAAACTCAGATAATTACATCTTACACAAATAAAGTCGGTTTTCACAAACTTAAATGTTACTATTCTAGTTTTTTTGAACTTGACTATCTATATCGATGAACAAAACTATTTATATGAGCAATGTCTACCTAATGAACCTGAGTTCTTCTGAATCATCAACTTACTTATCATCTTAAACTAATTCTCCCTAGTAATATATCTATCGAGTATGATATCGGAACCTAAGTGTATCGTCACTTTAACCTAAAATTTTGTGTACTTTTGACTCGCACGTGATTAAATAAACTATGGGGTCCATGCAAAAACTGAAGTAATTACGGGTGCACACGGAATTATGAAAGTTGGTGCATGGAAACCATAGTAAGTTTTGTCTTGTGTTTAAAGACAATGCGACAAATGTGGTGTGACAAGAGCATGGTGGATACGCCGTTGGTACATCCTATATATAAATGTTTCTGTCATACTGTCAAATGAAGCGTTGTTTCGATCTGTGAATTTTTGTATTGTTCTAAGTTTTATATTCATATAACAATACCTATCGTATCTCACCGAGTAAGATAAACTATGTTCTATATTGACCTAAAATAATAAACAATTACCATTTGAATCTATGCAGAAATCAGAAACTAATTCTTATTTATAGAAATCAAAATCTGACAATTGTTTTCGCACATTACCATTTGTCATCATCATCGTCCAATTCTTAAGTTGGCAGATTCTAATTCAACTCATCAAGACTAACGTATTCTTGTTCAAACCATAGTTGCTAAATAACGCAAGTACAGTTACGATGGAAATGTACAATACTATGGACAACTTGCATAGTTGGGCCACATTTAATCATTTTATTTTTACTTAACCATATATAAAGTTACTTTATCCGTTTCATCCGTTCTATTAATCATGATTATTCTCGATGATCATTTAAATAATTATAAATCCATATACTTAAAACGTTTAATTCGCAAGTTGGCGTCCTATTCTATTCCTATACTTAGTAACAGTTAACACTCCTTCGAATCTCCATACAATTAGTTCACCCAAACTTTTATAAGTGAAAAGAGTTAAATAAACAACTCTCAATGAGTCAAAACAAATTAAAAATAAATAACTTCTTAATCTCGTTTATTTAAAATCACATCTCAATCAAAATGCTCATTTTTTTATTGATCGAATACTCATATAATAAAGTTTCTTACGAACATGAACTGCCTGAGGAATCGGGTAGTGTTCGTCCTGTGATCCACGCTTCTAATGTTTTTAATCTGAAAAAGGTGTTTATCCGATGAAAATCTTATTTTACCTCTCGATGAAGTCTAAATCGTTAAATTGTTACAATTGATTAAGCGACCATTGGAAATTATGGACCGCGAAGTTAAATAACTCAAACGTAAGCGGCTACCAATCGTTAAAGTTCATTGGAACTCAAAACGCGAACCTAAATTTATGACAAAATGAAAGCTAATTATCCACATCTTTTTGCTTCATCTTCTACTACTTCGGTTGGAGCAAATTTCGGGACGAAATTTCTTTAAGGAGGGGAGACTGTGACATCTGCCTCAAACCCGAATCCGAATGCCCGACTCGAACCTGAAGATTTTTATCTTTTAAAGTTATAATCGTATTTATTTCTTCAAATGTAACGTTCATTATTATTATGAATAAATATGACGAATTTTATGTTATTCCCGTCTCAATTAAATAATCATATTTATGTCATAAAATATTCACGTGTGTCAAATAATTATTATTTGTAATAACGAATTTCAAAACATACATTAATATATATATATATGTATATGGCTCGTAAAAGAAAACTATTAAAAATGTTAAACAAAACCGCCTTTAAATCTTGTAAAAGTCTCTTAATGACGTAAACGAACTAAAACTACAAAAACGTCAATCCTAAAAACGTTACGTCTCAACCCGGTTAAGTTAGTTAGTTAAAATAAGTATTTAATTAACTTTGTGCCAAAACTGTCAATTCTTAAACTTATATTTTAAACTTATGATATCTAAGAAATAATAATATAACTAAAAGGACCAATTGTGTAAATATGTAATTAAACCAAACCAATCCCCCCAAACTCCCGTACTTCCGACCAAAACACATTCCGGCCGACTGCGTTTTTCCGGCGAGCCCTATTACACGCGTTTTAACATTCCAAAACTACTGCAAATCTTTCCAAATCATTCCTAAGCTATTTTCGAATCCTTTAATAACCAAAAAACGCGTATAGATCCGGTTTAGCACAAAATCTATTTTGGGTTTTGATTCAAAATCTAATTACCAAGATTAAACCCGAAAATCAACGACTTATTTAGCCTATATCATTCCAAAACGCTCGACTAACATAACACAATTACCAAATCATCTCAATTCATCACCAAAATCACCCAAACCACAAAGAAATCGGCCAAAACCGCAACTCCGGCGACTTGAGTCGTTTTCAACTTTCCGGTCACTAATTCAGGTAAATTTTGGTTCCTTTTTAATCCCTTTGATCACCTACATCTATCTAATTCATCAATTTTGTCTAAAATCATTCCAGATTTACAAATTTCGACCCAAACCCGTCGACATTCGTTCCTAGCCAAATCCATATCAAACGTTTACCAAAAGGTATGTTCTATATATCAAAATTATCGTGGGTTGATTTAGATTAAAAGCCCTAAGGATGATTTGACTGGTGATTAACAGGTTTAACGAATTGGATCGATTTGTGTTCTAGGGCTTGTATGAACATGGGTGTTCTTAACACACAAAAGATAAAATAATTAAAGACTGAAATAAATAACAAATGCGCGCCTGGTCCAGCGGTTACAACATGTTTGTTTGTGTGGACAGGTCACGGGTTCGAGTCCCATCCGTATCATATGTTAACTTTTATTTTTTTTAAGTTCTTCTATATATTAGTTAAACATTAAATTTTAATTACAAACAAACTAATAAATAATATCTTTTATATATTAAATACATTTAAAAGTTTACAAAACTTCTAAATTCTATATTCAAATAATAATATATATTTTTACAAGTATTTAATTTCTAAAAATATTTAAAGTAAATACAAAAATACTTATGAAATATATTCATTTATTCGAATACAAAGATACAATTATGTTTCGTATAAAAAAAATCACAACTCGTAATTCAAAACCCTAATCCCCAATTTTAATCTAAAACCCTAAAAACCAAATCTCAAATCCGAAACCCTCGACCTCGGATTTGTGGTTCTTGTTTCTATTTGTTTGTTTCTAAGTTAGGGTTTTTCCCAATAAATTAGGTGGTACTAATATTTGGGAGATTCTCGGTTCGTCGTAGACGTTTCTTTTTCGGTTATCTTTGCTTATTAAGGTGAGTAAACTCACTTTCCCTTTTTTCTGTTTTACGTTTTGGGGCTGAGACATGTGTTCCTTTATGATGCTATGGTTTCTTTTTGTTTCTTGTTTCTTTTTCAAAATGAGATCATTTAATATGTTAATCTAGTTTGGCCGCTCGATGCAACTTTATGTGTTAGGAATAGAAATTGTATTATTTGTAATTTCCACCGGTACGATATTAGCGCTAATGGCTTGACAAGCCCACCTACACTAATGGCCTGATAGGTGATTAGACCCGGCGATTCTTTTGTTGATTCTATAGGTTAGATTCTAGTTGCTAAACGAGATGCTTGTTACTATGTTGCTATGTCCCTTACGATGCTAAAAATATTTATTGATAACTTATACAACGAGATGGTTCAATGACGGTTACTTGTCGGTTCGATGAATGTTATCAATAAATGTAACACGCTTGATTCTATGATGATTCTATGTTGATTCTATGGTCATGGTTGAATGATATAATTATATTGCTAAACACATAAACTTGCGTGACATATTCATATTGATCTCGGATTTCATATTATATATTATCAATTGTGTTTTTACTCACTAGCTAATTCTTTAGCTAACTTATTTTACACATGTTTCAGGTGGCGTTTGTATCGTTTATGCTTTACAAGACACGTAGGATTGCTTTTGGACCTAGATTAAAAGTTACTTAAATAGCTTTAATTATTGGTTTTTGCTTTCGTATTTAAGACTATTTACTTTTTCCTTGTCATGACATTGATGCTTAATTAAATATTAAAATATGCTTTTAGTGTGCCATGTGCTTTGTACTAATGATATCCAATTCACTTGACAACCCGGTGTTTCCGCCACCGGGCGGGGTGTCACAGTTTGGTATCAGAGCCATGGTTATAGAGAACTAGGATAGGGTATTAGAAACACACCGACCTAGACTATAACCTAAGAGTCCTTAGTGCAAATAGATGTACTTAGGAATTCTTTTGAACTTATTTATTTTCTTTCTACGAACTTTTATATGCTTTTCTTTACCTCATTTCTTATCCGATTTCGCGAAGGAGCTACGAGAGACTCTTCTGGGTGATTAGGATCTTCTCTTTGTGGAATCTCGTCATCGTCTTAAGTGAGTTTGAAACGTGAGAACACGTACAATCTGGAAGGGGGAACGCCTGTATCACGGACATCCTGTCTAAGGCAAAGCATTTCGTATAAATCTCTTTAAGAGACCTGTATGCTTACCTGGGGATGTTCGAGATGAGTGTGAACCTATAAGCTAAAGCACGCTTTCTCGAATACGTTGAAAACGAACTTGACACTTTGATAAGTCATTAGTGTCCAAAACCAAGACACATTCCTAAGTTTTCAAAATTTCATTTTTGACGATTCTATGATTTTCTTTCCTACAATTTATAATTATTTCTATGAATTTCTATAGTGATTCAAATAATATTCCAAATTCATTTACAAATATTTCTAAAATTTCGAAGTAATTTCCTATGTTATGTTTCAAAGGATTCTATGATGTTCTAAGTACTACTACTAGTTCATTTAATCAAAATTTCTAAAGTTTCTAAAGCTTCTAAGTGCTTTTCTATGGTATGTTTCAAAGGATTCTATGATATTCTAAATGGAACGAGGTGCTATTATTACATCGGATGTTTCTATCGGTCAAAGATTTTGCTACAAAACCGTGTTATTCTACGCTACAATAATACTTATGCAATATACTCGCTAGCTTGTCCATATAACACAAATACACCGTTGTAAACTAAACATTTCAAATCAAACTAAGATATAACTCAATCGAAATATCCAAACTTCAAATCATATATCAATTACCAAATCTAAGGCATACTTCTAATCCCCAAATCGATTATTGACTCTCCAATTAAAGGTTGGTCATGATTTCTGAATTCTAGTCAAGGCTAAATTCCATAACTAAATAAAAGCTAAACGAATTTTGCCATTCTTATAACATTTACCCTCAAAATATTTCAACTTGATCTCTATACTCAAATAGTTTCAATAACTGCTCATCCAACTATAAGATTCTAATCCAATTTCTAATCCATGAAACTACTACCAAATTATGAACTAACCATCAAAACATGTACTCGTTGATCAACTACGTGATGTTATCCTCAAATTCGTCATCCATAACCTAATGAGAACTCACTACACAACTATTCTTGAACTCATTGAACTAAATGTCTCATCTATACACACGACCACTAATTAAATCCTACACCGCTAGTTTTCATAATTAATCCAAACTCAATGCATTTCATTTAACCATTACTCTAACACAGTGTGTAATCAATGGACTTTATAAAACTACCGGTATTCGATTCTATTAAAATAATTTCCTTATTTTCCCCAAATAAAAATATATGTATAAAAAAAAAGATTTTTAAATAACTTTTTGGTTTTAGCATTTTGTAAGATAAAAATGTATATGAAATATATGCATTTCGTGATAAGTGATTTCTTTAAAAAGGAATTGGTGATTCTAACATTTGGTCAAATATTTACACAACATTTTCCTGTTTTCTCAAACATGACACAAAGACTTGCAACAAACATCATATCTTCTGTTTTCCAATACTAAGTACTTACAACTTAAATTGTGTCGTTTATTTTCAAATCAATCCCCTTATTTATGGTAAGATTAAAACTTTCAACTTTTTACTTAGCTTTTAAAAAAAAAAAAACTGCATGATAGAAAATCAACATCATCTCTTAAACTTACTTACCCCCATAGTCAGTACATCTGGTTAACTAAAGTTGTTGGTCATAAAAAAATGCAAACATCTTAAAAATCGAATCCAATCGGAACTAAGTGATCTATTCATTCGAACTATAAATTAAATTATCCACATTATCAATTTTCATGAAACCAGTCTTTTTCTATAAATCCTAATAAACTATGTTATTACATATACACCATCAACTAATGATTATGAACCGGTCAATATCAGAAAACTCAGATAATTACATCTTACACAAATAAAGTCGGTTTTCACAAACTTAAATGTTACTATTCTAGTTTTTTTGAACTTGACTATCTATATCGATGAACAAAACTATTTATATGAGCAATGTCTACCTAATGAACCTGAGTTCTTCTGAATCATCAACTTACTTATCATCTTAAACTAATTCTCCCTAGTAATATATCTATCGAGTATGATATCGGAACCTAAGTGTATCGTCACTTTAACCTAAAATTTTGTGTACTTTTGACTCGCACGTGATTAAATAAACTATGGGGTCCATGCAAAAACTGAAGTAATTACGGGTGCACACGGAATTATGAAAGTTGGTGCATGGAAACCATAGTAAGTTTTGTCTTGTGTTTAAAGACAATGCGACAAATGTGGTGTGACAAGAGCATGGTGGATACGCCGTTGGTACATCCTATATATAAATGTTTCTGTCATACTGTCAAATGAAGCGTTGTTTCGATCTGTGAATTTTTGTATTGTTCTAAGTTTTATATTCATATAACAATACCTATCGTATCTCACCGAGTAAGATAAACTATGTTCTATATTGACCTAAAATAATAAACAATTACCATTTGAATCTATGCAGAAATCAGAAACTAATTCTTATTTATAGAAATCAAAATCTGACAATTGTTTTCGCACATTACCATTTGTCATCATCATCGTCCAATTCTTAAGTTGGCAGATTCTAATTCAACTCATCAAGACTAACGTATTCTTGTTCAAACCATAGTTGCTAAATAACGCAAGTACAGTTACGATGGAAATGTACAATACTATGGACAACTTGCATAGTTGGGCCACATTTAATCATTTTATTTTTACTTAACCATATATAAAGTTACTTTATCCGTTTCATCCGTTCTATTAATCATGATTATTCTCGATGATCATTTAAATAATTATAAATCCATATACTTAAAACGTTTAATTCGCAAGTTGGCGTCCTATTCTATTCCTATACTTAGTAACAGTTAACACTCCTTCGAATCTCCATACAATTAGTTCACCCAAACTTTTATAAGTGAAAAGAGTTAAATAAACAACTCTCAATGAGTCAAAACAAATTAAAAATAAATAACTTCTTAATCTCGTTTATTTAAAATCACATCTCAATCAAAATGCTCATTTTTTTATTGATCGAATACTCATATAATAAAGTTTCTTACGAACATGAACTGCCTGAGGAATCGGGTAGTGTTCGTCCTGTGATCCACGCTTCTAATGTTTTTAATCTGAAAAAGGTGTTTATCCGATGAAAATCTTATTTTACCTCTCGATGAAGTCTAAATCGTTAAATTGTTACAATTGATTAAGCGACCATTGGAAATTATGGACCGCAAAGTTAAATAACTCAAACGTAAGCGGCTACCAATCGTTAAAGTTCATTGGAACTCAAAACGCGAACCTAAATTTATGACAAAATGAAAGCTAATTATCCACATCTTTTTGCTTCATCTTCTACTACTTCGGTTGGAGCAAATTTCGGGACGAAATTTCTTTAAGGAGGGGAGACTGTGACATCTGCCCCAAACCCGAATCCGAATACCCGACTCGAACCTGAAGATTTTTATCTTTTAAAGTTATAATCGTATTTATTTCTTCAAATGTAACGTTCATTATTATTATGAATAAATATGACGAATTTTATGTTATTCCCGTCTCAATTAAATAATCATATTTATGTCATAAAATATTCACGTGTGTCAAATAATTATTATTTGTAATAACGAATTTCAAAACATACATTAATATATATATATGTATATGGCTCGTAAAAGAAAACTATTAAAAATGTTAAACAAAACCGCCTTTAAATCTTGTAAAAGTCTCTTAATGACGTAAACGAACTAAAACTACAAAAACGTCAATCCTAAAAACGTTACGTCTCAACCCGGTTAAGTTAGTTAGTTAAAATAAGTATTTAATTAACTTTGTGCCAAAACTGTCAATTCTTAAACTTATATTTTAAACTTATGATATCTAAGAAATAATAATATAACTAAAAGGACCAATTGTGTAAATATGTAATTAAACCAAACCAATCCCCCCAAACTCCCGTACTTCCGACCAAAACACATTCCGGCCGACTGCGTTTTTCCGGCGAGCCCTATTACACGCGTTTTAACATTCCAAAACTACTGCAAATCTTTCCAAATCATTCCTAAGCTATTTTCGAATCCTTTAATAACCAAAAAACGCGTATAGATCCGGTTTAGCACAAAATCTATTTTGGGTTTTGATTCAAAATCTAATTACCAAGATTAAACCCGAAAATCAACGACTTATTTAGCCTTTATCATTCCAAAACGCTCGACTAACATAACACAATTACCAAATCATCTCAATTCATCACCAAAATCACCCAAACCACAAAGAAATCGGCCAAAACCGCAACTCCGGCGACTTGAGTCGTTTTCAACTTTCCGGTCACTAATTCAGGTAAATTTTGGTTCCTTTTTAATCCCTTTGATCACCTACATCTATCTAATTCATCAATTTTGTATAAAATCATTCCAGATTTACAAATTTCGACCCAAACCCGTCGACATTCGTTCCTAGCCAAATCCATATCAAACGTTTACCAAAAGGTATGTTCTATATATCAAAATTATCGTGGGTTGATTTAGATTAAAAGCCCTAAGGATGATTTGACTGGTGATTAACAGGTTTAACGAATTGGATCGATTTGTGTTCTAGGGCTTGTATGAACATGGGTGTTCTTAACACACAAAAGATAAAATAATTAAATACTGAAATAAATAACAAATGCGCGCCTGGTCCAGCGGTTACAACATGTTTGTTTGTGTGGACAGGTCACGGGTTCGAGTCCCATCCGTATCATATGTTAACTTTTATTTTTTTTAAGTTCTTCTATATATTAGTTAAACATTAAATTTTAATTACAAACAAACTAATAAATAATATCTTTTATATATTAAATACATTTAAAAGTTTACAAAACTTCTAAATTCTATATTCAAATAATAATATATATTTTTACAAGTATTTAATTTCTAAAAATATTTAAAGTAAATACAAAAATACTTATGAAATATATTCATTTATTCGAATACAAAGATACAATTATGTTTCGTATAAAAAAAATCACAACTCGTAATTCAAAACCCTAATCCCCAATTTTAATCTAAAACCCTAAAAACCAAATCTCAAATCCGAAACCCTCGACCTCGGATTTGTGGTTCTTGTTTCTATTTGTTTGTTTCTAAGTTAGGGTTTTTCCTAATAAATTAGGTGGTACTAATATTTGGGAGATTCTCGGTTCGTCGTAGACGTTTCTTTTTCGGTTATCTTTGCTTTTTAAGGTGAGTAAACTCACTTTCCCTTTTTTCTGTTTTACGTTTTGGGGCTGAGACATGTGTTCCTTTATGATGCTATGGTTTCTTTTTGTTTCTTGTTTCTTTTTCAAAATGAGATCATTTAATATGTTAATCTAGTTTGGCCGCTCGATGCAACTTTATGTGTTAGGAATAGAAATTGTATTATTTGTAATTTCCACCGGTACGATATTAGCGCTAATGGCTTGACAAGCCCACCTACACTAATGGCCTGATAGGTGATTAGACCCGGCGATTCTTTTGTTGATTCTATAGGTTAGATTCTAGTTGCTAAACGAGATGCTTGTTACTATGTTGCTATGTCCCTTACGATGCTAAAAATATTTATTGATAACTTATACAACGAGATGGTTCAATGACGGTTACTTGTCGGTTCGATGAATGTTATCAATAAATGTAACACGCTTGATTCTATGATGATTCTATGTTGATTCTATGGTCATGGTTGAATGATATAATTATATTGCTAAACACATAAACTTGCGTGACATATTCATATTGATCTCGGATTTCATATTATATATTATCAATTGTGTTTTTACTCACTAGCTAATTCTTTAGCTAACTTATTTTACACATGTTTCAGGTGGCGTTTGTATCGTTTATGCTTTACAAGACACGTAGGATTGCTTTTGGACCTAGATTAAAAGTTACTTAAATAGCTTTAATTATTGGTTTTTGCTTTCGTATTTAAGACTATTTACTTTTTCCTTGTCATGACATTGATGCTTAATTAAATATTAAAATATGCTTTTAGTGTGCCATGTGCTTTGTACTAATGATATCCAATTCACTTGACAACCCGGTGTTCCCCCACCGGGCGGGGTGTCACAGTTACAAGTATCCAAATATATTAAACCAGGGGTGCAAAAAGCCTTCGTCTCACTTCGGCACATGCACCCCAAAACAGTCACCATATTAAGTTTCTGTTTTTTTTATTTCAAAGATAGTATGCATATTATTGTTAACTGTAAACCAAAATTTAATGGGTCAAACAAATCAAAACACAAACTAAAGCATACCAAAAAATCCTTCAATCACTAAATCGGGATTAACTTAACAACCACATAAAAAATTGAAGAATATGTGCAAAAGCCTTTCCCAAATACCAATAGCAAAGACCTTAGACTATAAAACACAAAATAAAATAAAATTATTATCAAGTGAAATAAAAAAAACAAAATGAAAAGGTCTATTGTGGACATTGGTTAGATTATGATTAAATCGAAGACCCATTTTCTTCTTATGTTACCACCCTTTTGGCACACAATACACACTTTCACAGACATAAATGGTTCACAAATACATACTTTTCATCTCTTTATTATATGAAAACAAAACCTTAAATCCAAGTTTCTTATGCGAATACACACTTTAAGCACAAACTTGTCAAAAACCAAACAAACGAATAGGTCAAACCGATCAAAAACTACACACTAACGGAAGGGTCAAACAAGTCAAAACTGCTTAAATGATTGGATCAAACTGGTCAAAATCTGCACACTAAAGAACGGGTCAAACTGGTCAAAATCTGGTCAAACTGGTCAAAAACTACACACTAACGCTTGCACACTTTTATCTATATTATGACGAATAAACCTAAACGGGTCAAAAATCTGCACAAATTGCACACTAATGAACCCTAAGAATCAATCAATTATAAACTTAATAACACAACCTATTTTGAAATAATGGGTGTAAAATATGTCAAAATGTTATATATGAACTCTTGGTTTTGAAATTGCCAATAAAAAAATGAGATTTTTCTTTTAATAGCCAAAATCATGATGCATAAATGAAAATATAGAAAATTAGATTGTATTTGGTATGTTCATAAATGGGTCAACATACGTAGTTTTAGATAAAAGAACTCACACAAAACACACATTCAACATTACACGCACACGAACACAAATACGACTTGAACAACACTTGCACATGCGACTTCATAAACATGAGGAAGAATGCTTTTAGCGACACTTCTACTACAAATGGGTCAACACACACCCCAACTTCGATAGTATTTACAGTATTTTACACACAAAGATTATTGGATTTTAATCAAAGAACATACATTAAAAAGCGGGTATACAAAATTTGGGTCATTTGGCATACCAGTTTAATTACTAAACACTGTCAAAGGGTGGTCAAATAATTCCTTACATTTCCAATTTATTTAATTGAAAGTTATCGGTGCACAATTTCTTTTGGGTTGGAAGATATGGACGAACTTAGTTTCTGGTTTTTTTGTTTCAAATGTAGTATGCATATTATTGTTACTAACTATAAACCAAACTTTAATGGGTCAAACAAATCAGACCACAAACTAAAGCATACACAAAAATTCTTTAATCACTAAATTAGGATTAACTTAACAACCTGGTAAAAAGTAGAAGAATACCTACCAAAGCCTTTCCCAAATACCAACAGCAAAGACCTTCGTCTATCAAAACACAAAATAAAAAAAATGAAATTATTATCTAGTGAAATAGAAAGGTAGTATCAACCTAAATTAAGTTTTGGGATTTTTTTTTTGTTTTAAAGGTAGTATGGAAATATGCATATTATTGTTACTAACTATAAACCAAACTTTATGGGTCAATCACATCAAAACACAAACTAAGGCATACAAAAAAATGAGTCAATCACTAAATCGGGATTAACTTAACAATCGGGTAAAAAATAGAAGAATGCCTACAAAGACTTTCCCAAATACCTTAGAATGTCAAAACACAAAACAAAATAATTATCAATTGAAATATAAAAACAATAATGAAATGGTCTATGGTGGCCATTGGTTAGATTATGATTTATTGAAGACCCATTTTCATTAGATGCTACCCTCCCCCCCCCCCCCCTCCCCCGTGCAAGAAAAATACATATTCAGATCACTTTATAATATACAAATACAAAAATCTGAATTTGTGATTGTGTGGTTCATGCATGCCTGCCTATGGTTTAGTAGGTTATAAATCGGATAAAAATGGGTTTGGATATGAGAATCTGTTTGAGTTCGGATAAAAATGATGCACTAACATCTACACTATCATGCTCCTTTGTATATGAATAGCTGCACTAACAACACTATAATATTGTTTTGTATATGAACTGCTGATGTCAAATAACTGTAGTACATCTAAACAACTACACCTGTGATACATACTTTGATAACGGTCTTTGAAATCTATCTAATAATTCAAAGTTTTAGGGGGTCATTTTTAGGGGAAAATGTTTGTTCTATATTAGGAAGTTTAGGAGGGAAAAATTGTATGTAATTTTTTTTCATGCAAAAGTTGATGGAACCATTTACATTAAATATTAAATATTTACAAATACTTAAAATAATGTTATAATTTTTTATAATATTATTAGTTAACCCGTGTGTAACACACGGGTGTTAAACCTAGTCTATTTAATAAATCAAAGTTTTAGGGGGGCAATTTTTGGGGGGAAAAATTATTTGTTCTATAATAGGAAGTTTAAGAGGGAAATTAAGGAAAATTTTTAACCACCATGCATAAGTTGATGGAACTAAATCTTTAAATACTAATTATTCACAAATTATTAAACACAATGATTATAATTTATTTATAAATGTTATTTAACCCGTGTGTAACACACGGGTATTAAACCTAGTAACCTATAAAATCAACCGAGTATCTGTTTGAGAATTATTTTACATTGTTGGAAACCTATTTGAGTCTATTTTGAACAAATTTTTAAAAGGGTTGAAAATACAGACTATAGATAAATGAAAACTACAGTGCAAAACAGCTTAGTAGATTTGTTCAAGCTTAGATTTTGGTCAATTAATAAATTTGCCCTATTTTCTAAATATCACAAAAAATCGAAAAAAATTGTGGCGAAGGCACGTTTCTATGGTTGAAAAGCTCTTAGATTCTAGCATGTTTCATCTTTTAGCAGGAGAAGCTAACTCGTATTGTAAGTGAGTGAAAATGGTTGATGTCTGTAGCTATATGTATAAGTAATGCGTTAAAGTATAGCCTTTTTAAAAAATGATGAGAGTGATTTTAATTAGCCATTTCAATTGTGTTTGGGTAATAAAAAACTGAATAAAATGTGTGGTGCTGTTATGAACCATTTGTTTTGATTATAAACTAGATTATAGGCCGGGGTTGCGCGTTGCAGCAGCCGAGCCAAGAAAGTTATAGCGAATTGTAGTTGTGTCGTTGTGGACAGCACGTCGAGCTTCCGGGAAAGCTGCAACAAACTTAAGTTTATGTTAGTATGGTGCAAGTCATATTTCTAGTTACCATTGGCTAGTATTACAAAAACATTCAATGCCTTTGATGGCTATTCATGCCATTTGCTAATATGCTTCCAAGTCATCATAATTTAGTACTACATAAACATTCAGACACCATTCATGGTGTTTCACTGCAACATACTTTAGATGGCTATTCACAACAACATCCTACCTTCTACTTGACGTCGTCAAAAAACTATAACATGGCTATGTTGTGTACTTTCAACTGACCTTGTTGTTGGTGTTCAAAAACCACTTATCCGGAGTCGATCTTTTTCAAGTTTCTTTCACCTTTACAACATTGGTTATAGACATAACTCTTAGTAAATTGACTAACGATACACTCGGCAAACCAGAACATTGCAACACAATGATGACACACAAAACAATCACCATGATCGATATAGACCTAATACGACAACGTTTCCTAACAACAAACATAGCAAAGAAAAAAGGCAAATGAATGCAACAAAACGTAAAGGTTAGCAAACAACACACATTTAACAACAATAGGAAAACTCATACGAGGAAATCAAGTCGCAGGCAAGTAGAAACATAACAAAGGCTGTCAAATGCAAAAGACTATATCATTACCAATAAAAAATTACAAAAACACACTGAAAGCAAGGAGACTAAAAAAGAGCACAAAACAACTACACAAAAAAAAATGAAACAACAGCAAGGCTGAACACAATAGTAACAAACACTAAAGAAATATAACTTACTTGAATACCACCAACAGGCAATAGTGAAAATCGTAGACGAACCAACGAAGCAGACCAAACCACCACCGATGACCAGAAAATGTTGTCGAAAAAACAAATTGCAGAGGCAACACAATCAAATCAAAGCAACAAAGAAACACGAATCAATTCATAACCTAGAAAAATTAGTTCAAATCCATCAAATTAACACAAACACTACAATTAGATCACATCGAATTAGTGCTTTATTGAAGATGATGTAACCTAGACTCAACTTTCCCTACACAACACCAAAACAAAAAAAATGGGTTCATGAAAGTCCAATCAACAACACCATACCCAAAAAAAACTCAAATTGTGGTTTAATAGCTAAATCCTGGACCTTTAGAACATACCTTTACAATGTCTTCAACTAACAAAAATCCACAACAACGAAGACAAGGTAAAAAGATCCGACTTGGATCCGCTGAAAGCGGCAATCAAAACAGCAGTAAGCAAATAACCCAAATCCAAACTGCATGTCTTACAAAATAATAACGCCAAGACTGAAAATCGAATACGAACCAACGAAGCAGCCCAAACCACCACCGATGACCAGAAAAAGTTGCCGGAAAAACAAAATCATAAAGGCAACACAATCAGACAACAACAACAATTAAACCATGAAACACCCGCGCATACCTCCGGCAAGAGAATAATGATAGAAAAGAAAGAAGATGAAGACAATATACAATGCTGAAAAGGGTCATGTGAGGTCGGCGTGAGGAGTCACCGACCTTACAAAATAGTAGTTAGGTAAATAATAGTTAAAGTGTGTACGTGTCATTTTGACCCATTTCATTTGTGTTTTGCTTGTTTATAAAGGCTGACTAAAGTGTCTATAGGTCAATTTGACCCAATTCAATTGAATAAGGATATGCAAATACTTACAACCTTGTAATATAGAACAAACCAGCAGCTGATCTACTTTTTTTTTTTTTTTTTTGGACAGCGAAACGAATAAAGCCCGGCTACCCGGGGTAACCCAATGGCGAAAGGCGACCCCAAACGCTCTGCGAACACAGACAGCGCTGGGTAGCCGAAACCCACCTATTAAACCAACTCCAATTCGGGGGAAACCCACTAGCCCGTCCGCCCGTAGGCACGACAACAAGCTAGCGGTAAAACCCGTTTGGCTCAGAGATCGAACTTATGTGCAGTTTTGGGTTATGGATAGAACAAAAAAACAGTAGCAGCCTTGCAACAAAAAAAGAAACATCATCAGCCTTGTAATAGAACAGAATCAGCAATAGTATATCAACCAAATCCATTATGTAACAGCTTGCATATCAGTAGCCTTGTTACAGAAAAAAACTACAACAGCCTTATAACAAAACAGAAACCGCAAAAGTCTTGTAATAGAACAAAAACCGCAACAGCCTTGTAACAGAACATAAACAACATTCAGGACACAAACCATGTAGTATACGCCATGAAGTAAATGACAAAAGGTATAACTTGTCTATGTATCTACATAGTTCATTATGTTGACCAAAAAGTGCACAACACACAAACACATATCTCACACGCACGGCCAACCATAGTGTAGTTCACTGATATCTCACACACATCTAACAAAATACAGAACATGTAAAGTAGTCATTCAAACACACTCAAAAGGGTTGCAATGTGTAATTGCTCGACGCTTACCTATCTAAATCTTCATCAAAATAGTCATTAGGTTGCAATGTATAACATATGCAGCTGGCTTCAAATAAGACCTTAACTGTGTTACTTGCAAGAAGTTAAGGGCCACTTAAAACTCAAAGATGGGCTATTTTCCTTTCAAAGGATCAAATCAGAGAATTTTACCTCCTCCACTTATGTATCAAAGTTTATTCCCCCACTCTGATACATATATAGTAGGTGATAGCACATTACCTTCGAGTCGTCTTTTTTCATCAGATTTTCAGCAAAAATGGCACCAACATTCTGATTCAACAAAATATAATCAACTAAGCACCCATGAATAGAAAACAAAGCACATAAAACATCACAAAACAATCAACTAAAAGCCAAATTTATGTTTTACACCATTGACCTCGACATGTGTAATTGCGAATATAAAACACACTCAAAAGGGTATACAAAATATGCCATTTACAATTAAGAAAACATCAATCTAAGACTGCCAATTTAACATAGAATATGTTCTACACTGTGGACCTCAACATACACACTACTCGTAACTATTAATTTTACTCCATTCAACACACACAAATAATGCATTACTTGCAAGCATTTCAGACACAAATTGCACAACATAAATAAACAGGTTTTATATAAATTTCAAACATCCACATAATAAACATTAAACAAGCATTCAAATTTATGTTAATCCAAAACCTGAAACACAACAAACAGTTTACTAATGTACCTGAATTTATAATGACCAAGCCAATGTTTGAGACCTCCTTTGAACTCCCCAACATACATTCTATCATCTTCATAAGTATGAACCAAGCCCTTGACACTAAACCTTTATCCATTCTCTAGAAACTGCGAAACCCCATTCAGTTCAAACCTTAAACAATACATTTGATAAAACAACAAAATCTTTAACAAACGTTAGTCTTTTAGATTTCAAAGCGGTAGAAAGATGTAAGATAAACCTACATT
Organism: Tagetes erecta; assembly: GCA_030867185.1. Classification (NCBI taxonomy): domain Eukaryota; kingdom Viridiplantae; phylum Streptophyta; class Magnoliopsida; order Asterales; family Asteraceae; genus Tagetes; species Tagetes erecta. Next base: position 20,362,605 of record CM061497.1, on the reverse strand, counting down.
GAAGCAAACTAAAACTAAGTTGTCTAAGTTCTTCATCAATAAATAAAAAACTGAAGTAAAGTTCCAAGTTCCAACAAAATAGATAGCTTTTAGATATAGAGCACATGAAAAAAAACTATACCGAAAGCTGAATTACAAGTTATTTCTTCCTCAAATACTCCTTCTGCGTTTGAAATAGGGATGAAGAAATTGACGATCTGAAGGTTGTTGTCGTTGTTGCTTCCCTTCTCCCCCAGCATTGAAGAAATCTAACAGAAAAAGTTGAAGTAGGCGAAGATCATGCGACTTAGGGTTTGTAACTGATGAAGGCAGAAGAAGAAGAAGAAGTATGCGGTGAATCAGGCGATTTAGGGTTTGCAACTGATGAGGTGGAAGAAGAAGTGCGTGATTCAAGCTTTATTATACGACCATCTAGCCTTATTTAGGGTTTGTAAGTTTGATTGCTTCAAAACTTGTACACTGTGCTTTAGATGATTGTAAATTTTTCAACTTTAAGGAATTTGTTAAATGACCATTTTGTCCTTCTAATTTGCTTATTAATGTAGTATATATATATATATATATATATATATATATATATATAACCTTACAATAACCATTGATCTTACTAGATCAATGGATGAGATTAATCCAACTTAATCTCCCCACCTTTTGTATTTTTTTAATACATAAAGGTACAAAAAGGGCCATTTGGTCATTTTACAACTAACAACTCTATTTACTTTATTCTTTCTCTAGTGCATTCTCTTTCCAACTTTTTAATTTAATATAATTTCTCTCTCCTACTTTTTTTATTTAATATAATTTCTCTCACATACTTTACAAAAAGAGCTGATACGTTTGTTATATCATGTTACATATTTTTTCAAAAAGTAAAACTAAATGGATTAGGTTTGTTACATTGTGTTACATATTATATAAAAACAAAACTCCATGGATTACGTTTGTTACATCAAGTTACATACATTTTTAAAACAAAACTGAATAGATTACGTTTGTTATATTGTGTTACATATTTTTTTTAAAAACAAAACTGAATGGATTACGTGTCACTCTAGACATGTTACAAGTGTTACATCGTGTTACATATTTTGTTAAAATTGATAAAAAAAAATACATGTCAGTTCATACATAGTGTTACATAGTTTCAATCATGCTTCATACATGCTTCGTTTCTTGATAATCTCTTCATCATTGATACAAAAGTTCCTTTACCTATAAAAAAGAAAACTAGATGGATTAAGTGCCAATCCGACAAGTTACATATGTTACATCGTGTTACATATTTTATCACATCGTGTTACATATTTGGATATAAAAAAAATCAAAGTTACATATGTTACATCGTATACATATTTGAATATTAAAAGAGCAAAGTTACAATAAAGCAATTAAGCAAAATTACATAAGTTACATATTGTTACATATTTAACTGAAAACTGAACAACCGTTGAAAACTAACGGGTACGTATGTCAAGCACTCGAACAGTAAAGACAAAACTAGATGGTTAAAAACACTTGAAAAAATAACTAATACATTTGTTACATCGTGTTACATATTTATTAAAAACAAAACTAGATGGTTAAGCGCCAGTCAGACATGTTACATCTTGTTACATATTTTATTAAAAACTGGAAAACATTGCATGTCAATTCTGACATAGTATTATATATGTTACATTGTGTTACATATTTTCATTGGAACTATTTACTTCTAGAAAGTTGTTATAAAATCCGATACATGAAATAAAAAAAAATCAAAGTTACATATTGTTACATATTTAACTTCAATTTAAAAAAGCAATAAAGCAAAATTACATAAGTTACATATTGTTACATATTTAACTGAAATTTAAACAACCTGTTGAAAACTAACAGGTAGGTATGTCAAGCACTCGAACAGTGAAAACAAAACTAGATGGTTAAAAACACTTGAAAAAATAACTAGTACATTTGTTACATTGTGTTACATATTATATTAAAAACAAAAATATATGGTTAAGCGTTAGTCAGACATGTTACATCGTGTTACATATTTTATTAAAAACAAAACTAATTGGTACTTAAGTTACACTGTGTTACATAACTTATAAAAAATCAAAACTAGTTGGTTTAAGGTGCTAGTCCATAAATGTTGCATATGTTACATCGTGTTACATAACGTTTAGAAAATTAAAACTAGCTTACTTAGTAATTATATAAAAACTTAATTTATATAAACTTAATTTCTAACAAATAATAATTTACCATAGACCATCAATTTATATTAAGTAGTTTACACCAATCCACTTAACGCAATCTACATATTGTTACAAAAAATAAAAAAAATTTACGTCAATTAAGAAGTAGTGTTAAAAATTTACATATTGTAATATTTTTTTATATGAAAAAAATGAAAGCAATTTTATAACATACTTAATAAAAAAAATCTTGCTGCCATGCTTTCATTCAAATTTTACTAAAGGGTCAAACACACATGTCAAATAGTAAAATGGTCAATGAAATCAAAAGTTCGCTAAACTCACATGTCAATAAAACAGAACAATCACTGACATTTTATTTTATTAACAAAGTAGGTAACCATCAATCTTGTTTTTCTGATGAATAAAAACAGTATCATCACCACCAAATGAAATTCAAAAAATTTACTACCAAACGAAACTCTGAATCCACACATAAACCACCACCACAAATCACCACTGCCACCCATCGGACAAGAACCCACACATCCAGTTCCAAACAAAATTAATAAGAATAAATGACTAACCGAGAATGCGCCAAAAGAGACGCCGGAAACCGTCTCCATATACTGCAGCTTTATCAGGAAGAGACGCCGGAAAACGTCTCCGTTTATACTGGAAGAGACGTGGTACCGTTACGGCAGTGGTTTCATCTGTGAACAAATCTGGATGATGACGAAAAAACATAAACAAAAACAGATCTGGGGGTATTATTCCGATGACGATGGGTGATACTTGATGTCGTTGTTGCAGATCTACGCAAACAAAACGATGTCGTTGTTACAGATCTAAGCAAACAAATGATGTCGTTCTTCAGGCATATTCTTTCACTTTTTTCCCGTGTCAAAATCTCGTCGGTTTCACACACTCAAGGTGTTCGACAAAATGCTTCCAAGAAATTGAGATTGTTTGTTTGTTGTGTAGAGAGAGAGAAGGTTTTGAAATTTGAAATGGATATGGAGAATTATGAATGAATCAGATGGAGAGGGGATATGTAGGTGGGGTTGGAGTGAGTAATGGTAAAATGTCTATATTACCCTCAATGGGTAAAAGACAAAAAATGGAAAAAATAAAGATGTGGAACAATGACAACCACACAAATGGGTTTTCAGGTTTTTCCATTAAAAACAAGTTTTCTTTTATACATCTCCTATATATATATATATAGGGGAGAGATCAGTTGAGAACTTGAGAGCTTCCAAAAGGACAAGGGATGGAATTTTAAAAGAAGGGGCAAAATTGGAACTTTAAATATATAAATCTTTAAACATTTCTATCTTTTGTATACGTTAAGTTTTTATATTTTTTTTCGCACCATTGGATCAAGTATTTCAGCATCTTTCATTTGAGTATAAATAACGTTATAAAAAATAAAATTTTCTCGTTTTTTTAATTTCAATACTACATATATGTAATATACAATATCGTATGTTTTTAAATTAGGGAAAACGAATATGGTGTTGTTATGCAGCTAAATTACAAATGTTCCCAGATATTAATTTCAATGATACCATCACAATAAAACAACACCATCATGCCTGTATTCCAAATTTGGATTTTCTCATATGATCGTAATGACATTGCTAGCAATTACTTGGTCCACGCTATGTGATGTGGTATGAATACGAGCAGCAAGTGCATATCACAATACCAATTATGTGAGTCATGTTATATTAATTTTTTAGTTGGAATTGAAATCCAAATTGGCGTACGAACGATTTTGAAATGTGGGTAATCTTTCTAAAATGAATGACGATTATCGAGTAAATGGGAAAGAGAAGAATTATGTTCTAAGAGGAGAAAACTGAGTCGTACATTAAAAAAGCAAAATAAATATATATTTGTTTTTCTTGTTAACTAGCAAGTCTTGCTCTTTCAAGAGGTTATTCAAATTAAATATAGATCAATAACTTAAGTTTTATAATAAAAATAATTTAAGTTAATTTATCAAAACTACGTAGTTTTAATGGTTTTACGTATAACTTAGGTGTATAACATCACCGTATCTCTTTTAAATTTTATAGATTGCATAAATGCAGTATCGTATACTACATATATGTAGTATCATGCTACTACATATATGCAATATATATAATATTGATGCATTGTTATCTTATAGTTTGCATTTCAAGTTTATTTTACTTTACTATGATATTTATAATTGGTTTATTAGTTTATTATTATCTTTATGTCTAATCATCTTTTTTATTTGAACCAGTTTGGGTATACGATATTGTTGAAACATCGTGTCTAAATATGGAGATTAGCTCTTAACCACCTTGAGATGATTGTTACTTCTTTATCTTGGATCTTGGACAGCCCGGGCGTGCAAAACGAACAACCGTGAGCTCACCACAGGAGGAGGGGGCCTCTTGTGATCCACCTCCGGCGTGAGAATCAGTCGAGATGTTATCGGAAATATGTAAGTGAGTGAAGAGTGAAGAGAGCAAAGTGTAGGATGAGAGTTTACCTGAGGGATGAACCCCTTTTATAGCCAGATGGACCCTTTCTTGGAGATCCCGGGGATAACGACGTTTTTCCGAGTCTAATGACCCTGACATCGTTATCCCGGGATGGACTTATGTGATAACGACATGTTTACCTTTTTGGTATAAGTTTCTCATTTTGTACTTTGACTTGCGTCATACTACAAACCTTTTGTCTTTTGTTGCATTGCCTTTTTGGTGATAAGAGGGGCAAGCCCTCTTCTCCAAGAAAAGCCTGTTCCACTGCATGCTTACTAATATGTTTGTCCTTATCTAAGAATGTTCTAGATATGAAATCTTTTCACGAGCTTCTATATTTATGGACTGCTTCTCGTTACAGGTCCCGTGCTTTTTGCCCGGGCTCGGGCTATATCTTAGCATCTTTGCCTTATTCGCCCGGGCTGTGTTAAATACGTCATTAACTGTAATATTTATGTGTTACGTCATCAAATAAAGAAGCAAAAAATAATTTAAGTTAATTTATCAAAACTACGTAGTTTTAATGGTTTTACGTATAACTTAGGTGCATAACATCACCGTATCTCTTTTAAATTTTATAGATTGCATATATGCAGTATCGTATGATATTTATAATTGGTTTATTAGTTTATTATTATCTTTATGTCTAATCATCTTTTTTATTTGAACCAGTTTGGGTATACAATACAAAGCAAGAAAAGTCATATTTGTTGGTTAAAGAGTTGTGTGCATGTTTGTGTGAAATAATTCAAAATGTATTTTGTCTTTATATAGTTGACCTAAAAGTGTTTGAATAACTCTTTTCCGATTTTAAAAGAGTAAAAAGAATAAATCAGTTTTAGGAATGTTGTAATGTCTTGGGTTTAGGATTTGATACCTATTTGGTGCAAAGTATTGAAATACACATTTGATACCTATTTTGAAAAATAAAACATCTGGATAATGACTTTTTACTATTTATAAGTATCGTAAATGTGTGCAACTTTAATACGAAAAAATCGACAAATTAGTATAAACATTATTTTTTAGAGTTTACTATATTAGAGTTTGAAAAGTATTCATACTTGCATCATGAATCTAGATAACTTCAAAACCTACAAAATATAAGATAGATAAATTTTCCTCATCAAATCTACATTTTAAATTCAAAATCCCATTGGGAATTTGTTTAACTGAACTATTACCATTATGCGATCAAGCATTATAACTAAATATGAATCACTCAAAGTTTGTAAGCAAAAGTAAGCTTGTAATTTTATCAACCAAATACAAACCTTTCTTGAAAACTGCATAATGGGAATTCACAGGATGAAAGAATCAAACCTGTAATCAATGAAAGCAACGTCGTCAACTGCCGAATCCACTTCACCGACGTGTAAAAGAGGGAGAAGAAAGAGGCGACTGCCATGAAATGACGAAAATCAATCACAAATCCCTTATATAAAAAAACAATAATTGAAACATACCTTTAAAAGCCAGATCTAATAGAAAAAAACCACAAAACCAAGATCCTAAAAATAAAACATAAATTAGTTTATTTTATAGATCCGAAGAAAAAACTTTATAAAAAGTAAAAAAAGAATAATTAAAAGCAAGCTGCAAACTGATTTCACATCATATTTAGTTAATAAATCTTCAAAGACTAAAACATACCCAAAAACTAAAAAATAAAGCATTAAAAGCAAGCTACAAACAACTTTCAAATCATATTGATTTCATAAATCTTCAAAGACTAAAACATACCCAACACATAAGATAACATACCACAAGCATAAAAAGTCACAGATCAAATTTGTAAAAAATAAAGATAATAATGAACAAATATTAATAAAAAAATCAACTTGAATACAAAAACTTAAAGTTATATGTTTTTTTAAAAATTTTATGTAAGAAAAAAAATTATGATTCAACCCTGGGTATTAAGTTATATAAATTAAAAAGCTCGGTCTGTTAAGACCTTAAAAATTCCAAAAATCAAACCAAGTATTCTTGTAAAAGTATATTAATAAATAAAAGATTAGTGACTTGAATGAAGCACTGGAAGGAAGAGCACTCCATAAGCATGTCATCACAATAAGAGTGCATTTAAAGTGAGTGTTATTTGTTTAAGTGTAGCTAAGATTGTTTACTTAGTTTTGAAATCAGAAAAAAAAATCATTGCGACAACATCAGAAACAAAAAATCATTCTAATACCAAAACAAAACATAGTAGATTTCACCTTCTTAGTGAAGATAGAAATTCATATAGAGTAGATTTGAACAAATACAGTACCACAACTTACTATTTCTCACACATTTGACAAATACAAAATTTACTTTTTCATAAATACAACACAAAAGTTAAGAGAAAAATGTAAAAAAAATAAATTTAAAAATATACATATGTACAAAACTAAAGATGCATTTGAAGAAACAAAACATTAAAACATTTAAAAAGTAGAATCCAACCTTTGATGGAAGAACAAATCGTCATGGCTGAAGAAGAACCGCGGATCTGTGAAACACAAATAGAAAAAAACATTCAAAAATTAGGGTTCTCAAAGTTAGACAAATGTTTGATAGATATTAAGAAAAAAACATGGAAAAGTGAAAATGTGACCTTTTATGGAAGAAGAAATCAAAAAAGTTGCAATAGAACCCTAGATCTGTAAAACAGACAAAAAACACAAAAAAAAATTATTAAAAACATCAAGATTTGGAACCAAAGATACATGAAAAACATCAAAAGGAAATAATCTTGCCTGTGATGAACAGTTTATGCTCAGCGTCGATGATTAGGAATAGAAGAATCACCATGTTAGGTTTTGAAGAAGAAGAAGCGGTAGAAGAGAAAATGGGAGGAGAGAGAGTAAGCAAATGAAATGGTTGCGAATTTGTGAAAGAAATGAGGTTTTGTTGCTTTAATTTGAAACTGGGTCATTTGTAACCCGCTTTTCAGTCAAACCCGGGTAAAAAGAAACAAAATGGAGCAGCCTCACAAACAGTCACGATGAATGCCTATCTGATTGACACGACATCACATATAAACGTGGCCAGCTTGATTGTTTGTCACATCAGCTAAAAACATTTGCTTTTATCTACACTACATTAATATGCAAATTAGATGGGCAAAATAGTAATTTGACAAATTCCTTAAAATTTCAACACTTAGTGTTTATACAAACCCTAGAAACTATTTCATAATTCAAAATCACCACCCTCCTTCCTTTTCTTTCACCGCCTGCTCAGTCACTCTTCAAGATACTTCTTCGCCATGATGGTTGCTGCAACTCCGGTGTCATTCAAGATTGTGGTTGTGTATTTTGGTGGTGTTATGACGACGAGAGGTCACCACCGGCAACCACAGCCTCTCGACGACCCTAATAACCTCAAGCTATGACGCGATTAATTAGATCTAGAACAAAAGGGGGACATGGACAGTTGAGGGGCGGTGTAGATCGTTTCAGCAGGCATCCTTTAGTTGTCTACTTAACGTGATTTGTTTATAGTTTTCCTGTCAAATCTAGGGTTACAATCTCCAGGCTTGATTTGACTTTGGTCTTTTGCAACGCAGGTATGGCTACTTACAAAGGGTTACAACAACGAAGGCAGAGAGCAACGTTCAGTTTAGTAGTCTGTCGAATATACACGAAATCTGGTAACAGCTACTTAGATGCCCAAATCTCAATCTCTATTGACATTTTGCTTCATCAATTTTGTATCAAATCTCAGACATTATTGTTCGGTTTGTTAGTTAATTTAAGAGCATATATTGATTGGTTTAGGGCTTACATGAACATTTGATAATCAAGCATTAACATCAGGGCAAGCCTCCACTCACAATCAATCTTTTGTGTGATGGTAAGGTTTCAGCTGATTATAGGTAGATTCATGTTGTATTTATGTGTATGACTGTTTCTGTATGAAGTTCTTTTTTGTTTGGACTGCATAAAACATAACTAAGGTTGCTGCTGATGTTGTTTATGTTCTTTTTTGTTACATAGCAGATTTAGTTGATATGATGCTGCTGTTTCTGTTTTTCTACAAGTTTGCTGATGCTTTTGTTATGTTACAAGGTTGTGCTTCTGTTTCTGTTCTATCCATGCAAAAATTGCACGCATAAAGGTAAATCCGATGATCTATGTACATACACAGGTTATAAAAATGTTTCTTTTTAATGTGACCCTTTTAACTTACGGATCGATATGGGTCCTGAATCCGGCGTGGGGGGTGGATAGATCTGAAAACTCTAACTCCATTTAAAACAGTGCAGACATTGCACATCTCGAGTAAATTCTCTCGCACGTCTGCTGTTGTTTCTAGGTTGTTACAAAGTTGTTGCGTTTTCTCTTCTGTTACAAGGTTGCTGATGTACAACTGTTACATAGTTGAGCTGGTTGATATGTTGCTGCTGCCGCTGTTTCTGTTCTGTTACAAAGTTGTTGATGTTTCTGTTATGTTAAAAGGCTGATGCTTTTCATGTTCTATCCATGCCAAAACTGCACTCATAACAGGTAAATTCGATGAACTATGTACATACGTAGGTCATTTTATACACGTGCTTCGTGTGTTTTGCATAATATTTTCAGGTAGATTTATGCTGAGTCGAAACCTATTTTTATTCAGCTTCATGTATACAGTGGACATGAATGAATATTATGTAGATTATGCAAGACCTGGTGGTTGGAATGGTATGTTTCTACTTCTCTAAATTTGTGCATAAAAAATGAGAGGCTGTAGAATCGCCCGCTTTTAACTAACGGGTCAGTTTGGGTCCTGATTATGGCATGGGGGTGGGTAAATCTGAATGTCAGGTATGTATGAATGTGGGGGGGGGGGGGGTGGTGGGTAAATGTGAAGGAGTTTTTGTAGCTTTTTCGTTGTAGGTTTAGGTTCAAACTAAAACTAGGTGTTTGATAAAAAACTTTTTAACCCAAAGTAACACGGATCAAAACTAATTTCATATGTTTGTTAATGAAATTGAAAAAGCATGTTTACTAACCAATGATTTAATCAGCAGAATTGGTTATGGTGACAATTTTACCCGTTTGTTATTGAAACTAAAACTAAATATTAGGACATGTATTCGTGTTGTGTTGTGTTATGTTGTGTAGTATAGATGAACGTTGTGTGTTAATTCATAAAAATAGCAGCTGATGTATGTTTATAGACTGTTTTAAATATTATGTTGGGAATGATAAAGACTTAAAAAAAAACAGTTCTTGCTGCTGCTGATGCATGTTTAAATGTGTGTGTATGAATGTGTATTTTTGTATGAATGCTATAATTAGCATCTAAATGCTATAATTATAATAGCGCAAACACATGTTTGTGATGTGTACGGATGTATGAGGGGGGGGGGGGGTAATGTGAATTTGAGTTTTTGGGCAATTTTTGCTTAAAAGTGTGTTTTGATTTTAAAAAAATACTAAATATAAGTGTGTGTTGTGATTGAGCATGGGTAGTGTAATACTTCTTTTGAATTGATCTGGTTAGTTGCAAAGTGACTAAGACTCTCACCTCAATTATGCATATTTGATTGCTCTGACTGATCTTATTAAGAACCAAGTAGATTTGTGATCAATAGATTATGTTTTTGCCTAATATAAAGTTATGATTTGTGAAAAGTATACGCATGATAATAATAATCGATTCTTCATTTTAGTTCGTTCATTTACCTTTTCTAGATTTATATAGCAAGCCATGTACTTGAGATCTAAATTTTTTTCTTATCTCGATCTTACAGGACATTATTAGAGTGCAAAGCATTAGTTATATGTATCGGTGTCTGTCTGATAAGTTGAGGCAGTTGCATCGGCTCTTAATGAGCCAATGGACATCATCTTTGAAGCTTTTGAACTAATGTTAAGCGGGTATTTGTTGTTTCAGGAATATTTTTTGGTAGGACAATGAGGAAGAAGCGAAGGCTTTGTGACGGAATACCCATTTTCACTGGTTATTTAATGTTTTAGGGTTGCTGCTCTATTGCAGTAAGTCTGTTACTTGTTTTATTTGGTTCGTAACTGGTGTTAACCATTCCTTTCATACGGTTAAAGGGATAACACTTCAGCTAAAACGACCTTAAATGCTGCATAAGAATATTTATTTGCTTAATCCAACCAATGATATTGCGGTAATAATACATCAATTGGAAGGTTAATTATAATGATTTGGTAATCTCAGTTACGTATATTTTGGTGAAAGAGTGTTCTAATTTAAGCTGCAACTTGAGTCTACACAGGTAAACTAAAACTTATGATCAACTTCATGATTGTGGTATTTTTTTATAGTGTCCGTGGTAGATAACTCTTAATATTTTTATGTAGAACAAGTTAAGCCAAACCACTAAGGTGTTGGTAGTAGTGGGTTGCAGTTTTGTGTGCACATTCTATCTAGAATTGAAATATAGTATTTTGTTGATCCGTGTCACTCTTATATTAGCAGATGTTCTGGTTATTTCTTCGTACTAAAGTGGACAGTGGTTGCTGCGTTTTTACTACTAAGATTTTCAGTGTGTTATAGCTTAGTTATGCACCACTTTGTTGTGTTTTGCATGTGATTCTATAGTGTATTGTAGCTAAGTTTTGTTGCACTCTTATAGCTTTCTCTTTTGTTTTTGGCTGGATTTGTAGTGGATTTTATTGAGTTTTGCTGTTTTTTAATATAATTATATGAAAAAATCAGTGTTTACATGAGAGTTTTGCTGCATTGCAGTATTTTTTTTTCTAGACTACTTTCACACTTTAGTTATCATACACAAAATGTCACGAGAATAACTTAATGTCGTTTTATAAGGTGTTCTTTAATGTGTCATACTTGACTCTTTCTCTGGTGAATAGCTTATGCCAATGTTGATGCTCCTATTGAAGGATGTAGTGAGAAGACAAATGAAGCAATGAAGAGGCTTAAGTTTGACAGGGATAACTATTACATCTGTTTGGACGGTCAAGATTTACTAATCCTTTGTTCCTTGAACTGGTAAGTAATATGTTAAGGGGCTTATTTTAACCTCAAGAATCTGAACATAGCTAATGCACTGAAAGTTAAACAACCTGCTGTTTTATTTTAGTTTTTGGGTTGAGGTTAAATTTTTATAGACTCATAATGCATATAGATTTTGAATAAGGTTTGACATTTGAAGCCTAAATGGTGAAGATGATATATACATGATTTGATTTGTAATGCTATAACAACTTCATTTGATCGATTTCATAATCCAATTTTTTTAGGATGCGTTTAGATTTAAGTCCTAATTTATTGCTTTGAATAACTATTTTGGTTATGATTTCATATTGATTATGAAATCATGTTGTATGATATGTAATGATGCATATGTGTTGTATTTGTATTTTAATGATTTTATATCCATTATCAGATTATCATGTATAACCTAACAAGGTTGTATAACCTAAGCTAGGCATGTAAACTATTTTTTTGTATGAAGTTGGTGTCAGGTAATGTAAACTTGGTGAAGAGTAATATGTGTAGTACAAGATTCAAGTGTGTTTTTTTCACATTGGATTCAATTTGACATGTAATACAAATTTTGTATTTTATTTTCGTGTTTTGGTTTTCACGTATGTTCTACAAATTTGTATTATTTTAAATGTAAACTTGTATGTCTTATAATGACTTTCATATGAGAAACATGCTATAAAAATATACTTTTTTATTGCACGACACAAAATAAAGTTTGAAAAAAATGATCTGAGTATATCATAAGTATCTTGATATTGATGAACCTAAAGGCATATCAAGAGTATTTTGATACTGATGAATCAAAAGATAATAGAAAAGTGTACAAAAGTTTAAAAATTGTATAAGTGTACAAAAGTTTAAAAATTGTATTGATCTAAATTGAAGTGACATAGTAAATAGTTTAATTGTATATTTTTCATTTCATATGGAGTATCTTATCCATGGTTTTGTACATTAAAAACTCCTAAAAGATTGATATGTTAATTAAAATTTTGTATGTTATTCATCGTAGGGTTTTTGTTAGCCACCGTTAGTTGACCATTGTGTGCACCATGATCATCACATAATTGTCGAATCTCATTTTAAAAATGTTTCACAAGTAAGGCTTACTTATCGCGTTGTAAGTTGATTCCGCCGCTGCATCGCGCGGGTATCCTACTAGTTATATATGATAGATGATAGATGGTTAAGCTTTGAGAATTTGAGAACAATATTAACAAATTACATGTTGACACATCATCTAACTCATTCACATGCAAAAGGTTAATTCGGTCATTTTGCCCTCCATTTCTAATTTCAACTTCTTTCATTTATGTATAAATCTGACATTTTTTCACTTTATTATTTCTAAAACAACTTTATCTTTTTATCACTTGAATCACCATATTAGCTTCATCTCCAACCGCCAAATCAACTTCAAGAAAAAATCCTTATTTCAAAATCTCAAATATCAATGGATTCATAAAAAATGGATCCTATTAAAAAAATTTTCAACCTACCACAGCCTCATATCTATCCTATATATCATCTCCGGCGGTACCAACCACCATCACCACCGTCATGAACATCCTCCTCCGTTACATCCTAGCTTACGCAGCAATTGAAAATACATCTAATTCCTGTACCTATTGATGTTGTCGATCGGTGTTGCGGTCTCGCCGGCGAATTTGTGAGCTCAATTCCTGAGATTTGTGGGCACGAACATAGCAGTAATTTTCAATCAATTGTTTGATATTGAGCTTTTGTATCATAGTTTAGAAAAGCGAGGATTTTGGTGTTAATGAAGATTCCAAGCGAGCCGAAGAAGACGCTACCGGAATCATTGTCGTCTAGAGAATTAGCACCGTAATGAGGTATTAATTATCCATATATGTTTTCCTTGTTGATAAATTAATTTTGGTTTGTAGGAAGCCATTTTTTCTCGATCACGTTCGGTGTATGATTTTCCTATTTAAATATTCCAAAAAAGTTTAATTATTTCATTTTAGGATGAATATTGTGATTTTGGAGTATCCAGATTATTTCAAGAAGTTTTTTCATTCTTGTTTATAAATTGATCACTTGAATTTATATAAAAATAGTCTCATGTATTTCGAACTCGCATTAATATATTACATATATGATATATGTACTTACATAGAATATTCTTAAAATCTTATTATTACAAGATGTTAGTTTTCTAACATTAGTTTCTTTTTCATAGATGCAAGCACTTTTGTGATCAAAGAGGACGATGATGATAATGAAGAAATGAAGAACAAGTTGATGATGTATATTTTTTTGTTTTTAATATTTTTTTTAGGTATTTTTGTTAAATAGCATATATGTCTTTTCTTTAAAATCACGATTGTTGGTATTTGTGTAAATATAAGACTTTCAACTTCACATTTGAAAAAAAACATGTATTTGTATGTGTTATCTAATGTCCATAATTTACTTTTACGTTGTCCATTTAATTTACATACATGTTTTTTAAATATTTGTTTTATGCATATTCTTCTTTCAACAGTAGTTAAGTATTACTAACATAAAACTATTTTTAGTTTTTTTACGTATTTGTATTATGCATATTCTTCTTGCTTACACATATGTTTATATGCATTACATATGCATCTCATTTAATACTCATCTCATGCGAGTATTAAAGTTTTATTATTTTAATTTGTTAACTCTTTCCTAACACTTTTTATTCAACTGTGAACATTTATAATAAATGACTTAAAGTTGATTTGAGTTGATGCAATAGTACTTTACTTTTTCTTAAAAAATCATATTGTCCCAACAATACAATTCATAGGGCTTCGTGTATTTTTAGTTTTTTTATTTAGCACATTTGTTTTATTTTATTATGGTTTGCTAACTTATGTGATAACTTTAAAATAAAGATTTTTCATTTTTTATTTACAACATAGGTGTTATAATGACATACAACTACTAACTCACTACAAAAACAGAAAAAAAAAACACAATGACATTTCCAATTAAAAATATGTAATTTCCAAAAATACATATATTTTGTCATAAAATTTTAAAGTTTCTGAATTCTAATTGACTTACAACTAGCAACTCGCTAAAATCAAATAATACTTATAAAAACCCACACAAAAAACTAAAACAATGATACGAAAGCTAGGCTTTTAGTAAACATTAGTTGTTTCAAAACATAGAATTGTGCAAAAATAATCCATTAATTTGAAACACATTTAACATTATTTTGTTTTTAACATTATTTTGTTTATAATTCTTATAGAAAGGTTAAAAATTATACATTGGTTACCAAAATATATACCTTGTTAGTCAAAACACATACCAACACAAAAAGAAACTATTATGTAAATTGTAAAACATAATAGTATCTTACAAATTATATTTGGCTCGATGGAGCCGAAGATCAAAACCCAACAACTAACGTAGATTAGATGAGGACGACGTCGATGGTGGTGGACTGGTGGTTTCTTGTGCATGTGTGGGTTAAATATGGTGGTGTTGTTCGGCGGTGGTGGGTGGGGTGGTGGTGATGGCGCCAATGGCATGCTAAAACACATATAAATGAAGAACTTCATGAATGACTTGTATATACACATTGGTTTTCTTGTTAGAGAGAATAAATTGAAAATATTGAAAGGTGTTTTGAAAATATATAAGTTGAATTGAAGAGGAGAAAGATTATCCAGGAGGAGAGAGAGTGTGCATGAGGAGAGAGATTATGCAGAATTTTTGACCCTTTTGGGACTCATAATTTTTTTTCTCTTCGGAAACTACCATTCCTACAAAAAAGCTGAATTATATATAGTTTACACATTATTTTACACATAGAATAAATCTCTAACGGTATACTTTAGAAGTAGGACAAAGGCTTTATCCACCCACATCATAAAAAAATTGTCAACTCGCATATAAGGAACTTGGACTAACAAAAAGCTATTCATTTTATTAGTGGACATCCTTCAATGCATACTATATAATCACAAATAGAACTATGATTGGATCATGTCGAATGTTGACCTAACCTAGGATCAAATATGGTGTAATTATTAAGAACGTTCGTTACAATTCGGCACTTGAAGATAACAACTAACGTCGCTCTCAAAAGGCGGAGAAATAAAGTAAGAATCTTTGCAGGGAAGATGGTTATGGATACACGCCTTCTTATAACCAGTTAATCCATACAACGAGCTTTATTCCTTATGCTACCAACAATGGAAAATACTTTCATAACACAACTCTTAGGATAAAGGAAGCTCCTTAAGGCCTTTTACGTTAATATCAAGGGATACCTAAGGTAGGTTGAGAGCGGCTACTTACATTGGAAACTAATACGACGCGAGCGAATTAAATCTGGAATCGACTTAGTAGTGGCAAAGACATGATAAGACTATTAACTTCTAAGTATTGTTTTCGGAAGCTACAAGATGAATGTGAATATAGTTAGTGGAACCTTTCGAAAATCCTACCCATTCTTCTTTCGTTCCTACTAAGATAAAATTCATTTATTACTTTGGATTTAGACCGTAAATGACGTTCCCTTACTCATATAATACTCTGAACCCTCATCACCCCTACGAGTAACTTATAAGCTCGAACGTGTGTGAAACACAATTATGACGATAATACATAGGGATAGACCCGCAAACCTAAAGCTAACCTTAGAGAAAATTCGTCACTACAAACTTATCTCCCACATCAAAGTTGCTTACATCACCTTGTAAACAATTACTATCAACTCTTTCTAAACCATTATCATTCAAATAGAGAATACAACACCGTGGACGCTAATTCCTAAGTACATATCAACCTGACCATATACAAAAAATTCCTGTAGTTGCATGAATATAATGAGAAAAGCACTTTGTTATACTCTAACCCCTAGTAAATCTTAACTCTAGACTTTCATGGATACTTACTTACCTTCATCTCCTAGATTTCCGTAAAACAACTCTATACATAGCATATGAGTCTTTCGTTTTCATCAACGAACTAGCCTTTCTAAGCTTGTATATTGAGGGAATGCTTTGCGGACAATTTACCTTTCTGTACTCCTATTAAATTTATTGAATTTTGTAATCCCGATTAGGAAGAGCGTGCGAAGAATGTTGTATATTCTGTCATGCAGAATTCAAAATAATTACGACCTCATAACTTAAATCCTTTTCCATTTATGACTCAACGCCACACTAGTTGAAATTTTCATCATATCTACTCAATATACGAGTTCCACCAATCCCTTAGTAAAAATACATCCCTTAGATACCTAAATGAGTACTCGAATCTTTCTTAACCTACGCTCTTGATGTTACTCATCCTTGTAACTTCTATTTAAAATTTTAAAACCTCGAAGATAACTTTAGCTGGCAGACTACTTCAACTATCTCAAGCCTAACTCTAAACAATAGCCTGCTAAACATCTTCGATCATATATGTTGAACAGAAGACAATGAAGGAGAGTAGAACTACTCGACAACTAGGACCAAGAGATACAATATCATCTATGTGAAATGCACGTGGTTGACATATATGTAGCATGAAATTTCATTATTTTTCATTTGAGTATAAATAACGTTATAAAAAAATAATTTTTTCTCGTTTTTTCACTTTCAATACTACATATATGTAATATACGATACCGTAGTTTTTAAATTGGGGAAATGAATACGGTGTTGTTATGAACCTAAATTACCCAAGAAACCTTCAAAACTACATACTTTGATAAAATCTCAAAAGTTCAAGGGCATTGATTTCGATGACGTTATCATAAAAAAAACAACATCATCGTGCCTCAATTCCAAATTTGGATTTTCTCAAATGATCGTATTAACATTGCTAGCAATAACTTGGTTCACGTTATGTAATGTGGTATGAATATGTGCAACATGCGCATATCATAATACCAATTATATGAGTCATGTTATATTAATCTGTTAGTTGGAATTGAG
This sequence comes from Tagetes erecta, assembly GCA_030867185.1. Lineage (NCBI taxonomy): Eukaryota > Viridiplantae > Streptophyta > Magnoliopsida > Asterales > Asteraceae > Tagetes > Tagetes erecta. The sequence continues at coordinate 20,345,010 of CM061497.1, read as the reverse complement.
AAGCCAAATTGACTTACGATCGATTTTTAAAGGGCGAATAATATTTTACTAAAATGAATGACGATTATTGAGTAAATGAGAAAGAGAAAAATTATGATCTAAGAGGAGAAGACTGAGTCGTCCATTAACATTGAATAAAGATGAATGAGTTAAGTTTTCTAATAAAAAAATTTAAGTTAATTTATTAAAGCTACGTAATTTTAATGGTTTTACGTGTAACTTAGGTGCATAACATCACCATATTCACTATCCCCTTTTAAATTTTATAGTATTGCATATATGTAGTATCGTATACTACATATATGTAGTATCAAAGTACTACATATATGCAGTATATGCAATATTGATGCATTGTTATCTTATAGTTTGAATTTCAAGTTTTTTTTTTACTTTTTATGATATTTATAATTGGTTTATTAGTTTATTGTTACACCCCCAAATTCCACTAACGGAGTTTTACCGTTAGGCGTGTGACACACCAGGATCCGATCATTAGTTACACCAAACGACGTATATGATTTTGAAAAGTAACGTATTGTATTAAATAATAAAAATTAAAATAAAGTTTTACATTAGATGCGGAAGCGTAAATAGTAAATGAGAATCTTTTTGGTAAATAATATTTGAATTTACAAATGCAAATATAATAAATAAAGTTGATTTCTGAAATCAATGCGACCAATGAATGAATGCCCTATCCGTGAGTGTAATCTTGGCAACCTGAGATAAACATGCTAAAGTGTGTCAACATAAAGTTGGTGAGTTCACAGGTTTATAAAACTTGAAAGTAAGTTCCAAAAGCAAATTCAGAAATTCCCTTAGTATATCAAGTAGTTAGCTAGACTACTATGCATGCTACACTAGTGTACGAAAGTGTTTACGACCGAAGCTGACAGCAATGTAAAGAAATGAATGCCTCAAGCCAATGTCTCCCAGACACGGTAAAAGATAGGACAATTAAACACCCGTTCGACCTCCAGTCGTGCTGGCGCGACCAGCCCGGAAGGGGTTTGTCAAACCCAGTAGTACTACTCAAAATTTCCTCGCTTTGCAATATAATTAACGCTTCAAACGTAAGGCAAAAGTACTGACACTAGGTACGCATGTGATCATACTAAGAAACAAGAATGTTAAAGAAGTAATTTACAGCATGTTATCTCCCCCCAAAAAGAGTAAGTAAAAGTAAAGTAAAAGGGGCCGTGAAACTCACCTTAGTAACCAGCAAGTACATGTATATATGTTCATGTTGTAAAGCTCACGCAAGCACAATGCACATGAATTCACCAAAAATATCCCTATTGATACACAAGATAATAATCTTTAACGAACTATCATTCAATTGATAAGAAACTTTTACATTTAGGATGCTGGATTGTTCTTTGTAAATATAATTACATATTGTTGCTTGTTCTCACTAAATGAGATGATCCAAAGAATTAAGGAGACGATAATACCATGTATGAATTAATATCAAATCAATCATATTTGTATACATGTAACAAGTATGTGTGTGTATAATGGTCTCATGTCACGAGTTATTATTATTAGTAACAATATTTAACTTGTTTCGCTTATTGTAGCATTGTCTCATTGTCAAAGATCTACTTATATAATAGGTTCGTGTCATCGTATCTTTATACAACAAGTACTCAGTTCATATCTTTGTTCGATTCACTATTTGTGTATACTACTCCCTTTCAATTTTATATTCAAGCTCAACACGATCGATTTTTTTTTTATAAAATGTAATACTTATAATTTGTGTAATATACCTTTTCATTTCCGTTTTCCAAATCCGCCCATATTCTTTGTCCAAGACCCGGTTTCTTCCATCCATACGCATATCAACTAGAACCTCCAAGAAACACCATTCATCTCCAACAATCACCGTCATCCATCCTCGACCCCCATAGACCATCGTTGAAACACACTAGTACCATCACCAACCACCACTATCACAACCATGACAACCAAAACCTGCTACTGTAACATAGCCATCATCGTAGCACAACCCCAACACCACCACATTAAGAGCTTTAACCCGTCACCACTGCTGCTGCACTCTTTTTCTGACCATAACTTTCAAACCGTAGCGTTTCAGAGAATGCCATTACCACCGTCAGAATCATCTCGTCAAGACGAAGATTTTGATATATAATACGTGCCATGGAAACTGCCAGAGAAGGCCAGAAATCGGCCGGAAACGAATAACACACATGAAACCCATAGCCGCCGCAAGACTTTAACGGCCTATAACTTCTTCGTTGCTGCGATTTAGAAGACACATTTACTATCATTGGAACCGTCTCGTCGAGTCGAAGATTTTGATATATAATACGCTCCATGGGGATGTCGGAGCTAGCCGGAAAACGGCCGGAAAGTGGTTGTTGAGGGGGGGTGGCGGCTGGACAAGGGAGGGATGAGTAAATTAGGTTTTGCAAAAATGAGAGGAAGTTCCATACTAGGGTTTTTATAGTTAGGGTTATCTTGTGGGCTTGTTACGTAACTAATGTGTGTAACGCACCGTTTCTTGTATTGTTTCTATCCCGAATCTCCGGCAAAGCTTACATTTCTTTCATTATATTCTAAATCGTTTCCAAATATCATTTCCTTGATTTATAATTTATTTTGTTTGAACGTGTTTCATCAAATACGCGTTTCACATTTAAATACGTTCTTTTGTTATCGAATTAACTTATTTGAACTCTTATGTATCTAGTCAATATATTTTATAATAATGAATAAGATAATTTCTCGTTATAACGTATTGGGCCTTTAATTGGCCTTAAATATCTTATTGGGCTTTCAAGCCCATTTACTTGAAATCCATTGCGTTTAAACCAATAAATCATATTGTGCAATAACTGACACGTAAAATGTGACAGAATCAACGACACTAACGAAGTTGTGTAAACGGAGTTAACCAAAAATGTCGATTGTCACATCATCCCCTTGTTGAAAGAATTTTCGTCCCGAAAATTAGATACAGTCGGTAAAGGTTAGAGACTAAAGAGAAAAAAAAATTTCGAGGTGGCCACATCATCCCTTTGTTGAAAGAAATTTCGTCCCGAAATTTAACCATTTTCATTAGTTTAAAATATTATCGTTCTGAATAATTGAGGATGTCGTCAAAATCTAAGAATATGTGGAGAAGGATGAACAATGAGATTACGTGTTTGTTCGGAAGTACTTATTCCGAGCAAAAATGATCAAAAAATTTAATAAATATTTATATCTTCAATAACTATATGGTTTGTTGTGATCGAGAGGACAAGTGGTTGTACGACAAAGGATAATATGTGATTAAAGTTTACGTATTGAAGTAGTGTTAAAATCAAAGAGTCGATGTTACATGGGTCTTAGGGGGGGGGGGTATGTTACAATATCACTTAGTATTTTTATCACTGCGAACAATGGATATTTAAAGATTATAAGTGTCTATGTATATAATGGATTAACCTATGAATAATGGATAGAAAAATGTACTTAGGAATCATGTGTTTGTAATAACTCGAAGGTGATCGTTTATAGACTCGCGACATTGATAACGCTTAAGTTGGGTTACTGTTACGCGACAATCTGATAGAGAAGTATGAATATATTTTCCTATTTATTGATCATAGATAATGTTTATGAATTTAAATGTTCTTGATGGATAAAAGAAGTTTTAGACCCAAGACGTGTTTTATAGTTGTGGAGATGCAGATAACGATTGAAATACCTTCGTTGGGGATATTCTTATGTAACTTAGAGTCAAAGACAACTTAATGTTTTGTTTATCTTGTAGTACTATGAATACAATACGATTTAAGTGAAGTACCTCTAAGGGGATGGAACCGATATATTACGGGGTATTAAGGTGAATGCTTAAGCAGTAAAGATTCACTTCATGAAAGGTAATCCGGAATGTGAAATATTATGTGGTTGGTCTACCATACCAAAAGGAGGTTTTCTCAATGAGTTTATATCCTTATGTGACTCCTCTAAGGAAACCTTACAAGTATAGAGTTTGTTTAACGTCCGTTTGAGAGAACATGATGCTAAGGAATCTCTGGTGCTTGAAAAAAAAACAGTCATAATACACCAACTAGAATTTTAAGTATCTCATGTCATACGACAAGTTTTGTGACTTCAAGAAGGTAATAGTTTCAGCTACATGCTATATATTGATCAAAGGGGCATAAATTATTAGCATTGGGGTTAATGTCTAGAAGTGGTATATTATTAAGTTTGTCAAAATAGATCCTTAATTTGTAATCGGGTCATAATAGATGGACTTCAATAGTAGAATATGTTCTGTAATTTAGATGTAACGTAGTTTGTACGTATTTGAGTTTGTAGTGTTTGTGATTCATAGTTGTGTTGTAGGTATTTACCATCCATAGATGGGTTTTTATATGTATTGATATAAGATAAACTAAATATTAGTGTGTTATTTAGAGATGGATTTCGTTCCAGATAGACTTTTGTTCCAACTGGATTTGTGTTGAGTTATTCTACACATTTGTGCTTCTAGGTAGATCCCACATGAAAGGTTTTGCCATGATCATCGTGTACCTATAAATTCACCATTACGTTGCGCATCCGTAATTGTCAATTTATCTTACACGATCACCCTAGTTTGTCTCCCGTCATGGGCTTTAATGTTAAGTCTTATCAAGATTATGGTTTTGTTGTTATCTATAAGATATGTTATCTTATTTCGAATATAGGATGTATAGAAGAGATATGGTATGCTTACAACTAGCCTAAGACAAACCTGTTACATGTTTATGATTGGTGTGATGTACCTAAAGGAAATCATACGTCAAGTATCCTATGTTCTCATGATAATTATCCAGGTAAGTCTGCTAGCAACATGTAGTGAGCATACATTACTTAGAAGTAACAAAAGCATTGTGACATCTGCCCCAAACCCGAACCCGAATGCCCGACTCGAACCCGAAATCATCTATTTTCATTCTATTCGTATTCGTATTTATCTCTCTTTAAATATAACGCTTCATTAATACAAATATATATAATAGATATCTTGAGCCTTAGCGACCGAGTTATTATCCAACGTTTACAAATTAATTACCATTTACAACAATTAAATCCCCAAAATGTATACATATATTGTATTTTTACAAAAATAGTTTTAAAGATAAATACTACTAAGTCTCAAAATAACAATTTAATGTCAAAAACAACGTAATTGTATAAAAACATCAATTTTATAAACGTTACAAGGTAAGACAGTTAAGTTAGTTTGTTAAATTAATTTTAAGCTAACTTTGGGTTAAAAATGCTAACTTTTTAAACTTATATTAAAGTTTCAACATCTAACAATAACATCAACAAAACTTGAGGGGCAAAACGGTAAGTTTAAAATCCCAAACCCACTCCCTCGCTCACATCCCGTGTTTCCGGCGATTTCACTCGCCGACGCCGGCAAGATTCCGGCTAGTCTCCGGCCACTTCCAAAAAACCAAGTTTTGAGTCGTTTAAGTCCAAAATAAATCATCTAAAACGTTCCCCTACATGTCTCGAACCTGTGGCTTATGATTAATTTTGTTATAAAGTGCGAATCAACCGGTTAAAATCAATATTATAGTGTTCGGTTTCGTGTTCATTACTCACAATCTTCAATCGTTACATAACGCACTAAAACAATAAATTCTAGTAACTACAACCATTATCTCGGCGTTTTGAGATCATTAGAAGCAATCAATTGGTTAATCATATCAAATTAAACGCACAATTAAGCTTTTATGTTCGTATTCAACTTTCAACTCAAACGACTTCTTTCTAGTAACCAAAACGCAATTCAATCGATCTACACGCTTATCATCGCTCGGTCATCCTCTATGTAACATCAATTTCTGGTTTAAGCATCCAAAAATCCCTGTGTGATTGTCACCACAGTTGTTCCTGTTCTTCATCTTTACCGATCCAAAACATCATCAATCAAGTAAGTAAAACATGTTAAAATACTCGTTATCATTCATTGATTAAAAGCCCTATCATCAATTGTTGTTTGGCTACTAAAATCCGGGTCAATTGGATCGAATCAATTTCTAGGGTTCATATGGTTTTTGGGGTTTTTGTAATAAAAATGTTAAAAATATTTATGTTCCAAATCTTATACAAAAATAAGCATAGCGCGGCTGGTTGTGTCTGTATTGGTGACCGTAGAGGTCCCTGGTTCGAAACCGGGGACGTACACATGTTTTATTCTTTTTTTTTCTTAATGTTTAACTACACTACCTTTTAAGCTTACTAACAAAAACTAATACTACATTTATATATACTAGAAAATACTAAAAATCTTATAAAATAGATCAAAATCATTATTTTATTTAAACTTAGTTTTATAAAATCTAATTATTACAAATACTTTCAAATACTATAAAAATGTATTTTAATACTTACAAAATGTATACAAAGTTTGATAAAAATATAGTTTATACAAATAATACTTTTAAATAGACGTTTTGTTTATTTCCAACAAGGATAACATATTTATACGATTGTGGTTAAAAATATATTATTAGAAGTTATATTGTTTATCAAAGTAATTATTGTATCTAGTGCCATCGTTCCGATTAAATTAGTCGAGTTTATATATTTTAGTCGTCTAACGAAAAACCCCCAAATCCCAATCTGAAACCCTAGAATTCCAATTTCCTTTGACTTCTATTTTTTTAAAAGCTAGTTTCTATACAATATGTTTACTAAGTTAGGATTGTCATTTAATTAGGTGATTCTAATATTTTGACGATCCTCGTTTCAATTCGGAACTATTTACTATTTGTTTGGTGCATGAGTTTCAAGGTAAGTAAATTCACTCCCCTTTTTTTTTTACTTTTACTTTTTGGGGCTGAAATGTGTTCGATTACTATACAATGTTTTCAGTTTTCTATTGGTTTTTCAAATGAGATCATTAAATGTGTTAGTCTTGTTCCGCGGCAAGATGCAATCCTTATGTGGTAGTTTAAAGTAGTATTGTTACTTAGTAATCCCACCGGTACAATGTTAGCGCTAATGGTTTGACAAACCCACCTGCATGTATTTCAAAACAGGTGATTTAAACCCGGCCATTCAATTTCAATGTTACAAGTTGCTATGTTACAAGTTTCTATGCTATGTCCCTAAGTTGCAAAAATAATTATTGATAACCAATATCGAGACGGTTACGTGACGGTTACTAAAAAGGTTATCTTTAATTTACAACATGAGTTGGTTCCTCATGATAAATGATTACAAGTTGCTATACAATGATGGTGTTCAATGTGTGTTCAATGTGTGTTCAAGGTGTCATGGTCGAGAATGATATGAAATAGCTATGCATGTAAGATTGCGCAGCATATTATGATGATCTCGGATTTCTATATATTTGTGTATTCAAATTGTGGTTTACTCACTAGCTTTAAATAGCTAACTTTATTTTTACATATTTCAGGTGTTGCTTGATTATTTTTGCTGCTTTTGCCAAGACATAGGATTGCCTTGGACCTAGAATAATAAATCAGACATTTGCAGTTACTGTTTCGGTTTTATTACTTTTGTCGTATTCATTTAAGACTTAGGTTCAAAACTTACTACATCATTATTGAACTTAATAAATAAATACCATGTGCTTTGTTTACTATTGATATCCAATTCCAATGACAGCCCGGTGTTTCCGCCGCCGGGCGGGGTGTCACAGTTTGGTATCAGAGCCATGGTTATAGGGAACTAGGATAGGGTATTAGAAACACACCGACCTAGACTATAACCTAAGAGTTCTTAGTGCAAATAGTTTGTGCTTAGAAAACTCTTATAGAACTTACCTCTTTATTTCTTTTATGAGCATTTCTATGTCTTTCCTTTACCTCATTTCTTATCCGATTTCGCGAAGGATCGACAAGAGACTCTTCTGTGTGATTAGGATCTTTCTCTTTGTGGAATCTCGTCATCGTCTTAAGTAAGTTTGAAACGTGGGAACGTGTGCAATCTGGAAGGGGGAACGCCTGTATCACGGACATCCTGTCTAAGGCAAGCATTTCGTATAAATCTCTTTAAGAGACCTGTATGCTTACCTGGGGATGTACGAGATGAGTGTGAACCTATAGGCTAAAGCACGCCTTCTCGAATACGTTAAGAACGAACTTAGCACTTTGATAAGTCTTAAGTGTCCAAAACCAAGACACATTCCTAAGCCTTCAAATTCTATTTATTTAACGACTTTATGATTATCATTTTCTATGATTTCAAATTATTTACATGGATTTCTATATTATTCCAAATTTTATTCCAAGTTTGTTTATTCATATTTCTATGATTTTCAAAGTGATTACTATGATATATGTTTCTAAAGATTCTATGAAATTCAAAGTACAATTATTGTTTCTATTCAATCCAAAATTCCATTACAACTTATGTTATCTCAAAATTTTCTATGTCTCATGAAATTCTTTTTCTATCTTATCTTGTAGAATGGCAACTAGACGTGAACGACTTGCTAACACCATCGCGACCCAAATGGCTAATATTTTGCCTAATCTCGTGACTCAACTCAATAATGCTAATCAAAATGCTCAGCCCAAAACTCCTCATTGTACTCTTAAGTACTTCAATTCTTGCGGTCCAACGAAATTCTTCGGTAACGAAGGGGCTACTGGTCTTCTCCAATGGTACGAAAGCATGGAGAGTACCTTTGTCAATTGTGATTGCCCTGAAAACTTCAAAGTCCGCTATGCCACAAGTGTCCTCCAAAAGGGTGCTTTGACTTGGTGGAATGATGAGAAACGTAGACGTGGTGATGATGAAATCTCTGAAATGACTTGGGATGAATTCAAAACCGCCATGACTGATAAATATTGCCCTCCTAGCGAAATCCGTAAACTCGAGGGTGAATTCTGGGGTCTCAAACAGGACAGTGGTGAAAATGTGGCCTACAATGATCGTTTTTCTCAGCTCAGTACTCTGTGTCCTAATATGGTTACTCCCGAATCCCGTGGTATTGAACAGTATATCGGAGGGTTGCCAATGAGTATTCAAGATGCTGTTTGGGGTAGTAAGCCAGCTACTGTGGGTGAGGCAATGACTTTAGCCGGTCGCCTTACCGAAAATCATGTGCAAGCTGGTTCTCTGTTTCGTAAGGCAACAAAAAGTCCAAAGGTTCTTCTAGTGATGATTCTAAACCATCGGAGGATGATTCTTATAAGGGTTTTAAGCCCGAATCCTCGTCTCATTCCAAGAAGCGTAAGAACAATGCCCCCAATTATGCAATAACTGCTCCTGCTCCTCCTGTGGCACCACAAAGGGGTAATGATAACCGTAAGCCTTATACGGGGTTCTTGCCCAAATGCAACAAATGTCCTTTTCACCATGCTCCTGAAACTCCATGTTTTAAATGTTCTGTTTGCCAACATTATGGGCATCTGGCTAAAGATTGTTGGAATAATAATAACCGGGGTAATCAAGGTCGTGCTTGTTTCAATTGTGGCGATCCAACTCATTTCCGCAACAATTGTCCTCAGCCTATCAACGTCAACGTGAATACCAACGCTAATGCTAATCAAGCTGGTCGTGCTAGAACTTCCAATATTAACACTAATCAAGCTCAAGCAAACAATGACGTCGTGAACGATATGCTTCTCAAATGATCGTTACGTTTCTATTTTTTTTCAAGTGCCGAAAAGAACTTTGTTTCATTAGAGTTTGTTTCATCATTCCTATTTTGTCGTGTTGGATTTAATAATCTTTATGTAACGAACGAGAAAAAGTATTTCTATGAGTTTTATATTTACGGTACGAACTTAAACTTCAAGGTCTTGTTTTTCATGATTATCTTTTGCCTTACGTTTAACTCAAAATTTATGCGCTAGGATTAGGTCGCGTGTTTCGCTCGTGTCGATGTAAAGACAAAGAAAGATAACTCGTTCCGTATGTGCGTCGATCGCAAGCTTAATATATATGTATGATAAAAAAATAATAATAAATGCAAACTTAACAAACAAATAAATTATTTCCCATATTTCAAAGTTGAAAAATGTTTAACTGATGAAAACCTCCTTGTGCCACTCAAGTGAAACCAAAATTCCAAATCAATGAATCCATACAACTTATTGAACGGACATTAGAAATTGTGGACCGTGAAGTTAAGCCACTCAAGCTTAGTCGGATACCGAAAGTTCGTTCACAATCAAAACGCGAACCTGAGTTTACTTGGGAACGTGAGTACCAAATGAAAGCTAAATATCTGCATCTTTTCATTCCTTTTTCCTTCTTCGGTTTGAGCAAATTTCAGGACGAAATTTCTATAAAGAGGGGAGACTGTGACATCTGCCCCAAACCCGAACCCGAATGCCCGACTCGAACCCGAAATCATCTATTTTCATTCTATTCGTATTCGCATTTATCTCTCTTTAAATATAACGCTTCATTAATACAAATATATATAATAGATATCTTGAGCCTTAGCGACCGAGTTATTATCCAACGTTTACAAATTAATTACCATTTACAACAATTAAATCCCCAAAATGTATACATATATTGTATTTTTACAAAAATAGTTTTAAAGATAAATACTACTAAGTCTCAAAATAACAATTTAATGTCAAAAACAACGTAATTGTATAAAAACATCAATTTTATAAACGTTACAAGGTAAGACAGTTAAGTTAGTTTGTTAAATTAATTTTAAGCTAACTTTGGGTTAAAAATGCTAACTTTTTAAACTTATATTAAAGTTTCAACATCTAACAATAACATCAACAAAACTTGAGGGGCAAAACGGTAAGTTTAAAATCCCAAACCCACTCCCTCGCTCACATCCCGTGTTTCCGGCGATTTCACTCGCCGACGCCGGCAAGATTCCGGCTAGTCTCCGGCCACTTCCAAAAAACCAAGTTTTGAGTCGTTTAAGTCCAAAATAAATCATCTAAAACGTTCCCCTACATGTCTCGAACCTATGGCTTATGATTAATTTTGTTATAAAGTGCGAATCAACCGGTTAAAATCAATATTATAGTGTTCGGTTTCGTGTTCATTACTCACAATCTTCAATCGTTACATAACGCACTAAAACAATAAATTCTAGTAACTACAACCATTATCTCGGCGTTTTGAGATCATTAGAAGCAATCAATTGGTTAATCATATGAAATTAAACGCACAATTAAGCTTTTATGTTCGTATTCAACTTTCAACTCAAACGACTTCTTTCTAGTAACCAAAACGCAATTCAATCGATCTACACGCTTATCATCGCTCGGTCATCCTCTCTGTAACATCAATTTCTGGTTAAGCATCCAAAAATCCCTGTGTGATTGTCACCACAGTTGTTCCTGTTCTTCATCTTTACCGATCCAAAACATCATCAATCAAGTAAGTAAAACATGTTAAAATACTCGTTATCATTCATTGATTAAAAGCCCTATCATCAATTGTTGTTTGGCTACTAAAATCCCGGTCAATTGGATCGAATCAATTCTAGGGTTCATATGGTTTTTGGGGTTTTTGTAATAAAAATGTTAAAAATATTTATGTTCTAAATCTTATACAAAAATAAGCATAGCGCGGCTGGTTGTGTCTGTATTGGTGACCTTAGAGGTCCCTGGTTCGAAACCAGGGACGTACACATGTTTTATTCTTTTTTTTTCTTAATGTTTAACTACACTACCTTTTAAGCTTACTAACAAAAACTAATACTACATTTATATATACTAGAAAATACTAAAAATCTTATAAAATAGATCAAAATCATTATTTTATTTAAACTTAGTTTTATAAAATCTAATTATTACAAATACTTTCAAATACCATAAAAATGTATTTTAATACTTACAAAATGTATACAAAGTTTGATAAAAATATAGTTTATACAAATAATACTTTTAAATAGACGTTTTGTTTATTTTCAACAAGGATAACATATTTATACGATTGTGGTTAAAAATATATTATTATAAGTTATATTGTTTATCAAAGTAATTATTGTATCTAGTGCCATCGTTCCGATTAAATTAGTCGAGTTTATATATTTTAGTCGTCTAACGAAAAACCCCCAAATCCCAATCTGAAACCCTAGAATTCCAATTTCCTTTGACTTCTATTTTTTTAAAAGCTAGTTTCTATACAATATGTTTACTAAGTTAGGATTGTCATTTAATTAGGTGATTCTAATATTTTGACGATCCTCGTTTCAATTCGGAACTATTTACTATTTGTTTGGTACCTGAGTTTCAAGGTAAGTAAATTCACTCCTCTTTTTTTTTACTTTTACTTTTTGGGGCTGAAATGTGTTCGATTACTATACAATGTTTTCAGTTTTCTATTGGTTTTTCAAATGAGATCATTAAATGTGTTAGTCTTGTATCTAGTCAATATATTTTATAATAATGAGATAATTTCTCATTATAACGTATTGGGCCTTTAATTGGCCTTAAATATCTTATTGGGCTTTCAAGCCCATTTACTTGAAATCCATTGCGTTTAAACCATTAAATCATATTGTGCAATAACTGACACGTAAAATGTGAACGACACTAACGAAGTTGTGTTAATGGAGTTAACCAAAAATGTCGGTTGTCACATTTATTATTATCTTTATGTTTAGACCTATTGGTTTTGTTTTCATTTGCCATAAGTTTTTTAATATGAAATCTTATGAACTTTTTAATTGGTTATTTGAGATCATATGTACACTTTAAATAATTATTAGACTCTTGAGTCATTTGGCCACTTAATAAATGCATCAAGTACATTGATATTACATATATATAGTATCAAAAAAACCAAAATGTTTTTTTTTAAAATTGTTTAATGTAAATAACGTATGAAAAAGTTAGTAACATTTAAAGAAAAATAGAATCAAATACAATATCGCAATACTACATATATGTAGAATGAAATTTTAAAAAACGAGAAAAAAAGTATTTTTTATGACGTTATTTATACTCAAATAAAGATAATGAATGTGACACCCTGCAAATTTAGGTTAATACCGTTAACTATCTTTTACTTATTCTGTTAAGTTTTATCAAGTTTGGGGTTGAAATTGCAAATAACTAGAGTCATTAAGTAACTTAAAAATTTAATTTAGATGACCTACTAAAGTTCAAGGGCCAAATGTGTAAGTTTGAAAATTATAAACCCAACCCCCCTTGCACCCGTCTTCTATCTCTCGACACACACACATAAAGCAAACCCTACCGGCCGCACAACCCCCTCCCTGCACCTCTCTAGTCACCGGGCGGCGCAATCATCAGTACGCATAACATCATATCAGCCCCGCCCCCCGTTGCGCAGCATCACTGCTGTTCGAAGAACCAAAACTTTCCGGCAGAACCTGAAACTCCGACGACCTCAACTACAGTCGGCTCACTCAGTAGAAACGTCGTTCGTGTCAGTCATCACATCTCATGGGTATGTTCCAGATTCCCTGATTCTTTATTTCGTATCCGATCGCGTTCTGGGTTTCGATTGAAGTTACGATTTCGTTACGGGTACGTTTTGTTCCCGGTTTGATTCAGCAGGTCGGTATATATATATATATGTGTGCGTATGATCTATATGTAAGTTATGGTGTATGTAACAGTATGTGTGGTAAGTATAATGTCGTATTTATGATCATGCATGTATAATAGCAGGTGTAAGATGTATGTATATGTGTGTGCACAGGAACGATATATATTGTTGTGTTGTATGTTGGTATAGGTGTAGATGAAGCTTGAGCAACGACACTAGTAGCCATATATATGTTTGTGTGCGTGCGTTTTGTATGTATATATGTGATACAGTGCATGTTTTGTATATATGTATATGTGACAGATTGTTATCAGAGCCATAAGTTATAGGGAACTAGCATTTGCATCTAGACTATAACTAGGCATTGCATTAGTTACACTCACATTGCACATTAGTTAGGGCTTATACGTGTTCCTATACGTGCTACCTTATATGTGTTTCCTTAGGCAAACTTCCTATACTCTTTTATTATGCGTAACTGTAGAGCATATTCCGACCTTTATTTGATTCTCATTCCCATCATATTACGGATTCGTTTTCGGGGTTCGAGAAGCGTCGTCTGAAGTTTATCGTTGGGCCGGTGGACAATGATCGAACCGTCCTTATCCGAACAATTGGTCTCTGTATTCCTTGGGTATATAATGAATGATGGGTAAGGGGAACATGCTACCCCCCCCCCCCCCGCGTTCTATGTTGGTGCTGAACCATTTATTTAAACTTTTAAACATTTTCCATCTTGTCATATTTACCTTCTTTCGTCAAGTCTGTACTTGTTGCACGGGTGAAAACTTAGGACTCGAAGGGGCATGTCGTAAAGATGAATATATATAGTAATCTTGTTCTACGTACAAACTGGTTGGACGCGATCGTTACCTGCATTACGGTAGAAAATTTTTGTCATATAAACGTCATTATTACCCGGTCCATGAGCTTTCATTTTTGTTAATATTTCTTGGGGGATAAATCAACCACAAAGTGGATGAACGTTTTTTTTTCCTACTTCCTAATCGAATTGTCCTGTCTTGAGTAAAAGAATAACCTTATGCTCTTCGGTAGCTTATGTCAGTGAATGATTCCATCAACAATCCATAACTCAAGTTAATGCTTAAAACGAACAATTCCCGACTATACTTCCTAATATAACTCCTAGTTAACCAATTTAAAGTTGAAGATTAAGCTGTAGATAACCTTCCATCCTTGACGCCTCTCGGTACCCAACATTATAGTCGTTGGGATGTTTTAACACCAAACAGGTGGAATTATGATGAGCATGCAAAACAAATTATCATCACGGGTGCACACGGGATAGTAATTTGTAGTGCATGTGAATCCTAGTGAGACCTAACTCGTGGATAAATGGTTCTAATGTGTAATGTATCGCTTAAATTTCTTCCACTGTAAGTGGAAATTCTCGTAAGCCCTTTAGCGAGTGGCTGGTGTCACAAAACCTGCTCGTTAACTGTTAGACACTAATATAAGGTTGGAGAGGTTTAAAGACATCAAAATTATCATCAATATTATCTCCGTTGATCTGTACCGCTCTCAGGAACACTATATTAATGAGTAATTAAATGTACAATTTATTACGAAAGGAGAAACTCGAAGAATTGTTGTAACACCTAAGTGATGTTTAAGCAATAATAATTTAGGGGAAACCGCTATACACCTAGACACTTATGACTTACATATACCCATTATTCGCAGCAATAACAGAAACTAAGTGATTTTTGAAACTAAGTTCACGTAAAAACACGATGCATTGGGAATCAAACCCTTGACCACACAACTAAAATTCATGCACGTTTCCACAACACTAAGTACAAATGGAGAACTTCGAACACATGACCACATCATTCAAATCTACGCTAACTAAGATTCGAACTGCTGACCATTGGCTTCAAAGCCACGAATTCAAATTTGAACACCTTAACTACTTGAGCCGAAAATCTAATAATGTACGAACGTCTTTGACTATGGCGATGTCTAACGCTAATGATATTGGGTAAATTTCGGGACGAAATTTCTTTTAACAAGGGAATGATGTGACAACCTGAAAATTCTTCTTTTCTTTTGTTCTAGTTAACCAATGACACGACATAATTTTCGGGACGAAAATTCTTTTAACAAGGGGCTGATGTGACACCCTGCAAATTTAGGTTAATACCGTTAACTATCTTTTACTTATTCTGTTAAGTTTTATCAAGTTTGGGGTTGAAATTGCAAATAACTAGAGTCATTAAGTAACTTAAAAATTTAATTTAGATGACCTACTAAAGTTCAAGGGCCAAATGTGTAAGTTTGAAAATTATAAACCCAACCCCCCTTGCACCCGTCTTCTATCTCTCGACACACACACATAAAGCAAACCCTACCGGCCGCACAACCCCCTCCCTGCACCTCTCTAGTCACCGGGCGGCGCAATCATCAGTACGCATAACATCATATCAGCCCCGCCCCCCGTTGCGCAGCATCACTGCTGTTCGAAGAACCAAAACTTTCCGGCAGAACCTGAAACTCCGACGACCTCAACTACAGTCGGCTCACTCAGTAGAAACGTCGTTCGTGTCAGTCATCACATCTCATGGGTATGTTCCAGATTCCCTGATTCTTTATTTCGTATCCGATCGCGTTCTGGGTTTCGATTGAAGTTACGATTTCGTTACGGGTACGTTTTGTTCCCGGTTTGATTCAGCAGGTCGGTATATATATATATATGTGTGCGTATGATCTATATGTAAGTTATGGTGTATGTAACAGTATGTGTGGTAAGTATAATGTCGTATTTATGATCATGCATGTATAATAGCAGGTGTAAGATGTATGTATATGTGTGTGCACAGGAACGATATATATTGTTGTGTTGTATGTTGGTATAGGTGTAGATGAAGCTTGAGCAACGACACTAGTAGCCATATATATGTTTGTGTGCGTGCGTTTTGTATGTATATATGTGATACAGTGCATGTTTTGTATATATGTATATCAAGAGGAATAGTAGCAGCAGAATATATATAGAATTGTATGTAGGTATGCGTGAACCAGCATGTAGGTATAACATGTATGTGTATGTGTGTATATGTATGTTTATTAATATGGATGTATGTATGTTGTTCACGTATGTATGTACTGCTAATTAATGTATATATGGGTGTTTCTTGAACATCAGTTTGTAGATGTATGTATGATTTGGTATGGGAAATTGTATATATATATGCGACAGTATCATGTTTTCGGTGTGTATGTGCATTGTATGTTTCTCATATATAGGCATGTACTAGTATAAAGTATGAATGCATTGCTCGCAAGTGAAAACGTACATGTATAGGTATTGATATATTAGCTGCTGAAAAGATTTTATGTGCGTTATGTGTTGAAGATATCGTATGCGTTATATGTATTACTATTAAGAGGTATAGAAAAGTGAAGTAGAAAGTTGTGTATAATATTGCGGGTACGTGAATTGGGGTAGAAGAGACCATATATGTAAATGTGTTCGCATGATAATGTCGTATGAAGTGTTGGTATGTATTTGTCAATAAATATGTTCGTATGATAGTATGAAGCGTGTGTGAGTATAAAAATTCATAAATGTGGTTACATGCATCATGTATGAATATATATATATATATATATATATATATATATATAAGTAGATTAAAGTTGTAGCTAATAACTAGCAATCTATTATTAAACAGGTCGTAGAACAAGTTTAGAAATTCGTGTTGCATTGTGTTGGTGGCATCGTTTTTCAAAGGTGAGTTCTTTGCCCGCTTTTAAATCTTTTTCGGGGAGAAAACATACAAATGATTTTACAGAGCCTTCGGGCAACTATTTCTACAGCACCTTCGGGTGGACTGCATTTTTATGCCTTCGGGCAGGGCCTTCCGGCAAAACTTTATGCCTTCGTGCAGGGCCTTCAGGCAACACTTTATGCCTTCGGGCGGGGCCAACTAAGGATACTTTTTATACCTTCGGGTAGTGCCTACGGGCAGGTTTCGGTAAAAGTATAAATGCCTACGGGCAGGTTTCGGTAAAAGTATAAATGCCTAAGGGCAGGATTTTATTAGGGCTTATAGTGCTTTACACGAATTGGAACCACATTCAAGTCCTTATAAAAGTTCGAGGTTGATTAATATATGATAGCGGGGAAATTTGAGTAGTACTACCGGGTTGCGACGGCACCCCACCCTTGACTGGGCGTCATGTGGTGCAAATTGTCCTTAAATGGTTATGGGTCATCCTGGTTAGATGGCGACAAGGCAAAAGTAACGTTTAGCTTTCATCTCGACGTGTTGACAAGCAATAAGCATACGGTCTTGCAAACCGACTAATAAAATAGAATTGGTTTATCTATATTATAAACGGTACTTTTTATTTACGTACATTTCTCATTGAACTCACCAACATTATGTGTTGACCGTTTTAGTATGTTTTCTCAGGTAATTAAGGAGCACGAGCACGAGTAGGACATGCATGCATTGGGTCGTCCTTTGGACTGTTTCAAAAACTACATTTAATACTTCTTTTATTTAATTGACTTGGTTTATTATTTTGTGCGCGTATTTTGCGTACTGGATTTATTTATGCTTCCGCTAAAAGATGGTTTTAACATTTAAACTCTGAATTTTGTTTTATTTACAAAAATAAACATTTCGTTAAAAGATTGAGTCAATGTTAACCGTAACTAATGGCTTGAGATCTTGGTATGTCACACGCCTAACGGATACCCCGTTTGTGGAAAATTGAGGGTGTGACAATGAAATTCTTGATCTAATGGTGCAATTTTTTTAAAATAATATTAACGTATGCAAAAGATAAAAATGTTTAAAGATTTATATATTTAAAGTTCCAATTTTACCTTTCCTCATTAAAATTCCATCCCTTGTATTTTTGGTAGTTCTCAACTTAAAATGAGTTCTCTCTTGAACCCTACCCTATATATATATATATATATATATATATATATACAAATTGCGAAGAGCAAATATTGCGAGAAGTGAAAGAAATAACTAATTTCTTCATTTTTTCAACAAAAAACGTTTTTAACATATAAAAAAATGATAGAAATACAATATTTATTCATTAACTTTGACAAACAAAAAATAAAATTGAATGAATTTCGTTTATTTGTTAAACCTACACATGTGGAAGTCATGTGTAAGTTATGTTACTTACACATGTGTAGGTAACTTAAAACGCTAAAAATAAGTACGTAAAAAATATTTTAATGATTTTTTTTAGTTTATACATTACACATTTGTATGTAGGAAGTGAATTTATTTAAAAAAACTAAACCATTAATAAGTTTTTTTAGTGATTTAGGTTTCTTCTTCTTCTTCTTGCAATATATGAGTCTTCTCAAATAAACCTCCTCCTATATATATATATATATGCATACGTAAATATACATGCATATATGTATATGTATAAATATTAACAAATCCATTAAATAAACACCTACACATACTTATACAAATACCACACAATATTTACCACCATACAACGATTTATATTTACACTACATAATAAACACTCACATACATATATATATATATATATATATATACATATATACATCCATACGTACTCCTATATATATATATACTTTTATAAAAACCAACTACAACTTATAAAGTAAACATTTTATAAATACAACTAACATCTTTATAAAAACAATACAAGATTTATATAACTAATTAACAAAGTAATTAAACAAATACTTCTACCCTATTAAAACCTAATGTCTCCTACTACCCAACACCACCACCCTAAACACCCAATACACACACATTACTTCCAATCTCAACCAAACTTCAAATCTCCACCAAAATCTCACACAAACCAACATCAAATCTTCACTCACCTCTCTCCCTCTCTCTCTCTCTCTCTCTCTCTCTCTCTCTCTCTCTCTCTCTCTCTCTCTCTCTCTCTCCCGGCTGAAAACACACACACACACACACACACACACCCCTCACCCACTTCATTTTTCATTTACAACACTTCACACACAACCAAAAATCTCTCCAACACTTTCTCTCAACTCTCAAACACATTCTCCACCTCAAGAACCCAAAAAAATCAGCTCTACAAGCCTCCAAGGTCGACCACAACATCAATCACGAGCCAAGTGAAGCCACGAGTACAACGAAAACAACAACCGAGCAAACCGAAACACAAACCGTTTGTCACCACAAGAAAGCACGCTGAGACCAGCCACTTCCAGCCCTGTTCTAGTCGAGTTCCAGCCCATTTCGTGACCTTCTTACCACCCCAAGTGCACCCACACTCATTCTCAATCTCAAGGTAACGGAAAAACACCCGAAAAAACACTACACGTGCACAAAACATCCATTTTCATACATAATGAATACCAACACTTCGCATATCATTTAAACATCTCCAAACTCTTATTTTTCAGTAATAAAACCATTAAAAACCATAAAAACATCTTCTAAATGAAAATATGTAAGTTTGACTAAAATAGTCAAACTACACACTTTATTTTGGGAAAAACAACAACACTCAACAAAGAACCTTGAAAACGTGATTTTATATTTTCTGGAGCTTCTCTATATTAAAATATGGTTATAAAATAAATTTCATAATTTTTTGAGTTATAGATTATTTAATATGCATTTTTGAATATTAAAAATGTACATTTTCACAATTATTTATAAAAACGTATGGGAAGTAGAAAAATACAAAAACAAGTTACTCTACTGTTATAAATGTGTATATGGACACTTAGGATTGAAATTAGTTGATTCTTGATGGGTGAACCAAAGAATCGAACAATAGCCGAAGCTAAAACGTACGAAACAACGAAAATACAAAAAAATATAAAAATACCAAATTTTTATTATCTCAATAGCTTATATGTGATATAAAAATTTTAGAAAATAAATTTCATATTTTTCTAGACAATAAAATAATTACTACAAATTTTCTAATATTTGATGGGATTAAAATACCAAAATTTGTAGCAAATAGTTAGAAACTCCTAAGATCAAATTTACAGAACTCAAACTCACATATGGACATAAGGTAAGTAAATTTGGACCCTAAACATTACCAAAGACTCTCTATGCTTAAAACGTAACATTAACGGAACCGAACGCGTTAAAATCACGAAACCGAGAAGCACAAGAAAAACCTGAGATTTTTAAAGTCCATGAGACTTTATACTTATAAATAAAGTATTTCACCAAGTTACATAATTTTTATATGCTTAATCTATTTATTATGATTTTTCGAATATACGAACCTAGTATTTTCACAAAAAAACTTAAAAATTGGAGAGAGACCTATTTTTCAAGAAAAATACATTTTATACAGTAACATAAGACCCAAGGAGGTGTTTTGAAGTATAAAACGCGTTAAAAGAGTATTTTGTAAGCAAAACGTTTATTCATCGGTTTCACGCGCGTTACATTACGAAAACGACCGACGGACTATAAAACTCGAATATTAAGTTTGTAACTACTTAGTTACTGTATAATTATGTTGAAAACGAAGTTTCACTATTTATTGGGTCACGGTTTATTTTATACAAATTATTTATGTTTAAACTACATTAACCGGCTACATTCTTAAATAAAATATAGTAATTTTTAGAAATATCTAAAAATTATAAAAGTATATTTTTACAGTAGCATATGACCACTTAACATATTGGTACAATTATATTGAAGTATTTTGACTTAAATCTAAAATGTAACTTAATGCGCGGTATCGCACAGCACTCGGTAGACCGATGGAACCTAACTATCATGAAACTAATACTTAGATACATTTTTATCAATAGAGTCACACCTAAATGCTATACATAACATAAATATAATGTATAGTACTTATTAATATCAACCCTTAGTTAAAAACTCAACTTTAGTACGAATTTGACTATTTAACAAAGTCTAAGGACTAAAAGTGACAACTATCAAACTTTACTGATTTAACATCAAAGTACACTTAATACCTACCTATATATATAGCCTATAATAACATAGGTTTATACATACTTAGGAGTATAAGTCAACGCAAACGACTAAAACCATGATATTACACGAATGTAACCAAAACTGTACGCACGCGACACCGACACAATGAAACACATAGACTTATGTATTTTGGGGTCTAACATGACTAAACTAAAAATAGGAAGCCTTCTAGGAGGTAGAACTCCCTCGTTGAATTTACAATATCTTTAGAAACTTGAGCAGGCCGGACACCAGGTGAGTTCATGAACCCCTTTTTACGTAATACTTTTCGGGCTGATACATACCTACTAAACTTGTTTATATAAACTGATTTTCATGGTGTAAGAGCATTCACAGTGGAGTAATCAAATGTTTGTGAGTGTGGTTTTTATATTTTAGGGGTTGTTATGAGTTATTGTGAGTGGAGGAAAGAGAAAATTTGATGGTGGAGGAGAGAGAAACTTTATATTTGAAAAGCTACTGTTCACCCTTTATAATTTTTTAATGATTATAAAAAGTGGTTGTGAGTGGAGGAGAGAGAAACTGTAACGAAAAAGGAGATAGAAAAGATAGTTGTTTTTAGTGTAATTATAGGGATGGAGATAGTTCGTCCACTGTGAATGCTCTAACACATCTACTACTTGTCCCTGAACGTTGGTACAACTTTCGGGAGCCATTAACTTCTTGCAGGAGCCCTTTGATATGTGAATAGTACTATTTGGGAATCCCCCGCGTACAATGGCATACCCCCCACTGAGGTTGAAAACCGTTACGCCACATGTTCAATGATATGTCAGTGCTTAGCATAGCACGTTAGCCCATTTTGGGATAGTGGACTATTATTTATTGTATTCGGGTTGGGTATAATCTGAACAGGTTTGGCTACATATATTGTCGACCGTACACCAAAAACGTACTTACTAAATGTCCAGTATTTATATGGATTAAATGTTTTACGACATGTCCGTTTTGTTAAACCATGAGCTCACCAACTTTATGTTGACGTATTTTTGGGTATGTATTTCAGGTATTTAGATGATTTATCGATGGAAGTATACAACTAGACTTTATAACATTGGATGTGCATTTAGACACGGTTGATAGCTTTAGAAGACCCCGATTAGAAGAAACACGCAAAGATTATAGACGAATTATAGAAGAAGACTACTTGGGAATAGTATACCAACTAGCCTCATTGCTTTTGTTAGACTATTGTACCCTATGATGTACACTTAGAATACACTGATATTACGTGTAAACCTATGACCCACTATCAATGCATACATAGTTTCCGCTATGTTTTGTTGGATATTCAATCGTCACGGCTCACCCCCTTGGTCGGGGTCTGACAACGGTGGGGAAGGTAGTGACCAGTTTGTGTCAAAATGGGGGAGATGGTTGCGATTACGGCAAGATCGGAAAATGGGGGTGATGGTTTTGTTATCTTTGAGGCCTAGTGTCTCTATTGGGATGTTTGCCGGCTAATTGACCGCTATCATTGATAAGTTCTTCTCTTGGATTTTCTGGTAGCGTTGGTGTACTCCCTGAGACTACGATTTAAGCTTAAAACTGTTTGGTGGTTGTTTCTGTTTTGATTTAGTCGATGATTTCGCTCACATGAGACAAGATTATAATTGTTTAATGGTTGTTTTTGGTTTTGATGTAGCTGATGATGATGTTGAGATTTCACCCGAGGCTACGAATTTTTGTTTTAGCTTAAAATTGTTTGCTTTTGTATTTATTTTCGTTTTACCTTTAGGTTTCATTGTTATCTATTTGTACATAATTTTTGTTGGTTGGGTTTCATTGTTATCCCTTTGGCGTGTTTTTGGTTGTTGGCTAGAAAAAAAACATGCGTTCCCGCAGCGAAGCGCGTGTCCTTATGTTATATAAATAAACTTAAAAACAAAGAAATATTACCGTTGTCAGTTGAAGCAATTGGTAATGCTTCCATGAAAGCATAAAAGTTTCTCGGGTTTGAAACCCAACATAATTTTTCTTTTTTAAACAAAAATATCGACTCTTTTGCAAAGATAATCAAAGGATAATTAAAGGGGTAATTTTGTAAAAACATAATAAAGTTTCAATTTTTTTCCAATTAAGTCATTCAAAGTTTATTTTGTTCTAATTTGATAATTTAACTTTAAAAGTTGATCTAATCCTAGATAAACTTGGTTAATTATCATCACTAATTTTTTTAGCATTGAAACTTTTTTAGTGTTGATAATAGGTCTAACACTAATTTTTTTAGCATTCAACAATAAAAAATCTTCATAAAAACTTTTAGAAACTTTAAAAAATTAGTGAAATTTAAATTCAAATAAAATAATATTCATGTGAAAGGAGATAACGATCGTTTGAAGAAATTATCATATGTAGTGAATTTTATGAGTTTGGAACACAATATACAGCATATGGAATGCAATTATCATCATCATCCAAATAATGCTTATCATAGCCATCATAATCCATTCACTGCAATATATACGTATAATCATCAGAAAACTATTTTGATATATTTTGTAAATTCGAAATAAGTTTAATCATCATCAATCATCATCATCCCTCATCGTAATAAAATGAATTCGCAACACACATGTATATGGGATAGGTTTCTTAATCATTTTTTTAATTTAAATTGATTATTAAAAATAAAAATTAATTTTTACCTGTTATAAAAGTTAATTCCCTAGAATTAGAACATATTTTAAAGTTAAGTTATGTAATTGAAACAAAACAAAGTTTAAGTGACTTGATTGAAACAAAATTAAAACTTGGTTATGTTTTTATTACATTTTCCCATAATTAAAATATTAAATACTTTTGTTTAAATTGTGTCACTCTTTTCAACTCTTTCGTTGCAATTGCGTCGTTTGTTCCGACTCTTTTGCGACACATAATGTATCATTATCATTTATACAACTACTATTATTACCCTTACTCCTAAAGAGTAAGGTCGGTGTTAACGCACATGACTTTCACGTGTTTTCCCTCTTTTCTATTGCCGCCAGACTTTTCCTTCCTGCTATTCTTCTCCGCTTCAAATCAGATCCTTGCTTTGCTTTCCATCTGGTATTCTTCTGTCGTAGCGGCCTCTGTACTTGATCGGCGTGTGTAATTTCAGGTTGTTTATCGTCTTTCATTCATCCTTGATTGTATCTTATTTCAGCTGTTGATTGTGGGAATTTTGTGTGTTATAGGTGTTGATCGCTTCCGTTTTTTCTGACTGTGATCGATTTATTTCTTCTGTAACGTCTTCTTACTTGCCAGATTTCATTTCTATTGCTGGTGTGGTCGATCGCTGCTGTTAGGGTTTTTGTGTGGTATGATTTTATTGTCGTCAGGTGTTAAGTCTGCTATCGTACATGCATTTGGTGCTTTCTACAGTCTGTTGAAGGTTAGTAATTGCTATTCATTGTTGTATGTCTTTTTGTTTGTGGTTTCTTAATTTACTTGTTTGTGAGTTGTTGCTTGCTGGTGTTATTTTGCAAATCTTTTAACTGTCGTAGTTAATAGTTATGCTTCTATAGCTGTTTTGTTGTTGTCTTCATTGTTTTAGTGGTTGGTAACTCATGAAAAATTGGTCTACTCATTTCAATCAATTGATGAAAATATTGTGTCCTTAATCAAACGACCTACTGATATATCCATCATAGCATCAGTTGAACAAGTGGTTTCCAACTGATAATGACATGTGCTTCCATAGATAACTGTTTTTGTGCAAGAACTTATGTAAAACTACTAATGAACTCAACTTGCAACTGACACATAACTTGCTGCTGATATAAACAACAGATTAATCTATTATACATCCATTTTCTTTGTACTTATGACAACTCTATATATTTGGCAAGTGTTTTGTAAGATAATTTGATTTATTTAGATATCATCAGCTTAAATTATAAAAGTATTCATGTAATTCACTAGTTGCAACTTGTATTGTTGATTGTGGAAACTTCCTTCACAAAATTGAGAAATGAGAGTTTAAATCCAACGTGATCTTTTAAAATGGGTTATATACATTTATGTGAGAATTGATATGAAACATGGCTCTTTAGATTAGTTACTGGTCCAAGTCTGCCTTTAGGAATCAAGCAACTCAAGTTCGACACAGTTTGTCGTTGTTTTCCTTTTTTTCAATGTACTATTTTAAATACCTTTTAGATCAATTACTAACAATTTGGAATTTTGATTTACCCAAGAGTTGAAAAAAATAAAAACTCAAAGAGGGCCATATGTTGTTTTAATGAGATGGAGAGAGTGTTATTTAGTATATAAAGTTGAGATTGCATGCTTCAAATGCTATAGGTTTCCGTCAAATATGATGAAGAGTACTGTACTTATATTAGCATACACGTCATGTTCTCTGACATATCCACTAATACCATACTTAACATTCACATGCAGCGCCGAGGCCAGCTCCTCTGTGACGCCAGCATCAGCACTATTCACGGGTACTGATGTTGGTTTTTCGTCAACTGTAGAGATTTTGGCAAGATGGAAAATTGAGAAGATGACAACTGCTGGAACTGAAAAAAGGCAGAAGTGTGGAACAGCAGGAAACCTTTTGACGTAGAGAATGACAATGAGTCCCTACAAGTGTAGTCTTTTTGAACGAGAATGGTGTCTACCAAAAGATACCAGCTTTTGAAAAGCCAGGAAGACACTTTTGAACCAAGCTTTTGTACACCAAAGGAGAACACCTCTGTACTAAACAAGGCAATGCTTTTAACCACCAAGTCAGTGAAGGTAGAAGGAATACTATGTCCACATGGCAATTTTGTAAAAAGACAATCTGTACTAAACAAACAAGCATATGACTGTAACTACAAACATATATTGCACCTTAATATTATGTTCTTAGAACAATGTATGACAACTTCCACAATATGCTATGCCACGATTCCGATAATAAAAACTATGACCCACAACATGCCCTGGCCACCGTAACGCGCGGCCCTGGCACATGAACCTAGTTTAGAGTATTTATCAATTATTATCATTATATAACTGTAATTATGATTAGTTATTAATGTTATTTAGGGTATGTATATTATGGGAATGCGTATGTATGTATTTGTATAGAGACTTATGTGTACGTGTATTAGGTTGTAAATTTGTATGTGTCGGGGTGTTTAACTGTGTTGTTGTGTGTTTTGTGCTTGCAAGTAAT
This sequence comes from Tagetes erecta, assembly GCA_030867185.1. NCBI lineage: Eukaryota > Viridiplantae > Streptophyta > Magnoliopsida > Asterales > Asteraceae > Tagetes > Tagetes erecta. Next base: position 20,318,361 of record CM061497.1, on the reverse strand, counting down.
ACTTATGGGTGCTACTTGTATGAGAGATGTGATATGTTAGCCTATATTTGTGTCTCGGTGATCTATACATAAATACATACATATATGCTTATAAAACTATAGAAGAGTATTATCAAGACTGAGTATGAGAAAGTTAAAGATGTTCGTATGTACAAGTATGTATAGTACGTATAAATTTGTGTAGGATAACTACTAAATGTATAATGATGTTTTATGAAAAGAGAAATGAAAAAAAAACCGATGTTTGAATCATCGAAATCCAAAATCAAAATATGATCGTCGGAAAGGAGTAGAAAATGCGAAGTAAATTGCTACACCTTTGTAACAAAAGACCATGTTTCGTCACAAATGTGGAACATGTTACCACACGTTTGCGATAAATTACTATATTTCGTCATAAATTACATTTGCGACACATTCAATAAACAAAATAATTGTGTCGCAATTGTGTCACAAATTATACGACACAGTTATGACGAAATAATCTTTAAAATAATAATAATAATAATAGTCATATTGTCAGCGTTATATTTTTATTAACTTTAACACTACTTTTACATAGCTAAAACTATCAATATTTTTATGATTTGAAATATTAGTATGTTTATTTTTAAGTTAATACATGTATATTGTTAGGGCTCGAATTTTAGCCATCGTGGATATAGTATCCTGAAGATGTTGGATCAAGTATCCTTAGCGTTCGAAGAATTGAGGATCCTTAATGCTGGTTGTTTTCCACGTGTTTTTACTGTTTGGACGCATATAACGGCTGGAGGACTTGGTCTACCTGATAACTCGGTCAAAGAAGTCGTGGAACAAGCTGAGAACGTGGTCAAAACCCTAAACGGTTAGTGGCATGATTTTAGGAGCTAGTTGGTTATTTGTTTGACTATAAAAAATGAGGCTTGATGGCTGATATCACACTCTGGAATTTTCCTTCTTCTCTCTTGATTTACTTCTGCTCACACACAAAGTTGTAACAGCCATCATAGTTCTCGAGTTGTATTCACTATTTCTATATCAATAAATCGATGATAGACGATTGTCATCACCCGAGGTTTTTATGCCGGCGATCCTATAAAAGATCAAGGGTTTTTCCTTGTATAAATCATTGTGTTCATCGTTAATTTCAGCATATTATTCATTAAAATGCACAACCTCACATAACTAGTTTGGTTTGTCAATTTTTGACCAAAAGAATTTGGCGCCCACCGTGGGGCAAGTGCTGTTTTAATTCTCAATCTTATCATTTCATTCATCTCTTATCTTCATTCAATTCATCCTTATTCGTTTTCTGTTTTACAATGGCTTCTCAATCAAAAGTTGTTTCATCAAGCATGCCATCTTCATCGTCTTCAATTCCAATGTCCAGTTCATCTTTGGGGCCGGTGAAGATCAAGGATGTCACTAACAAGAAGCCATCTGCAGTCTTTCAAGGATCTAAACCTCCTGCTGCACCCTCTATGGTAATTGCTAACCATGATGTTTCTGTGATGTTTATGCAGATGAAAGCCTTCATGGAGCAGCAGAACATGGCTAATCAAAGGATCGTTCTGGAGATTGAGGATATCAAGAAGAGCAAAAAGCACATGGAGGAAGTCAGTCCCTATATGCCAAAGGCGCTTGATTTCAACACTCCGAGTTCCTTAGCACAACAAAACATGGGATCCATGTTTCAACCATCAACTACAACATTCCAGCAAGGATCCTCCATGCAGAATCAACAAGGATCCTTCAGCCAACCAGGAAGTTCAAATTTTCCAGGATCTTTCAATCAACCAGGATCCTCCATGCTTCAGAGATCCTTTCATCAAGGAGGATCCTCAATGCAATCTCTGCCGGGTCCTCCCCTCATCTAGAATCAAGGATCCTTTCTTCAGAAACCAGGATCCTCAAGCATGTAGTGGTCGAAGGTTACTGAAATCCATGACAGAGATTAATGCGTGCAATACTATATATAAAAATAGACACTAAAAACACCTAAGTTTTTAATTTATAAAACCTAGACAAACTAACTAACTTACACACAACCGGCAGTGGACCGGTCGAATGCAATATAGCTAAAGTAAGTCCAGGTGTCGACCCACAGACTCTATATACTACGTTAAATTAACTGACTAAGACTCGACTGACTAGATACGGCTTAAATGAAAGAATATTCGAAAAGGGGGGTTTTACTGCTAAAAATAGAAACTTTCTAAATTAGGAAACTTACTAAAAATGGAAACTAGCGAATTGAAAAACGGATTTAAAACAGATGAAAGAAGAGAAACCACCTAGGCTAGAATCATTGTTAACTTTAGTTATCATTCATGTATGGATTAATGTTTATGGAACCGGGATCTAAAAATATTCACTTAAAGGCGACGCTAACTAAGACCCTCGACCCTTCTCAAGAAGAAAACTAAAGTATCACGATTAAATTATTATCACACCGGTTACGGGATTAAGTTTCCTCACAGTTACTTAATCTGATTATGATTAATTGACCTAAATTAGAAACCTATCTCACGATACAGACTCTAAAGTCATTTCAACCCAACCAATTAATTTAACAGGGAAGTTTCATAGAATAGACTAAACCAGACTTCTCACAAAGACCTAAACCTAGCCAATTATTCAACTTTACTGGTTAACAACCTATCACCTCACGGTTATCTAGATTAGCTACACGCTTATTATTAGTTAAACTAATAATGTTAATCCTATGGTTTTACTGCAGTTTAACCATAAAAACCAAAACACAAGTTAATGGCTATAACGAACCCTATTCCGTAACATAGACAATCACCAAGGGAACGTGGATTAACAACATCAATCTAACAAATAGAAACATGTAATATGCATTAACTAGTAAAAAGATTGAAACTTTAAATAATCATAATAATCCATAAACGAACAACCAAACATGAAATCAAACCAAGTTACCAAATCATCACAATGCCTAGGTAGTTATAAACGACTAGCCTACCATAATCAAATCAATAAAAACAAGTTTTAATGTAATTGACTTGATGGAAATAAAGGTAAAAACAAAGAAACGATTAAACCCGGAAGAACCACGACGTAACCGTTAATCCTACGCGTTTCCGTTGCCTTTGTTTCATCTCCCTAGCCGTCCGGAACCTTCAAACTTGCTCAAAATCGCCTTTTTTCAGTCTCCAATGAAGTCTAGGAGGCTAGGTTGAAGAAGAGATGAATATACAGTGTGCAGGGCCAAAAATCGCGAAAACTTTCTGTTAAAACGTCGTCACTGCGTCACGCGGTGACGAACGGGGATTGTGGCCGCGCAGGGCGACCGGGACCTGACCAGCATCACCACCACGCCGCGTCACGCGGCCAGGGGGTGCCCCTGTGGACGTGTGGCGTGGTGAGACCCATCCCGTGTTGTTTCGTCTCGTTCCTTCAGTTTCACGTTCCGGCTTGCTCGTAACACCGTTTCGCACCCCGTTTTCGCCTACGGATTCGATTTTTCACGATCTTTCCGTTTGTTTATCAACATGGGACCTATGAAACACAAAAACATTAGTTGTGCCAAAAATGATATAAAATCATAACCAAAACAACACAAAACGTAATTAAACACAACTAGGGATTTATGTATAATGTATCCTTTATCAACGATATCATTCCCATGCACACCAAATATACTACTACACCATCTATTTCAGCTGAGATGCCACGATCAGAATATTATAGTGGGGCAAGATATTCTCAACGGGGAGGTAACCATTTCAATAATCAAATTTACAGACTAATTTTGGCTCAATGCAGGATACAGGGATTAATACAGCTATGGCCAGGGAACTGCAAAAACTAAAGGATATGATATCCAGTGTTACAGGGGTAGTTAGGCCGATTCCTGAAATTCCTGTCGGAAGCCATATGATTTCAAGATTCGCTGCTCCAATTTGTGATGCTGAAATCCCAAAGCGCTTCCAAACTCCAAACATGAAGCTTTATGATGGATCCTCTGACCCCGAGGAACATGTAGCCCAATACAGGGATAGGATGGAGATAAATCCTATTCTAGAGAAGTTAAAGGAAGCCTGCTTATGCAAAGGTTTTGGATCCACTCTCACTGGATCAGGTTTAAAATGGTTGCTAAGTCTTCCCCCTTACTCTATTACTTCATTTTCTCATTTGGTTAATCTATTTAATAATGAGTTCTCTTGTGGCAGATCTTTTGAAAGACTAACCAGTGACTTATACAGGATAACTCAATCTAATTCTGAATCATTAAGAGATTATGTATCAAAGTTTGGAATGGAGATCTTGGAAATCCCTAACCTTGATATGGCTACGGCTGTTCAAGCATTTAATATGGGGTCGAAAAAAGACTCCATTTTCTACGATGATCTTGTAATGAACCCGTGCAGGAATCTAGATGAAGTAAGAACCAGAGCCTTAAGATTCATAAGGCTGAAGGATGACAAGAAGATCCAGGACATGATTGGATCAACTATAAAGCTGGAACATCATGACAAAAAGCAGGGATCCTTATTCAAGAACAACAAGACTAAGCCATATTTCAAGCATGACAATCAAAATGTTCACGCTGTGAAATATGACGAGGATGAGGAAGAGTATCCTAAAATATCTGAATATTGCTTTTCTGTTGATGTTGGTGATGTGTTACTTGCTATGCAGGATCTAGGTGGAAAAGCAAGATGGCCAAGAAAAATTGACAAAGCAGTGGGATACAAGGACAAATCCAAATGGTGTTCTTACCATGAAGATTTCGGCCATTTCACTGACGAATGCACTGCATTGAGAAGAGAAATAGGTTATCTTCTCAGCAAAGGGCACTTCAAAGACCTATTTGGCAGAAAGAAGCAAGGGATCCAGGATCCTGAAAATGTTCCGGAAAAAGCTGCGCAGCCTCCTCCCGATGCTAGAATAATCAATTTCATCTTTGGAGGATCCGACATCTGTGGTACCTCATACTCAGCTGCAAAGAGGAACGCAAAAAACTGCAAATTGGAATGTGGTGAAAGACCAGTTGCAACGTCCACCACAACCACCCAAAAGTTCATTTCTTTTGATGAAGAGGATCGAGCTCATATCCAGGATCCTCACCATGACAGTCTAGGTATTACATTATTTACTGCTAACCACTACGTTCGTAGGATCCTTATTGATGGAGGAAGCTCTGTCAATATCATACAATATGATGTCCTCAAAAAGATGAACATTCCAGAATCAGGAATACTGCCAAGATCATCGGTTCTAGTAGGATTTAGTGGTGAAACAAAGAACAACTTGGGGGACATCAAGCTGCCAATATACATAGAGGGAGTAAATACAATTAAAAAAATTTGTGTTATTGATTGTCTGTCTTGTTGGAATATTATTCTTGGCAGGCCATGGATACACGAGATGAAGGCAGTACCCTTAACGTATCACCAATGTGTGAAATTGCCATATCCTTGGGGAGTAGTGAAAATAAACAGCGACCAACAAGAGGAAAAAAAATGCTACACATCCTCAATGAAACCATCATCCAAGCCAACAACATTATAGCAATTACAGAAGCTGCCTAAGAAGTTGAAAGATCGGAAGAGCAAGATGTGAAGGAAGTATTGCTTGAACCTGAGGATCCAGAATCCAAGTTATTCATAGGATCCGGGATCCAGACAGAGATAGAACATGATCTTATATCCTTCCTCAAGCGAAGAAAATCTACTTTTTCCTGGAAATATGAAGATATGACAAGTGTATCCAAAGATATTATTACTCACAAATTGGCTGTTGATCCTTCTTTCAGGCCCATACATTAAAAAAGAAGAAATTTTGCATCTGAGAGAAATGTGATCATCCAGGAAGAATTGGACAAAATCTTGAAAGCAGGTATGATTAGAGAGGTAAAGTATCCAAAATGGTTAGCCAATGTGGTCGTTGTTCAAAAGAAAAATGGCAAATGGAGGGTATGTGTCGATTTTACTGATTTAAATAAGGCATGTCCCAAGGATCCTTTCCCCTTGCCACACATTGAATCCATGGTGGATGCTGCGGCAGGACATGAGCTGTTAACCTTTATGGATGCCTCGTCTGGATTTCAACAAATTCAGATGGAACCATCCGATCAAGAGGATACATCATTCATGACTCTTACCGGCATATATTGCTATATTTCTATGCCTTTTGGACTAAGAAATGCAGGTGCAACCTATCAAAGACTGGTCAATATGATGTTTAAAGATCAGCTAGGTGATACAATGGAAGTCTACATAGATGATATGGTGGTCAAGTCTGAAAGAAAGGAAGACCATCTTCAGGATCTAGAAGTAGCATTCAACATCCTGGATAGATACAACATGAAGCTCAACCCTTCCAAATGCCACTTTGTTGTGAAAGCTGGGAAATTTCTAGGTTATGTGGTGACAAAGAGAGGGATAGAAGCCAACCCTGAGCAGATCAAGGCTATTATCAATCTGAAACCATCAAGAAATGTGAAAGATGTCCAGAGATTAACTGGAAGAGTTGCAGCTTTGAATAGATTCATATCCAAATCTTCAGAAAAATGTAAAGAATTCTATGACATTCTTAGAAAGAATAGAAAGTTCGAGTGGATAGAAAAGCATGAAGTTGCGCTCAAGGATCTTAAGGATTATCTATCCTCAGCTCCAACATTAATGAAGCCAGTTAAGGAGAATCCTTAATCCTCTATCTAGCCGTTTCAGGTAATGCAGAAAGCGCAGTACTGGTTAAGGATCACGAAGGCCAGCAACATCCAGTTTATTATGTAAGTAAAAGCCTTCTTGATGCCGAAGCTAGGTATTCTCACCTTGAAAACTAATTCTTGCTTTAATCATGGCTTCTACAAAATTAAGGCATTACTTTGAAACTCATACCATTATTGTTAAAACTAACTATCCTATTAAGAATGTTCTTAGAAAACCAGAACTGTCAGGTAGGATCGTAAAATGGGCAGTGAAGCTAAGAACTTATGACATAAAGTATGAGCCAAGAAATGAAATTAAGTCGCAAGCTCTAGCAGATTTTGTGGCGGATTTTACTAGTAACTTGCAGGTACAAGCAGACTTGGAAGTACAACAGTTAGAAGAGACCAAGGATCCTTAGATACTCTACACAAATGGAGCATCAAATATTAGAGGAAAAGGTCTTGGCATACTACTAAAATCACCACAGGGGGACATTATACCATAATCTATTGCTTGTGAATTTCAAACCACCAATAATGAAGCTGAATATGAAGCCTTGATAGCAGGATTACAACTAGCACAACAAATGAAAATCCGGAATCTTCAAGTATATGTTGATTCCTTATTAGTAACTAATCACTATAATGGCTCTTATCTAGTTAAAGGTGAAAAATTAGTCAAGTATCTCGAAATAGTAAAAATTCTTGCAGAACATTTCGATGTTTTTAATATAACACAGGTACCTGGAGAAGAAAACGCATGGGCAGATTCTCTAGCAAATTTAGCATTATCAATGAAGATTCCGGAAGATTTGAAGATCCCTATTATTCATATCATTCATCCGGCTATTGATGAAAGAAGGATAATGGAGATTGATTCGGGAAACCAACTTATGGATCCTTCATCCTCTCAAGCACAACAAGGATCTTGGATCCAACCAATTAGGAAATACATTGAAGAAGGAGAAATTCCAATTGGAGAGAATCGTAAATCCTTCAGAATCAATGTATCATTGTTTATTATATCAAATAACATATTATACAGGAAATCTCTTGCAGGACCATATCTAAGATGCATCGAGGAGCCTGAAGTCCAAGAAGTCCTAAAGGATTTCCATGAAGGAGATTGTGGGAACCACACTGGTGGCAGATCACTATTCTCAAGGATCCTTAGAACAAGATACTTCTGGCCCACAATGAAAAGAGATTCCATGGATTACACAAGGAAGTGTGATGTTTGTCAAAGGTATAGTAACACCCTTCATCAGCCTGCAGAACCCCTATATCCTATTGTATCCTCATGGCCATTCACGAAATGGGGCATGGACATAGTAGGCAAGTTACCAAAGGCGCTAGGAGGCAAAGTATTCACGCTCGCAATGACTGATTATTTTTCTAGATGGATAGAAGCAGAATCCTTTGCTCAAGTCAAGGAAATGGAGGTAATATCGTTCATTAAAAGAAATATTATTACAAGATTTGGTATCCCTTCAGAAATAGTCTGTGACAATGGTTCCTAGTTTATCAGGAAAAGAAACACTAAATTTTGTGACAGCTGGGGCATTAAAATGATTACATTCATTCCGGTTCATCCTCAAGCCAATGGTCAAGCAGAGTCTAGCAACAAGGTTATCATCAAAAATCTGAAAAAGAAGTTAGGATCCAAGAAAGGGAGATGGGCTGAAGAATTGCCATATGTCTTATGGGCTGATAGAACAACTCTAAAGAATGCCACATGTCAAACACCATTCTCACTGGTCTTTGGAGTATAAGCTGTTATCCCAACAGAAATGGTGATCCCTACAGCCAGAGCAAGCATCCGTGATCCTCAACAAAAGGAAGAATCTCTTATCCAAGACCTAGAAACTGTTGATGAACTCAGAGACTTAGCAAAAAAAGAATGGCCGCTTATCAACAAAGGATAGCTGGAGCATACAAAAAAATATAAGAATAAGAAGATTCCAAGAAGGCGATATGGTACTCAGGAAATCTTTCCAGAATACTACCAATCCAGCCGATGGCAAATTGGCACCAAAGTGGGAAGGTTCATATCTTATTGAAGCTGAAGCTGGAAAATGAGCATATATACTACTAACAATGGAAGGAATTCCACTACCAAGAGCCTGGAATGCAATACATCTGAAAAAGTACTTCACGTAATAAGGATATAGGATCCTCTGTGGATTAAGGATCCTAAATTCGGTATCATTTTACCCTTTCAAATCATATTTTTACCTTATTGAACCTTTTACATAAACAAGGATGTTAATATGTTTTAACATCCAATTTCATTAGATTTCAAAGTTTTGAAGAAAACTCATGTAGAAATTTTAGGGGTTGGCCACCTCTCTCCTACGTTTAAGGTATCTAATACCTTCTAAGGTTTAAAAGGTTTTCACCTTTTCTAAGAATCGCCAATATCGCTTGTTATCCACATTTGATTCAAGGCAATGGGACCAGTGCACTATATGTGGCTGACAATTTCATTTTTCTTGGTCTTATGTTGGATCCTCAAGTTTATGGTAGACATACCATACCTCCGTTATCCTAAGGTTTCTAACGTTTTCACGTTAGCTAAGGTTTTGGCATTTTTCAATGTCACTTACGTTTGGGCAAGACCCGGGACGGGCATAAATCCCAGTTTAGGCCTTGTCGCCAGTTTATCTATCTAAGTTGCAGGATATATTCGCTGGATTATATCAATGTCTAAAGATCCAAGTATTCATCAGGATCCTGCATCCTAAGCTTATGAATATTATACTACATACAGGTATCATAAATGGTGTAATCCTAACAAGGATCCTCTGGTATGATTTCTGTTCTATTTCATCTGTCTTTTCAAAATCACATTTTTAGAAGGATTTTGAATAGATCATAAATCTAATTTGTGATATAAAACATTTTCTAGAAACTATGATATAACAAACATGATTTTGTGCTATTGTCGCCAAAATACAAAGTTATATTAAACAAACTAATTAGATTACTAATAAAGCTTAACCCAGGCTTCACCAACAAAAAGTGGACCATCCACCTGGGTTTATAGTTATTTGTTACTTGTCCATTACTTGCAAGAAATTACTAGCTAAAGATGACAAAGGCTTCATCCCCCAAACAGAGGATTCATCCACCTTTGATACCCTTCATATTGTCTGTAGGATCATAGATCATTAATACTTAAACTTCTATATTCTATTTATATCTCATATGCAGAATCAGGGAACCTTACCCCAACAATGGTCTTTTGGATATGTTTTTATGTGCTATTGAAATCATCTTCAGGCTTGGAAGATTTCTTTCTTGTATGGGCAACAGAGTTAAAACAAGTCGTGGCAAGATAGGGAATCACGAGACTGGCTGTAGTTTCTTTCTTGATGGCTTTGGAGATAAGGAGACTATCGATATCATCAAGAACAAACTTGTCAGACTTCACAGAAGATCTATGAGCACCAATCACACGAACAAACAGATAATTATTTATATTACTAATATATCATACTTACCTCTTAATTACTTACTTGGCATTGTGAAGGAATTAGAACATTTAATTTCTTCGGATTAAAGGATTTTGGACTTGAAGGATCGAACACTTTGGTCTAAAGCCAAGAAAGCATAAGCAAACTTGTTCATATCCAGAATCTCAACAAGACCAGCAAAGTCATCCACTGGAATAGCGGCTAGCTCAAATTTAGTGTGAAATATGACAGATGTTCAACATTCACAACCGTCATATTGGGGGCAATTGTTAGGGCTCGAATTTTAGCCATCGTGGATATAGTATCCTGAAGATGCTGGATCAAGTATCCTTAGCGTTCGAAGAATTGAGGATCCTTAATGCTGGTTGTTTTCCGCGTGTTTTTACTTTTGGACGCATATAATGGCTGGAGGACTTGGTCTACCTGAAAAACTTGGTCAAAGAAGTCGTGGAACAAGCTGAGAACGTGGTCAAAACCCTAAACGGCTAGTGGCATGATTTTAGGAGCTAGTTGGTTATTTGTTTGACTATAAAAAATGAGGCTTGATGGCTGATATCACACTCTGGAATTTTCCTTCTTCTCTCTCAATTTACTTCTGCTCACACACAAAGTTGTAACAGCCATCATAGTTCTCGAGTTGTATTCACTATTTCTATATCAATAAATAGGTGATAGACGATTGTCATCACCCGAGGTTTTTATGCAGGCGATCATATAAAAGATCAAGGGCTTTTCCTTGTATAAATCATTGTGTTCATCGTTAATTTCAACATATTATTCATTAAAACGCACAACCTCGCATAACTAATTTGGTTTGTCGATTTTTGAACAAAACATATATTACGTTTACTATTACATTTTTTAATGAGAAAAAGTTTTATTATTTTCATTATAACTAGTAGATTGTGCTTGCTCGCGCAGGGCTTAGAATTGACGCTGCATTGGGAGGCATGTCATTCTTACACATCATAACCCAATAACAATAAGCAAAATGTAAACGAACTGGGGCTTAGAAAATTTGTGAATTGACAATCACATCTTGACCACACCATGGCTATAGTGGGATTAAAATCCACCAATTTTGCCACACCAATAGAGCGTCACATCTAGACTAACTTAAACTCATCACAGTCCCATCGCAAAAAACAAATAATGTTAACCAAGGGTTTCACCCATTCATGTGAGCCAAGACCGTATGGGATTGTAGATATAAACCGACAATCTTGCCATGCCAATGGAACATCATATATTGATTTACCAAAACTCATCACAACCATATCACAAACAACCAATGGTCTATAAATCATCCAAGCCAATACCATGACAACGTCCATCACCAGTTAAAATACCCTCGTGTTTACTACTCAAAATCTCCCGTGAATCAATACAAAGGATAATCTCATGAACAACAATTAGCAATTGTAAACAGACACAAACAACCTTTACATACCTTCAAAATAAACCAAATAGACAATATTAACAACAACCACCATTAACATCAGACTAATATACCAAAAAATAAATTCTGGACTGCAAAACATAACCGTAAAGCTTCGGAAATAGTAACCAACAGCCACCACTACCAACATAAAAAACCCCAAACTCATTACTAGAAAAATCAGTTCAAGATTGAAATCACAACCCTAAAGCTTCGACAATATTAACCAACAACCACCAGTACCAACAAAAAAACATTAGACCCATATACCAAAAAACCAAGTTAGGGTTGCAAAACACAACACTAAGCTCCAGAAAACCACCGCCACTAACACCAACCGCCACCAACATCAAGTTAAACCTTAGATGTTAAAATCTGACATAAATAGATCTAAACACCAATAACATCATCGTCATTGCTGAATTTAAGCATCGAACAAAATCAACATAAGCCCCCAAAAAAACACATAATGCATGCAACGATCTAGGGTTTCGATAAACATTGTTCCACGAAACCCTAATGCTACACAACGATCGGAGGTCAAAAAGATCGTCATAAGCACCCGTGTGCTGACGAAGCATCGCCAACACTCATATGCCACAACCATCGCTAACCATAGGCCACCCAGATCCAAAAGATTGGCAACCATCATTGGTAAAAAGCATCGAAACCTCTCACTTTCAAACCAACAACAATCGACTCCGGCTGACAATGGCCAGAGTTCAAACCGAATAGATAGAGAGATAGAGATAGAGAGAGAGAGCCAACAGATAATGGCAGCAAGAAGAGGGTGAAACCCTTAACTAGTCACATGCAAAATTATAAAAATACCCTCAAGGTGTGAACTCGCGAAACTACCCCGTGTTAACTGTTAAAAAACTTCTATAAATCAATATAAAGGTGAATTATAATTATTATTAGAAAAATAATATAGATCAAATATAATAGTATTATCATGAAAATTATCATCAACAAGTTTTATTCTTTATAGGCCATAAAATATAATCTCACAATGAATTTAAATAATAATAGGTTGTGTTGCAATTGTGTCATATGTTTTGTGTCCAACACATTTCCAACGCAATGTTTATGTCCAACACATTTGTAAGGCAATGTTTTATTTAAAATATCATATTAGCTCATGATAACATTAATAATAATAATATTAATAAAAATAATAATATTAAAAAAAATAATAGTAATAATGATTGGTATAAATAGTAAACAAAATTGCGTTGCAAATGTGTTACATATGTCCGACGCATTTGCGACGCATTCTTATTCAACCTATATTATATGATGCATGCAACAATCTAGGGTTTCGATAAACATTGTTCCACGAAACCCTGATGCTACACAATGATCGGAGGTCAAAAAGATCGTCATAAGCACTCGTGTGCTGACAAAGCAGCGCCAACACTCGTATGCCACAACCATCGCTAACCATAGGCCACCCAGATCCAAAAGATCGGCAAAAATGTATTTATTAGCAATTAATGTGTGGCCTATGGTTAGCGATGGCCAACCATAGTGCTTTTACTAGAATTAAATGTATTTATTAGCATGTCCGATAGTTCTGCGACACATGTAACTCTTAATTAGGTTTAACTCAATTTTGGTCGTACGTGCGTTGGAAAAGTTGCTACACATTTCAAACAAAAAGTAAGGCTTTTCAATTTTTGTCACTTTTTTGACGTAAAGTTGTTGTAGAATGAGGTTTCCAATTTTCATTGCAAATTTGACGCAAGCGTGTCAAAATTTACGACGCAAATATTTGCGTCGGAATTTTTAGTAGGAAATTTGATTTTTTCTAGTAGTGGTTTGAGCAAATTATGGGATGAAATTTCTATAAGGAGGGGACTGTGACATCTGCCCCAACCCCTAACCTAAATGCCCTACTCAAACCCGGATCCATTTTTTTCTATTTATTCGTATTTAATTCGTCAAGAATGTAATATGTCGTTTAAATATAAATGAATATTTCGAGTTTCCATGTGTTCACCTCATTAATAAAACGATTGAATTTATCACGAGTTAATATCTGAAGTAAACTCATTTAAGTACTATTTGTAATGATTAATTCTAAAATATATAAATTTATAATGTATAAAAGAAATTTTATAAAAACTATCAAGTTTATTACTATTAAGTTTAAAAATAACCATTCAACGTCAAAAACAACGTAATTATATAAAAACGTCAATTTTATAAAAAGTTATAAGTTAATTTGGTTAATTTAGTTAGCTAAAAGAAAGTTTAAATTAACTTTTTGCCAAAATGGCCAACTTTAAAACTTGTGGCACCCCACCCGATGGCGGAAACACCGGGTTGTCATAGAAATGGATATCGTTAGTAAACAAAACACATGACATCATTTTATTAAAGTCTAATAATAGCACTTATAAGTTTGCAACATAATTCATAAATAGAAAACGACAAAAGTCATAAATAAAGCAACATATGCAATGAAGTCTTTATTATTAAACTAAGTCCAAGGCACCCTATGTCTTGGCAATTGCAATAACTCATAATCAAGCACCACCTGAAATATGTGAAAAATAAAGTTAGCTACACAAGCTAGTGAGTAAAAACACAATTTGATAATACTAGTATTGAAATCCGAGATCAACAAGATATGCTGCGCAAGCTTACATGTATTGCCATTTCATAATATTACTCAACTATGACCCCTAGAATAGTACATAACCACATAGAATCCACAACTTCTCGTTTTAGCCATTTTGAAATGAGGAACCAACTCATGTATTTGATTAAAGATAACTTTTAACCAACCGTCAGTTAACCGTCTCGTTTTGTAAGTTATCAATAATCATTTAGCAACTTATGGACATGGCATAACAACCAATATCATATTATAGCAACAACCGTCATACCATATCAAACATAGTAAACATGGAATTAGAATGACCGGGTTAAATCACCTATCGATGTTGTCCATGCAGGTGAGTTTGTCAAACCATTAGCGCTAACATTGTACCGGTGAGATTACCAAGCAATAAACTACTTTAAACTACCACATAAGTTTGCATCTTGTCGCGAGTAAGACTAACATATTTGTATGATCTCTTTTAGAAAATAGTAAATAGAAAACAAATGCATATTTCAGACCCAAAACGTAAAAGTAAATAGGGGAGTGAGTTTACTCACCTCAATAGCGTTTCAAATAATATATTTTAACAATACTTAAAAAATGTCAAAAAGCACTTTATATATTTTAGAAACACTTTATAATTTTTACCATAAACTGTAAAGAGTAGAAAAGTTCATAAAAGTCTCATTTGCACAACCTATTATTTATATAATTTTGTAGATGTTTTATAAATAATAGAATGCATTTTTAAAAGTATTATGTTTGTAAGTAATTAATTTTATAAAACAAGGTGGTGTAAAATCATGTTTTGAATATATATATTTTATAAGATTTATAACATGATATTTGTATTATGTTTAAATTAGACATATACATTAATTAATCAATTGTTAAACAAAAAATATAAAAAGTTTGTTTATCCCAGGTTTCAAACAAGGGACCTTCTGGTTCCTATAATATCCTCCAAATGAGTAAACCAAATCCTATTAGTGTTATATTTTGGAAAACAAATACCTTTAACATGATATTAAGCAAAAACTCAATTTCCACACAAACCCTAGAACACTAAATCACCAAATTACATTGGATTGGAACATTGAAACCAAAAATTGACTAAGGGTTATTGATCTACGCATGATAAATATCATTTTAATATAAAACACTTACTTGATTAAAGAGGATTACAAAAAAAAATGTCATTTAATGACATACAAAATGTGTCATTAAAAAACAAAAAAGTGTCACTAAAGGAATGGGTGGCACACAAAAAAAAGTGTCACTAGAAACTGTGACGCTAAAGCCTTTTAATGACACTTTTTCAATGTGTCGCACAAAGTTTAGGGCTTTTAGTGACACTATTTTTTTTTGCCACAGTATATAAAAAGTCTTTTGTGACACAATTTTTGTGACATTAAAAAGTAATCCTCGTTACACATCCATACTAGTTTTAGTGGCACTAAATTTTTGCCACCATATTAAAAAACCTTTTGTAGCGTTATTATGTGTCGGTAAAAACTACTTCTAGTTAAGTGTATGTATCATTTATAGAGGCACAACTTTCCACATAATATAAAATATAAAATAAAAACTCAATAAAACTATACATGTAAAAAGCATAATATTATAACTTTATTAATAAGTACAATCCAAAACATATTCCAAACATTAGCAAAGATAAAACTATGTAATAAGTAAAATATTCCAAATTCAA
This sequence comes from Tagetes erecta, assembly GCA_030867185.1. Lineage (NCBI taxonomy): Eukaryota > Viridiplantae > Streptophyta > Magnoliopsida > Asterales > Asteraceae > Tagetes > Tagetes erecta. The sequence goes on along the minus strand of CM061497.1, from coordinate 20,302,461 downwards.
AATGTTTACACGAGAAGTCTAAACATTCCTTTGGGTAAGAATTTTGATTTCATAATATTTAGCTCCAGATCTTCTCATGATGTCTACCCTGCCATCAACAACCATATAATCAAGCATTAGTGTTTGGCAGCTAACAAAGGGTCCGAACACCCAACAATTAGACAAAAAAAACCAACATAGATATATGCAACCATTTATATTTGGCACCACACCAAAAAATAGACATAACTAGGTAACATATTACCTTAACTGCAATGTGAACAAAAATTCAATGATCAATTAATTGTCTAAAGGTCTTTCTTGCCCTGTAAAAAGGAAAGTTTTGGCTAATCAATTTCATACCAACATTACAACATAAGCACATCTACTTATGATTATTTAAAATGTAACATGTAAAGAGTAAATACCATTATCATTATGGCTTCTTGAAGATGATATTTCATTAACCGATATAGCGTTGTTATGGGCCAAAGAACCAATACCAGGGACCTAAAACAAATAAATAAAACAAATGCTAGTACACAAACACATAATCATAAAAGAACAAATAATGATTCAAGCATGTACTTACCTGCATGTTCAAATTGCTCAAAACTGAAGACAAGTTTGCATTTGGGATATGTTCTTGGATGATGATAGCCAAAGCATTGACAACACTTATTAGCTTATTATCATTTTGTGAATCTACCGAAGGAGCAACGTTACTTTTTATGGTTGGCATCCTTCCAAGTAATCGAACGTATCCTCTTCTCCGAGCCTTTAACTTTTGAGTAGTCGTCGTTTGTATAATCATCTGGATCACTGATTGTGATTGTAGAATCATTTGCAATATCTTTAAGTGAAGCCTAATTACATAATAAAATAGGAAATCATTAAAAATCAAACACACCCATAAAATACATATATAATAATAATATAAATAATAATAATAATAATAATAATAATAATAATAATAACTTGATAAAACATTACCACAACATGAGCTACTTCATCATCAACAATAGTTCCATCTTTACGAGTTCGAGTTTTTATGTACACTTCTCCTCGTGTTGGATATACACCATTATTCTCCGTTGCCTGTAAATTATGCAGTGATGGATCCATGAAATTTTATTAGTGGGTTCAATATTAGGTGCTCAACTTTTAACATAACCGGACATAATGGGTCGGTTCCACTGCTCCCACTGAGACCCTTGCCTAAAAAATGTAATCATGGTGGTCCCATAGTGATCCATATATCATACGATAAAATGCCATAAAGTATATTAGCATATAGAACACACAATACTACAAGGAGGTAGCATATGTAAATAGAACATACCAGAAATGATAGGTTCAATTGGATCGATATTGCATCAAATCAGAATGATCAAGGTACCAACACAACAATTCAATCAACAACACAATCCATTACTAAATAATTCTCTTGTATTGATGATCAAAGCAATAGTTGCAGTACAATGGTGCAGGAGAATACAATCACACACACAATTCTCTCTCTAACGTGTAAGATGTGATCTAGACTCTCTCTCTAACATTCACTAGCAACATGCTTTATGCATCAACACTTTAGGGAAAATACACAATTAACCCTAAACTATACAAACTTGTATAAACAAAGTACAAAGTAAATCTTCTAACAGAAACGAGCCTTAACAGTACTCCCCCTAAGATTTAACTTTGAACTTTAATAAAAAATTTTCAGCTTTCAACACTTTTTGCTTTAAGCTTCAATCTCTATTGAATTTTGATTCTTCATTCAAAAATCTTCAGGTTCATCTTTGACCTTCAGCAATGGTTTTCCTGTATGTTCTTCTTGTTCTTTGATAGCTTCTTCAATGCATGATTTGAACTTTTCAGCAATCACAGCTTGTCTCGGTTTAGACTCATTTGTAAGAATGTCACAAGCAGCCATTTGTTTCAAAGTTTCCAAAGTGATACCTGCAAAATCAATGTTAGCATAAAATTCGTACGGCCTTTTCTTTCCTTTGGGTACTTCTAAGGTACCCTTTGACGTAACCCTCATGAAATCAATCTCAGGTATGTTGATCTTCACAAGGTCAGCATTGAGTAATGCTTTCCTTAATCGGATCTTTTCTGTAGCAGCTCCGATAACCTCAACCATAATCTCAAATAACCTTCTATCAGCTTCAGCAATTGGATCCTTCATCTTTTCCATCTTGTGACTTCGAAGATGATCAATATAAGATGGATGCAGTAGTTTGAGCTCAAACATACTGAATAAGGTGATCATGTCTTGATCCCAATCATCCAAATTTCGAACCAACTTCAGCTCATACGTCTCTTCATGATAAAAGAATTTCAGAATAGGCTTCGTCGTTTGCGAGCCTTCAATTACCTTCAATCCAGGATTTGTTACTTTGTCAAAATACTCGTCTGAAAATTCATCTAAATACCTATCTTGAAGGATCAGCTTCTTCTGCTTCTTCTTCTTACTCTTCAAATACGCCGTGTCCTCTTGTTGACCTCAAAACTCAAGAGACTTTGGCATGCGACTGATTCCAGCATCCAATAACATCTCACATTTATCACCACGTTCAGCTCGTGTATGATTTATCAATCTCAGCTTGTGCAATTCTTTCAAGTCTTGAACCGGCAGCTTGAAATACTTGAATAATAGTGATAAACATCACATAGTCCATTCACTCTTTTAATCAAAAATGCATCAAAGACCTCATCATACTTCCATGCAATGATTTTCACATCCTTGGACTTTTCCGGTACAATCATCGAGTCTAATAAGTCAGCAACGGATTGACCTTTACTCAGCAGTGATCTTACGATATCACCTGTTGTGGCAGATTTGTGCCATGACTCGCGTACATCCATAGGAATGTGATATGCTTTCATTTCGCTTGGAAACATATCAATTAATTCTTTCCTCTTTTTGTGAGCATCTTCGGGCAAAGCCATTAACGGAATCTCTTTTGGTTCAAGTACTTTGAACCGTTTGGTTAGTTCAAAGTATTGTGGATTATTATAATCCAAAAAGAGCATACGGTTATGCATCTTTTCTGACTTTTGAAAACTCACAACGATCTTCTTCAATGATTCCTTCTTCAACCTCTTCAACATTTTGTATGGATAGTTCCTTGACCTTAACCACTGACACATATCTGTTGAAGTCATTTCTTCAGGATTTTGATGATATAATTCTTCAGGAAGAAGATCATCAATGTTCAGACTTTCCTGTAGAGGTGTCCACTCACTAGGCTCAACTACAAATTCTTTCACATCACCTTCAACACTATCTTGCGCATTTACACATTTTTCATATTCCTCGTTTATTTGACTGACCGTGAGTCCATTCAAATAAACAGGATTATACTTCATCTTTTCCAGATAAGTAAATCGTTCATCCAAATCAAGCGGTATATCTTCACCAACATTTGCTTCAGGTTCAGAGTCAGTGAAATCAACTTCATTTGATATGTTCATCACTTCGGTTGTAGGTACAGTTTCAGCTTGAACCGGCTCAACCTGAACTGCTTTCTAGGTTCTAGCTTTCTTCACAGAATCATCTTCTTTCACAATCTCAGGCACTTCATCAAGTTTACGTTTTCCCTCCGCTTTATCATAAGTAACATTAGCAGCAGCATCATCGGGAATAGGGACTGATTCAACAATCGGTTCTGTCACAGTTTTAGATCGTCGTGATCTGGTGTAATAAACTGTGACGTCCCTAGGAGTCTCAGATACTCCAACGTCTTCATCTGCAATAAACTCTTTATCAGACTCAGATTTTTCAGTTTCATCCTCTTTCAACCATCTTTCTAAAACTTCCTTTTCAGCTCTTAATCAGCATGCAACTCTTCATAGTCTACCTTGAGTTTTTCATACTCTTCATCCAATTCTTTAAACACTTGGTTGTTTTTCTGATGAGTGACCCAAAAATCAGCAAGTCTCTTCTTCTTTCTTTCATTTGAAGCCTTAAGCTGAGCATTCTCATCCAACAATTTGGCTATCATCCTTTTTAAATGAAAGATTTCACCTTCTTCTTCATTCAAAACCACATCTAAATCAACCTTAGGTGAAGACTCCTTCGGTTGTTCAGCATGTTCAGTTTCAGGAATAGATGATGTGGCAATATCAACTGGATCCGGAATAATCTCAACAGCTTCAGTTTCATCAACTGTCTGTGCCACAGTCTCTACTTCAGCAACCGCTTCTTGTGCAATCTGAAGCACATTAATCGGTTCATGCTATTCAGACACAATAACATCCTCTATAATAGTCGGTTCCACTTCAGGGACATCTATCTCTATCTCTTCTTCTTCTACTTGATCAGAAATTGTATCATCTTCAATGTTCTCAACCACATTATCATCATCTTTGTTGTCATTATCCTGATCATCATCATTCTTAGAAACTTCTTCTTCTTCTGTTTCAGAGCTACTAACTTCTTCACTTTCAGATTCATTCCCATCACTCTCACTTGATTCAGACTTGAGTGCATAAGGCAAATCATCTATGAGATCTTCTGGATTCACAACTTCACCTTGAGAAATGTGATGATATACCTCTCCAATATCTTCTTCATTGTTTGCTATATCTCGCATATAGTCAAACATTTGTACTTTGACAACATTTCCAATGCTCATCTTCCGATAAGATAAGGCATTCATGTCTTCAGTCATTAGCAAGTCACCATTCACACCCTCTTCACGAATAATCGGATGTGCAATGTTGATCAAAAGTTGCAGAAATCTTGGATACATCAAGAATTTAAATCTCTTCCCTTTCACCAAATTGAAAATGAATCCCTTCATAATCCATCTAGACATGTTGAAACGTCTGTTCATAGATATTGCAACAATTGGGGATGCAATATCTGATGGAAAATTATCAAATCTAGCACTTCTTCTTGACATACATTGCAGAATGACGTAACAGAGCAATTTCCATTGTTTTCCCAATCTGGCTCTCACAAACTGCTGTTTAGGAAATACAGGAGGATGTCCCATATTTATAAAACATGCCTGGCATTCAGCAGTTGTGTATTCATCAAGAGCACCAACTTCTTCTTCATCTAACCTTAGTGCAGTCCTAATTGACTCTTCAGACACAGTTATCTGTAACTGTCTGGTAATATTACCTCTCGCAACCGATATACCAGCCTCATTTGTGATAACCTCTGCTGTTCTCCAAAAACTCTTAATCAATCTGGCATATACAATGGGTTTGGCACACATTGCATACACATACTTAGTCCTTCTCAGAAATCTGATCATGTCTTTATACCCTTCTGCTTCAGGTATTGATTCATCCAATACAGCCACGAGATTATGCTTAGGCTCAAACTTTAGATCATTCATCTGTTAACAAAAACCAAGGTACATGCGTTAGACATTATCATTCAACAAACCAACAACATTTGCACAAGAAATAAACCCAAAGATATAATGTAACAAATCACATAGACATTAATCAACTAAGTTAATCAACAATTTAATAATATCATTTTGTTTAGCAAAAACTTTTGTGCATCAATGATCATGTAATTTTACACATTTAACTGCTTAAAATCTTAAGTACAAATTAGTTATTTGCAAAATGAAGTTGCAAAACATGTTTCAGTTCATCTTTAACATCAGTTAATCAATCAATTGCAGGTGATTTATCATTTGACATTAAAATCATGAACACATTTAAAGTTCATCACTGGCGGTTTCGACAGGGTTTGAACTTTTTCTTTTGATTTAGTCGATAACAGATGATTTGGAGTAAATTAATGGATGAAAATTGGTGATTAACAGTTATTACACCTATTACAACACTCGATTTCAGTTTTAACCCACACAATCAGAGTGTCGATTCAAAGTCCAATTACTGTTCATCATCAACATTTCGATTTTATGAGCAACAATGGGTTTAACGAGGTCTGATCATGAAATTATACCTTATTCAATCACTAAAACTTGTTACAGAATCAAAGATTGAATATGATATGAGTCGATTGATGTTCAGGGGATTTTGCTTGAGAGTGATTTGTAAAAAATGATAAGTGTTTGAGAAGAGGCGGGTATTTATATGTTGATGAGCCGGCTCAAGAATTAGGTCAAAAACATTGAGACGGGTGAACATTTTAGACGGGTAAACATTTAGGCCCAAAACACCTTGGACGGGTCATGTTACTGTTGGGACGGGTCAACAACTTTGGACGGGTCAACATATGACACAACAACATTTAACATGTAAAACACTTAGACGGGTCACATACTGTTGAGACGGGTCAAGTATTGTTGGGACGGGTCAACAACATTGGACGGGTCAGAATGTCTGCACATTAAACATTTTTCATGTAAGAGCATGGTCGGGTCATGATATAGTCGTGTCACAGGGTTTGGAATGACTACACCTTTGTTTTGGTTTTACCCATCACCCGGCTGAACAATATCATTTTCTTTCCATCACTCGGCTGCACAGTGACTTCATTTCCTTACCCGGCTGTACAATGACAGTTTCTTTCATCACCCGGCTGTACAGTGACAGCACTTACCCGGCTGTACAGTGACTTCACTTACACGGCTGTATAGAAACTTCATTCTATTACCCGGCTGCATAGTGACATAGAAGTTTTGTCACCCGGCTCGACACTCTTAACGTTCCATCACCCGGCTATACAGTGATACATGGTATCATCACCCGGCTGAGTAGTGAATGATGTTTTTCACCCGGATACAACACTTATACGTTTTTCTTCACTTTTTCTTTGTCTGTTGACTTTTCAACGGCATTTATTGCACCTGCAATCATTATCAACATATTAATTAGACAAGACATCCTTATTAGGGTTTGTCAATTAAATAACAATCATGATCTAGGGCAAAAAAATTCAACATTAAAGAACACATAATTTTTCATTTTTCTTTTATTTTCCTCAAAGACGTTTTTGCACTACCAATATTTCTGTATCCCGAAGCATTTTTCTTGAAACAAAAACAATTCACAAGACATCAGGTTTGTTTTTAACACATCCAATACATTTGCTTTCATAGACCACTTGATCCTTTCATTCAACACACTTATTTCAAAATGAAATATTTTTGGCTTTTTGATATCTTTTTCTTTTGCAATTATTCTCCCCCTAAACTTGAAATTTCTTGAAATATTTTAAGTTTAAAAAGGATGTCGATGTGTCAATAAAGAATCCATATGCCTGCACACACAAAGCACACACATTAAAGTAAATACATATGCAATACAATGAATCAATATATCGCAGTGAGATCATACCACATATCATCTGAACATGTTTTACAAGTTTTGAATAGACATTTGACTAATGTTTGATTGAGTGATGATATGATAACATACCAATTAGCTCGAATTGACACACTTACTTTTTCAGTATCACGATGAGATTATGGTTCGATTAAAATGACTTATGCGACCCACATGTATAAATATGTCAACATATTTCCTCATCAAAAACAACTTGAATGCATATTGCACAAAAAACCTGGTCACTTACAAACATAAACAGTGTGGAATTTGGGTTCTATTTGAATTTGGTCCACTTTGGGACTTCTTTTTAATTCCTTTTTGGAAATTTTCATTTCCTATTGTTCCCTTTGGGAATCTTCTGAATTCCTTTTCGGAATTTTGATTTGGTGACGGTCCACATTTGGGACTCTTTTTGTTCCAACTTTGGGAATCTTTTGCTGCACCTTGAAGCTCAAAAGAGACTTCGTGTGAGACTTCAGGTCTGTGGGTACCACATCAAAGAAGCTCACGATGCGGTTCATCACACTGAATAGATTGCATCGTTACCCGATCATGTTCAAATAACATCACAAGAAGTTCATCAAAAGATATATGTTTAAATATGTATAACAAAGGAACTTTACACAAAGATCATTAAGTTTAGATTTGTCAACAATGAACTTACTTTTTCAGTCTAATTGCCTGAGCTGTCTCGCACATCAATTAACATTCATCAGTCTTTATTAATAAAAATGATGAAACAGATAATATCTAGTTTAACTATCATCTCTCACTTATGCAATATAGATTCTTATGATATGATTTTTCTTTTCTTTTTGCTTTGCTTTTTCTTTTTCATGCACACACATAATGCAAGAATAAAAAGACAAAGGAATCAATACTTGACATCAACTTATTATATTTTTTGGCTTTTATATTTTCTGGTTTTGTGTTTTGATTTTGTATTTTGATTTTCATAAAAATAGAATTAATCATGGTTGATTAACCCTATGGATTGAATTAAGAATTCAAACCGTCCTAACAAGAATGGTTTTGTGAAAATATCTGCCAGTTGTTTGTCGGTATGAACCTTAATCAAAATTATTAAACCTTTTTCAAAGTTATCTCTGAGAAAATGATATCGAATTTCGATATGTTTGGTTTTGGAGTGTTGAACAGGATTAGCAGTAATGAACATAGCAGCAGTATTGTCTATGTAAATAGGAGTTTTGAGAAAGTGAAACCCGTAGTCAAGTAATTGGTTTTGTAACCACAAAACTTGAGATCATCCTGCAGATGCAGCGATATACTCTGGTTCAGCTGTGGATACGGAAACATTTGTCTGCTTTTTGCATTGCCATGAAACAAGTCGAGGACCCAGAAATTGACATCCACCCGTGGTCGATTTCCTGTCAAGAGCACACCCACCAAAGTCACTATCAGAATAACTATACAATTCAAAATTCCCTTCATAAGGATACCATAACCCGAGATTCGGTTTCCTTTTAAGGTATCTGAAAATACGTTTGACAGCAACCAAGTGCGACTCTTTCGGATCAGACTGATATCTGGCACACACACATACAGCATACATGATGTCTGGTCTTGATGCAGTAAGATACATCAATGAACCAATCATTGATCTGTAAAGTGTGATCAACGGATTTGCCATTTGGATCAGGCTGGATCTTGCTGTTCACATCAGATGGAGTTCGAATATTCTGACAATCCTACATCTTGAACTTTTTCAGCAACTTTTCAACAAACTTTGATTGGTTGATAAAAATTCCTTCTGCCGACTATTTAACTTGCAATCCGAGAAAGAAATTAATCTCTCCCATAAAACTCATCTGAAATCTGGATTTCATAATCTCTTCAAATTCTTTGCACATGGATGGACTTGTTGATCCAAAAATGATATCATCCAAATACACTTGAACAGATAGTAGATCTTCATTTTCCCGCTTCATGAATAAAGTAGGATCAATCTGACCTCTTGTAAAACCATGTTCCAGCAGATGTTTAGATAACGTTTTGTACCAAATCCTTGGGGCTTGATGTAGACCATACAAAGCTTTACTCAATTTGTATACACGATGTGGGTACTCAGGATCCTCAAAACGTGGAGGTTGTCTGACGTACACATCATCGGTAATTGGTCCATATAAAAATGCGCCTTTTACATCCATTTGAAACACTTTGAACTTCATGAAAGAGGCATATGCTAGAAAAACGCAAATAGCTTCAAGTCGAGCGACCGGAGCAAACACTTCTTCATAGTCGATACCTTCTTCTTGAGTGTAACCTTGTGCAATAAGTCTTGCTTTGTTTCTTACAACAATGCCACGTTCATCCAGCTTGTTCTTGTACAACCATCTTGTACCAATCGCATTTTCTCCTTCAGGTAAGTTCACCAATTTCCACACTTCTTGTTTTCTGAATTGAAGTAACTCCTGTTGCATGGCTTCAATCCAACTGTTGTCTTGTAACGCTTCTGAAATTTTCTTCGATACCACTTGAGAAAGAAAACATGAATAAAGACAAAAGTTTGCATGTTCAGTCTGACTTCTCATAGTTCTCTGATTCAAAGGTCCTATAATCTGAGAGATAGGATGATTCCTATGAACTCGATGAGTTGGAATTGCATCACCATGTACTTGAGTCTCCAGATTAGACTGATTCAGATTCGGTAGATCTTGTAGAATTGTAGAAGTATGCGGAGTGAAATTAGGAACTTGTTCTGGTGAATTGATGAAGTAGTCAAATGTTTCTGGAACAACTTCAACATTCGGATCTGATGATGGTTGATTTTGAACAGTTCCACCATCATTAGGAGAAATTTGCGGATTCAGATCATCACCAAAACTGTTTGATTCCTAATCTTCTTGAGAACCAGATGGACCCGGAGGTTGGTTGGATATCACATTATCAGGATTATGAAATGACATGAACGGATACTCAGAGTTGAGATTACTATCATCGTCATTATCTGAATCATCACTGAAACATCCCAAGTCTCCTGATTCTTTACTCGTTTTTCCTGAAAAATCAAATAAGTTAGAATTGAATGATTTTGATAACGAATCTAAATCAAATAAATATTCGGGACCATGAGCCACTGACGGAAACGAATTTTCTAAAAACTTTACGTTAATAGTTTCAATAACAACATTCGTTTTGCTATTAAAAACCCAATAAGCTTTTGAAACCGATGAGTATCCAAGAAAAAATCCATCGTCAGATTTGGACTCAAATTTACCGAGATGATCACTTAAATTTAGAATCGACACATGACAACCAAATGCTTTCAAATATGAAATATTCGGTTTTTTCTTCCAAACAATAACTCATATGATGTTTTATGTTTATCCCGAACCAATAATGTCCTGTTTTGTACAAAGCAGGCAGTAGAAATAGCTTCATCCCAGAATGTGATAGGGATTTTGGCATCTGCGAGCATGGATCTTGCAGCTTCAATTAGTGTTCGATTTTTCTGTTCTGCAACTCCGTTTTGTTGTGGAGTTCTTGGATCACTAAATTGACGCGCAATTCCTTTTTCTGCACAAAACAAATCGACATTAGAGTTTTTAAACTCGGTTCCATTGTCACTTCTCAAGATTTTTACTTTACAATCTAACTGATTTTCAACTTTGATGATGAATTCTTTTAACAACTCAGCAGTTTCAGATTTAACATGGAAGAAATAAACCCAAGAAAATCTAGTGAAATCATCAATGATGACAAAACAATAAGACTTCTTTCCAATGCTTTGAACATTTGTTGGTCCGAATAGATCCATGTGTAGCATCTGCAAGGGTTTTGAAATGGAGTTTTCTGACTTGGACTTAAAAGACATGCGGTGTTGTTTTCCTTTCAAACATGCAGGACAGAGATCAGTTGTTGAGAATTTCTTTGACGGTATTCCCACAGCATGATTTCCAGTCACCAATCGGTTCATGTTTCTGAAGTTTGAATGGCGCAGCCGTCTATGCCAAAGCTGACTCTCATCATTCGATGCATGCGCAATGAGACACGTGGTTTCGGTTTCAGCATCAATCTGAGACATATCAAGCTTGTACACATCTCGATCTCTTGGAGCTTTAACCACCACCCATTCATTGTCAATCTTAAAACCTGGCTTGAGTATATAACAAAAAGAATCATCAAATAATGTTGAATACGATTTATCACAAATTTGAGATACACTTAGCAAATTAAAGTTCAACTGTGCACAGTAGTTGACTTTATCAAAGCTAATAATCCCATTTGACACAGTTCCTTCTCCAGTGATTTTTCCACCAGCATCTCCTCCAAATGCAACATGTGTACCATTCTTTAGCTTAAAATCTTGAAGCAAGGCATGGTTGCCTGTCATATGCCGACTGCACCCACTATCAACAAACCATGAGTTGATAGGTCTTCGAGGGCGCACCTGCAATTCAACATTTACTTAGTTAGTTTGGTCAACCCAGGCCCACATGGTCTTGGGTTTTCCGAATCTATTTGTAACAGTAACTTGTTGATAATGTAAATTTTGAAAATTTGATTCATTCGAGAGATTTGGTTGAAAACTGTTTCTGCCACTGGCTTGATTTGTTTGCTTTCTTCTTAAAGCTGAAAACCTTTCCTCTAACTTAGGATCAAGGTTATTTTCAAATCTTTGATTTTTCACCATCAACGCTCTTGGCGTAAAACTGTTAACCTGATGATTTCTTGATGAAATTTCCTTAAAACCAGAATTGATTCTTTTGAAAGGTCTCAAATCAGGAGAATGACTTTGGTTAAATTTTTGAAAACCAAAAGATTGATTTCTTTGAAAATTCGGAAAAGGAGTCATTTCTCTTGATGAGGTTTTCCGAAAGAAATAATCTGCAGTGTCATGATTTCTTCTTTCACATATCTCACAAAACTTGTTATAAAAACATTCCTCTGAAGAATGATTTCTTTTGTCACAGTAATCGCAGTACCTGTTAAAGAAACACTCAGCAGTAACATGATTATAACGATCACAAATCTCACAATGTTTCTTGCTAATCTTAAAGAGCCGATTGTTAACTTTAGATGTTGAACCCACTCGTGATTCATTAACAGACTTGTTCGGTTTTAAGTTAACTTGGTTCTTTTGTGGAGATTTTGGTTGTGACTTTGATTGCTTGTTATCAATTTTTGATTGTTTGGGAACTTGGTTTGATTTTAACACATCTTGCTTAGTTACCTTCTTTGATTCAAATCTTTTATCATTGACAGCGGAAGTCTTAGGACCTGAACCTGTTTTCAGACCAGAGTTAGATTTGATCTTAGAATTTATTTGGTTACCATGAGATGAGTTCATATCAAACGTTCCTGCAGATACAAACTTGATTGGTTTGATTTTAGACACTTTCTTTGTCACAGGTTTGACAGTTTCAGTTTTAACAACTTGAGCTTTGGTGTTGTCATTTGATGTTATTACACTTTTGCCTTTTGATTGTTTTGTTTCAGATTGATTGTTTGACAATTTCGATTTCAGCATCTTTGCATCCGAAACTTCAGTCTTCTTCACTGTTTTCTTTTTGATCAGTTGATCAGCAACACTCGCTTTTTGTTCATTTTTCCACTTGATGTATTCTGGATCATTGTAACCCGAAAATTCTGCATCATCCTTCACCGTTTCTGCTGGTTTAGAATTCAGTTCCGGATACGCAACAAGTTGCACCAGAATAGGATCAGATTTGTTACTTGCTTCATCATCAGCTTCAATAGTCACACTATCATCTTCTTTCAAGCTTTCGAGTAAAATTTCAGATCCTTCGGATTCAGATTTACTTCTTTGAATTTCTTTGAATCTTTGTTCATTTTCAGGTGAATGATCAAATTCATTAAAGTTTTCTGGTAAAGTGTTAGTGATTGATTTAGGCATTGGTTCATGTGTGAAACCCAAACCTGTTCTGTTTTCTTTTCTATCACTTATCAACTTTGCTAGAATAGCTTTAGAACTTTTCATTTTTGTCAATTCAACCTCAGTTGCTGCATGAGCAATTTTTTCTGATTCAATATTTTTGGTCATTTCTTCCAATTGTTTATTCGACAATTCCAGTTCCTTCAAGGTTTTGTTCCATGATTCTTTAAGTGACAATATCTTCTCATTAGCAATTTTGTGATCAATTTTAAGTTGTTCATGAACTTGTTCATGTTTGCTTAATTTGTCACCAATTTTAAATGAATGAGTTCAATAATGTTCCACTTGTTTAATGCATTGGTCAGAACATAACCTACCTTTCATATCATCAGGTAAAGGAACATAGTTAGGGGTAATTCGATACTAACCTTTGGTTCTTCAGCAGATGAGAAAGACTCTTCAGATGTAGCCATAAGAGCAATTTCTGATTCAGTTTCTTCAACAAGATCTGACTTTGCACTCCAGTCATAATCTTCAGAATCTTCACTAGCACCTTTAATCACTTGATCATCCCCTTCTTCAGACCAATCTTCTTCCTCAATGTCACAGACCAGTGCCAAACTAGAAGTAAGATCAGATGTAAACTGTTCCGCATAAGCACTCCAGTCATATCCATCTTTCACACTAACCACAAGTGCTTTGTTCTGATCTTCTGGCTTTTTACCTTCATCTTTGAGTTCTGGCATGGGAAGACTTTGATATGGCTTTTGCGTGAAACGTTGATTCCTGTTCTGATAGCTTGAAGATTGTTGTGAATTTTGACTTTGACCCTGATTCTGTCCACTTGAACTAGCTTGATCATTATAGTTCTGATTCTTAGGAGCTTTGCATTCCCTTGAAAAATGACCATAGCAGTTACAGTTGAAACATCTGGCCTTTGACTTGTCAAAACCAACAGTCTTGTTTGCATTTGGCTTGTAACTTCGGTTTACATATGCATGTTTCTGAGTTCGGTATGCAACCATAACCATTTGCCAGTTTAAGTCCATCTCTTCAACGTCATCAGGATCCATTTCAAACAAATCTTGGAGAACAACATCCTATTGAGTCAAATGACTTCCCTGATAAGCTTGGAAGCTTGCCATAAATGCAGTAAAAGCATTCTTAGTCTCATCATCTTGTAACATGATATTCATGACGTCTTTCACTTTTGCTTGAAATGTGGAACTTGAACTTTGATTTTCTGCTTGAGATTTCATTGATTGAACTTGAACTCTTGGTGGAGATTGAGGTTGAGAGTACATTGGTGAGCTTGGTAGATATGATGAATCAGTGTAAAAACTAGCACCAACAAACAAATCACTCTCATCATTAGTTTTAGCAGCATCTTGAGCATGAAAAGCATACTACACTGTGTTAGAAGGATTCACCACAAACTTATACTGAGCATGTGAACCTGATCTGTCAGAGTTTCTTGAACTTTCATCAATTTCCACATCTTCAATCTTTGCAATAAGAAGATCTAAGTCCATTGGAAACTTTTCTGTATGCTTCAGTAGAGTCACTGTTTGTTTCCATGAGGATGGAAGTGCACACAATAATCTGTCATTCAGGTCTTGAAGATCTGTCTTTGCACCAACATTTGTCATCTCAGTAGTTAGATGCACAAATCTGTTCATCATCTGGCGCATAGATTCTCCAGCAATATACTCAAACAGTTCTAGTTGTCTCTTCAATTTCTGCTTCTTGAGACTTCTTAACTGTTCTCCTCCTTCACAAATTGATTTTAATGCCTTGAACAATGTGTAGCCAGTTTGATAAGCATCCAATCTTGACAGCACATGAAGTGGCAGTCCTTTACACATCAAAGAATAAGCCTTACTGTCATTCTTGACCTTTCGTAAGTCTTCTGGTTGTAAATTATCTTCAGGATAAGGTTCAGTTGAATCTTTGGTATAAGTGTTTGCACTGTCAGGAGCAGTCTGAGTAGGAATGTGAGGACCTTTATCAATAGACTTCCATAAATCATTGTCAATAGAGCATAGATGGTGTTTCAATCTGATTGTCCAGTTCTTGAAATCTGCACGATTAACCAATCTTGGAACACGATTATCAGAATCATCATTAGGTGCCATTTTAAAATCTTTAAATAAAATATTTTTGTGTTTTTGTTGATTTTTGAAAAGGAACAGTTAAAAATTTTAAACTAAATGCAACTAAAACAGTAACAAAATAAGATAACAAAGTTTGAAACAACTAATGATAAGTCACGCGGCTGAACAGTGAAATTTTGTTCTTCACCCGGCTGAACAGTGAATTTTCTTCTTCACCCGGCTGAAAAATTTCTTCACCCGTTTGAACAATCACACAGCTTGAACAGTTGTAAAACTTCAACACTTGATATCTTCACCTGGCTAAATAGTGTTACCCAACTGAATAGTCACACGGCTGAACACAAAAACTTGACACGGCTGAAACAATCTATCACCCGGCTCAGCAATTATCAAAACTTTCACCCGGCTGTACTTGACAAGGCTAAAAGAGATAATGACCCGGCTGAACAGTAACAAGTTGATCCGGCTGTAATGTTGATCACCCGGCTAAACAGTTGCTTCACCCGTCTGAATAGTAACTTCACACGGCTGCACAGTAACTTCACCCGGCACAACAGTACACAACTTTTACTTGCAAAAACTTCACCCGTCTAGACAAATTTCCTTTACACGGCTGCACAGGACTTAATTGTTCACCAAACTAAGTCCAAAATTCTTGTCTAAGTCAAATTTTATCACCCGGCTAGTTAATCTTCAACCAGTTCATCATATTCATCATCTTCATCAAACGAATTTTTCTGAATTTTAATAAAACTTGTCCAATTTTTCCAAAAATCACACACAAGTAGTGTTTGATACCGATTATCAATCTCCTATATCAATCAATCCAAAACATGATCAATTTTTGATGATTTTAAGCAAAAAATTGATCGAACAGTAACTTTCAATTTCTTCTTAATTCCTTAGATCTGATGATAATCTGATGGAATTTGCACAATTGTTGTGAATTAGAAATGATTCCGATGATGAATCAGATCCAAAAACAGCAACAGATCATTCAGATCATGATTTGAGCAATATAGATGTGTTTTTGCTTGATGAATAGCGAAGAACACACACAGTACCAACAGCTCTGATACCAATTGATAGGTTCAATTGGATCGATATTGATCAAATCAGAATGATCAAGGTACCAACACAACAATTCAATCAACCACACAATCCATTACTAAATAATTCTCTTGTATTGATGATCAAAGCAATAGTTGCAGTACAATGGTGCAGGAGAATACAATCACACACACAATTCTCTCTCTAACGCGTAAGATGTAATATAGACTCTCTCTCTAACATTCACTAGCAACATGCTTTATGCATCAACACTTTAGGGAAAATATACAATTAACCCTAAACTATACAAACTTGTATAAACAAAGTACAAAGTAAATCTTCTAACAGAAACGAGCCCTAACAACAAACTAGAACATACCCAAAGGTAATTTTTTTAACTGATTTTTAACTGCATAAAACAAGTGTGTCTAACTCTTTTTTCGTTCTTAAACATGACTAGGGAGAGCTGTGGGCTTGGTTCTCCCATTAGAGAGTAGCAGAAGCATGAAAGATGTGTATGATCCAAGGGTAAGAGTTAGAAATACAAACACTGTTGGTCTTTAACTATGACAATTTTAAGTTCAATAAATTCATTTCAAAAAAACTAAAAAAACAGGTTAGATGACTGGTCTATTGGTCTGTGATACGTGTGCAAAAGAAAAATATATTAGTGTTAACAGCATGAAATCATAGGCTAATAATAACCCAAACCCGACCCGTTCTAACCTTTTACATTGCGTGATCCACCTGAACCATTTTTTAGGTATAATGGTTGGTAAGGGAAATATAAATCCAAAAATAAATTACTAAATATCAAAACTAGATAGAATAATACCTTTTCATAAGCAAGTCTAGCAAACGCCTTTGTCCCACTAACATGGGGCTCCTTCATCTTTGAGCGGCTCAATCTTTTATCATCACATGTTTTCTATGGTAAATGCTATATTATTACATATGACTTGTTTGATCTAGTTCTATAACTATATATATTGTATAAGAAATCAAAGTTGCACATCATTGTTACCTGATATTCAGGAGTGAACCACTGAGTAACAAGCTTTTTAACTTGAGTTGGATTCACTCTCTTGTCACTATTAACTTGTTGTGCCACGATTTCATCAACAGTAAGGCTTGGATCATATGAACTTGCCTTTAATGAACCTTTCCACGCTTTCCATTTTCTTCCCATACTATGGAAAACTGATTGTTTAATCACTTTTGTTTCCTTTGGAAGAATATCAAACTTAGACTACAAAGAAAAATTATATATGTTAGCATATACCCCTTTCATTAACTAGTGGATACATTTAAGAAATATACCTTAACAATTTTATACATGCTCTCTTTGTCTTTTATTGGAACCTTTCACCAATCAGAATATTCTATTGATACATGCTCTGCCATCCTCACAAGTGTCCCAAGGAATTGAACAAGTTCATTACCTTCATCCCCAATAGGCTTTCCATAGTTGTTGAATGTGACACCTATTCTTTCTGTTTTTATCATATCCCAAATATTTTTCTTTTGTGTATACCCTCTAACCTTTTTAGGAGAACCTGAAAAGTTTGAAAAAGCATAAATACAATCTAAACATATCTGCTATATCGTTTTTTTTTTCTAAAACAACATTACAAATTGTCTTCAAATTTACCTTGTATTTCATTAGTTTGATGACCTTGAGTTTCAAGAACTTGGTGGTCTTCAACATGGTCCTCAGTACCCTCATTGGAGATGGTAGAAGTGATGTGTAGCCTCTTACGTCTACCTATTCTATTACCTTTTGAACCAGAACCTATTGCTTGTCGTTTGGCAGGGACTTGTAATAGTTCTTGAATATTGTATTCATCTTCAGAATAGTCGTGATCTTCATGTTGATAATCTTTATCAACATCATCTATTTCCATATCCACTCCATTGCCTTATAAAAACATAAATGAGTAAATTAATATATGATATACTTTTAATTGTATAAACTTTAAGATTAACAAAATGATACCTTCAAATATCTCATCATCATCCTCGTCCACAAGAGACATACTTCTTTTTGCCCCTCCTTCATTACTCAGGGTACCTATTGGCCGTTTTCTAGTCGGTTTTAAAGCAGTTGATGGACCCTTTTTAAGACATTTGGAGCAACCACTCGGCGTAGCCTATTTAGATTGGCAACTCTATTCGAGGACATTGGTGAAATATATTGTCTACTGTGTTGTTATAACAAATTTAATTTCATCAGAAAACATGTGTATATAAAATAAAATGAATAAAGTTTTGATAATTAAGTTACCTTATTGGATACAACACCACCTCTAGCAACTTGTTGGCAATCTTCCTCACTATCGTCACTTGGATTTGGAATGAAGTCTACGTCATTGTTGTGAGTGTTCTGTTTCACTAATTTTTTCTTCTTTTGCTGACTTTCTGCCAAACTTGTCAAAGAGTTTACAATGTTTGTTACTCCCATATCTCTTAGTCTTTGGTTGTTCTCTTGAACCCTCAATTCTCTCATTTTTAAATAATCGCTACCTTCTCTATTTAAACATTGATTGTTTTTTTCTTTTTGTTGACAATGGATCTGGTTAAAGTACAAAAGTAAGCAAAAAGGATCTTCAAATTAGCTTATGAGCACCAAGAAAAAAACACATAGAAGACCAATCACAAAAGTATACAATATGTAGCTAGTATGTTGCAGAGTCAATATGGTAGTCAAGATTGGTGCCATTATGCTTCAAGTTCGTATGTCATAATGTTAATTAAATAATGTAAAGAATGACTTTATGGTGATTAGTCAAGATTGGTGCCATTATGCTTCAAATTCGTATGTCATAATGTTAATTAAAATTAGTGGTTTTTGTTATAACATGCATGGTTATGTGTTATATCACACGTTCAATTATCAACTTATAAGATGCAGTTTATAAGAAGTCTAAATGCATGTCTAATCATATATATACATTAGGTCGATACTTTAATTTAATAGGTTATATTAACTCACATGCATCGGTTATTATATTTTTAATGTGTCTTGTGGTATTAGATTTTTACTTGCTACAAGTTCGATCATAATTTGTTTCTATGTGATAATAGCTTGATAATATCTTCAAACTTGGCAACCCCTTTTGTTGGATGAAGTAAAATACAGAAGTACTTTAGTTGAGTCACTAACTCACTATACTAATTAAAATCTTTTAAATTTACAACTTTATTTATATGAGTGTAGTGTTTATGAGAATCAGTTGAAGGAGCTGTAAGTTCTTTACATTATTTAATGACTCATGTTTACCATCAACAATGACTTTATGGTGATTATAGTTAAGTTTATATACTTTAGTATCCCAAATTTTTTTCAACATAGTGAAAGTGGTTATAATGGAGCCAAGTTAACAAACGATAAAGCAAAGAACTTGTGGAATTTTCACTAGTACCTTGTGCTACATGATAATTTGATTGACAACCTTGCATTTTACCAGTATGATGACTTTGACTATCATAAGCTTCATGGTCTTCAACGTTGTCTTCACCATGGTCTACAACAAGCTCACTAAAGCCGGTAGAAGTGATATGTAGCGCCTTGTGCCTACCCATATTGTCAATTCTTTTAAAAAATGCAATACTTAAATCGACTACTTCTATAAACTTAGAAATTGAAAATTTGTGGCAACAAAGAGCTACTTTCAAATGAAACAATGCTATTATTAGCATAAAACCTCAAAACTATATACACTATGGTGATAAATTAGAAACGAGTATACCTACCAGACCTATATATTCAATGAAAACTAGTATATAACAGTAATCAAACTCATTACGTTCCTAATAACCACCAAATATGCACATCAAACAATTCTAAACATGTGTTATTCTAAACATGTGTTATTCACAAAGGAAACTGATATGTGAATATAAACTGATAACTAATGAAGCACTAAGTCGCTCTAAAACATAACTTTGAAATCAGATTACTATTTTACACAGTTCATAAAAGAGAAAAAAAGGGTTGTGATGCCCTAAGCACAAAGCATGACCGACATTTTCTAAAGAGCAAATAGTATGACGTAGAAAATTTGAAATCAACTTTATACATTTTCCCGATTTTAGCAACCAACGTTAATCGCTAAATACAAGCTAACTTGCATTATCTTACCTATTTTTGTAACAATGTTATATAACTGGCTACTAAAGGTGGTCAACAATTGCTACAATCGGGAATCAAATGTGGAATTGACTGCTAAAATGATGGCAAAAAGATATGTACTCATCATAGAATCACAAGCAGTTCTTAGTCATGTTCAATATGACAAGGCTAAGTGCTAAATCATCAATAAATTCCCCAATCAACTTAGTCAAAATATAAAATCCCAGCTAGAAACATAAATTGATCTCAATGCAAAATATAAACACACAGTGGTGCAGGATCAACTCCAAATCGACACTCACACAACTGACGAGTTAAAAATCACAAAGTTTCAATGACTATCAACAACAAATGAACAAGCAAAAGGATTAAAGGATAACGATAAGTAATCCATTCTGATCGAAACATGCATCATTTATTCTTCCTTAAAAAATAATAGAACTAAAACAATGTAAAACGATAGATTAGAGTTAAGAAACTAGCAGGCAACATAAAAACAACAGTGATGCATAATCAGCTTCAAATCGACATTCACACAACTACAACTGACAAGTTAAAATTTGCAAAGTTTAAATGAATATCAACAGCAAACGAACATGAAGTCAGATTAAAGTACAATAATAAGTTAACGGATCCAATCGAATCAATCATCATTCATTCCGTCAAAAATCATAAACATATAGAACCATAAACATCCTAGTGAATGCAAAAAAAACAACTCGGAACGATAACATCGAGAAAATAATAAAAACAATTGGTGCAATTGTAAAAAATACCGATGCTTGCAATCACGATTAACAGAGAATATACCGATTAACAAGCTAATACAAATTAATCCAATACCGATGCAGAATAGGAATCAGATTGAACATTGTTAATCAATTGCAGAATAGAATTACCTTCAACGTCAATGATGCAATTGTAATACGTAATAGGAAATACCAAATGAGGGAGGTTATTGAATAACGATAGGTGAGTTATCAGGTTATTAAAGATCCTATTTTGAAGGAAATTAGGAGAATTTGAGGTTATGGAAATTAAGAGGGAATTCAAAAAAAAATTTCTAAAAAAAGGAGGGAAATAAGAAAAATAAAATTAATAACTAATATAAATACATTACTATTATTCTAATGTAATTTTTAAAAATTAAGCTGACTTAAATGAAACATAAACAATAATTTTATGTAATTTTTAAAGTAACGGGCTCAAAACGTACCAAACACACTTTAAGAAGTTCTAATAATCCATTTTTTAATGTAAACGTGTCAAAACGTCTAAAACGTACCATATGATATAGAAATAATCCAATTTTAATGTAAACGGGTCAAAATGATTATTATATATCTTTTGATGTTATAATAATCCATTTTTAAAGTAAAAGGGTCAAAACGTACCAAATACACTTTAAGAAGTTATAACAATCAATTTTTAAAGTACGTTGGTCAAAATGATCTAAATATATCTTTTGATGTTATAAAAATCCATTTTTAAAGTAAAACGGTCAAAACGTACCAAATACACTTTAAGATGTTATAATAAACCATTTTCAAAGTAAACGGGTCAAAACGTAGCAAACACACTTTAAGAAGTTCTAGTAATCCATTTTTTTAATGTAAACGTGTCAAAACGTCTAAAACGTCCATATGATGTAGAAATAATCCAATTTGAATGTAAACGGGTCAAAATGATTATTATATATTTTTTGATGTTATAATAATCCATTTTTAAAGTAAACGGGTAAAAACGTACCAAATACACTTTAAGAAGTTATAACAATCAATTTTTAAAGTAAACGGGTCAAAATGATCCAAATATATCTTTTGATGTTATAAAAATCCATTTTTAAAGTAAACGAGTCAAAACGTACCAAATACACTTTAATATGTTATAATAAACCATTTTCAAAGTAAACGGGTCAAAGCGTACCAAACACACTTTAAAAAGTTCTAATAATCCATTTTTTAATGTAAACATGTCAAAATGTCTAAAACATACCATATGATGTAGAAATAATCCAATTTGAATGTAAACGGGTCAAAATGATTATTATATATCTTTTGATGTTATAATAATCCATTTTTATAGTAAACGGGTCAAAACGTATCAAATACACTTTAAGAAGTTATAACAATCAATTTTTATAGTAAACGGGTCAAAATGATCCAAATATATCTTTTGATGTTATAAAAATCCACTTTTAAAGTAAACGGGTCAAAACGTACCAAATACACTTTAAGATGTTATAATAAACCATTTTCAAAGTAAACGGGTCAAAACGTAGCAAACACAATTTAAGAAGTTCTAGTAATCCATTTTTTAATGTAAACGTGTCCAAACGTCTAAACCGTACCATATGATGTAGAAATAATCCATTTTTAATGTAAATGGGTCAAAATGATTATTATATATCTTTTGATATTATAATAATCTATTTTTAAAGTAAACCGGTCAAAACGTACCAAATACACTTTAAGAAGTTATAACAATCAATTTTTAAAGTAAATGGGTCAAAATGATCCAAATATATCTTTTGATGTTATAAAAATCCATTTTTAAAGTAAACGAGTCAAAACGTACCAAATACACTTTAAGATGTTATAATAAACCATTTTCAAAGTAAACGGGTCAAAGCGTACCAAACACAGTTTAAGAAGTTCTAATAATCCATTTTTTAATGTAAACATGTCAAAATGTCTAAAACGTACCATATGATGTAGAAATAATCCAATTTAAATGTAAACGGGTCAAAATGCTTATTATATATCTTTTGATGTTATAATAATCCATTTTAATAGTAAACGGGTCAAAACGTACCAAATACACTTTAAGAAGTTATAACAATCAATTTTTATAGTAAACGGGTCAAAATGATCCAAATATATCTTTTGATGTTATAAAAATCCATTTTTAAAGTAAACGGGTCAAAACGTACCAAATACACTTTAAGATGTTATAATAAACCATTTTCAAAGTAAACGGGTCAAAACGTAGCAAACACACTTTAAGAAGTTCTAGTAATCCATTTTTTAATGTAAATGTGTCAAAACGTCTAAAACGTACCATATGATGTAGAAATAATCCATTTTTAATGTAAACGGGTCAAAATGATTATTATATATCTTTTGATGTTATAATAATCCATTTTAAAGTAAACGGGTTAAAACGTCCCAAATACACTTTAAGAAGTTATAACAATCAATTTTTAAAGTAAACGGGTCAAAATGATCCAAATATATCTTTTGATGTTAGAAAAATCCATTTTTAAAGTAAACGAGTCAAAACGTACCAATTACACTTTAATATGTTATAATAAACCATTTTCAAAGTAAACGGGTCAAAGCGTACCAAACACACTTTAAAAAGTTCTAGTAATCCATTTTTTAATGTAAACGTGTCAAAACGTCTAAAACGTACCATATGATGTAGAAATAATCCAATTTTAATGTAAACGGGTCAAAATGATTATTATATATCTTTTGATGGTATAATAATCCATTTTTAAAGTAAACGGGTCAAAACGTACCAAATACACTTTAAGAAGTTATAGCAGTCAATTTTTAAAGTAAACGGGTCAAAATGATCCAAATATATCTTTTGATGTTATAAAAATCCATTTTTAAAGTAAACGGGTCAAAACGTACCAAATACACTTTAAGATGTTTCAATAAACCATTTTCAAAGCAAACGGGTCAAAACGTACCAAACACACTTTAAGGAGTTCTAGTAATCCATTTTTTAATGTAAACGTGTCAAAACGTCTAAAACGTACCATATGATGTAGAAATAATCCAATTTTAATGTAAACGGGTCAAAATGATTATTACATATCTTTTGATGTTATAATAATCCATTTTTAAAGTAAACGGGTCAAAACGTACCAAATACACTTTAAGAAGTTATAACAGTCAATTTTTAAAGTAAACGGGTCAAAATGATCCAAATATATCTTTTGATGTTATAAAAATCCATTATTAAAGTAAACGGGTCAAAACGTACCAAATACACTTTAAGATGTTATAATAAACCATTTTCAAAGTAAACGGGTCAAAACGTACCAAACACACTTTAAGAAGTTCTAGTAATCCATTTTTTAATGTAAACGTGTCAAAACGTCTAAAACGTACCATGTGATGTAGAAATAATCCAATTTTAATGTAAACGGGTCAAAATGATTATTACATATCTTTTGATGTTATAATAATCCATTTTTAAAGTAAAAGGGTCAAAACGTACCAAATACACTTTAAGAAGTTATAACAATCAATTTTTAAAGTAAACGGGTCAAAATGATCCAAATATATATCTTTTGATCCAAATATATCTTTTGATGTTATAAAAATCCATTTTTAAAGTAAACATGTCAAAACGTACCAAATACACTTTAAGATGTTATAATAAACCATTTTCAAAGTAAACGGGTCAAAACGTACCAAACACACTTTAAGAAGTTCTAGTAATCCATTTTTTAATGTAAACGTGTCAAAACATCTAAAACGTACCATATGATGTGAAAATAATCCAATTTTAATGTAAACGGGTCAAAATGATTATTACATATCTTTTGATGTTATAATAATCCATTTTTAAAGTAAACGGGTCAAACGTACCAAATACACTTTAAGAAGTTATAACAATCAATTTTTAAAGTAAACGGGTCAAAATGATCCAAATATATCTTTTGATGTTATAAAAATCCATTTTTAAAGTAAACGGGTCAAAACGTACCAAATACACTTTAAGATGTTATAATAAACCATTTTCAAAGTAAACGGGTCAAAGCGTACCAAACACACTTTAAGAAGTTCTAATAATCCATTTTTTAATGTAAACGTGTCAAAACGTCTAAAACGTACCATATGATGTAGAAATGATCCAATTTTTAAATTCAACGTGTCAAAATGATGCAAATATATCTTTTGATGTTATTATTATCCATTTTTAAAGTGAACGGGTCAAAACGTACCAAACACACTTTAAGAAACTATAATAATCCATTTTTAAAGTCAACGTGTCAAAACGATGCAAATATATCTTTTGATGTTATTATAATCCAATCATAAACACACACTTATAAATTCCCTACATGAATTTTCTACACACATATGCGCAGTCTACATAAGCTCCACCTTAAACATATTAAAAAATGGCAGTTTGACTTTTAAAAGTCAAACTGCAGCTATGTACAAATTGAGAATAAACATACACTATTGAAAACTAAATATACATTCATATTTCAACTCAAACGAGCATCCAATATACTCCAACTGTTTAGAATAACCCAATACTAATGTAAACGGGTCAAAACGACCCAAACACACACTTATGATGTTATAAATTCCCTACATGAAATTACTACACACATATGCACATTCTACATAAGCTCCACCTTAAACATATTAAAAAATGACAGTTTGACTTTTAAAAGTCAAACTACAGCTATGTACAAATTGAGAATAAACATACACTATTGAAAACTCAATATACATTCATATTTCAACTCAAACGAGCATCCAACATACTCCAAATGTTTAGAATAACCCAATACTAATGTAAATGGGTCAAAATGACACCCAAACACACACTTATGATGTTATAAATTCCCTATATGAATTTCTTACACACATATGCACATTCTACATAAGCTCCACCTTAAACTTATATTAAAAAATGACAGTTTGACTTTTAAAAGTCAAACAACAGCTATGTACAAAACTGAGAATAAACATACACTTTTGAAAACTCAATTTCCATTCATATTTCATCATGTACCAATGCAGTTTGACTTCTAATAGGTCAACTATAAAAAATAATCATTATAAATTCATACATCAAAATCTCTAACATAAATAAAGGTTTACGAAATAAGAATAATGAATAATCAAAAAAGAAATGAATCGTCGTCATTTTCTTCAACATCAACTTCGCGTTCCATGTCGGGTGTAACGTCTACACCATCTTCACCATCATCCCCAATCCTATGTAAGTTAGGCACATCAAATGTGCAATCATTCGAATAAGGACCAACTTGATCATCAGCACTTCCCATGTCAAATACACCTCTTACTTTTACATGTCTCACGACCTCCCAGTCTTTATTCTTAGGATCTGTGACATAGAACACCTTATCAACTTGTGATGCCAATACAAATGGATCATCAGTTATATTTCCCCCTGTATGTGTCTTGTATGAGAAATTTACCAATGTTACACCGTGATCTATCTTGCAACCCCTATTGATGTCAACCCAATAACATTTGAATAGGACTACTCGTATTTGACCTGAGTAGTTTAACTCAATAATGTCATTCAATCTACCATAGTAGTTAATAACGCCATGAACCGACCTTCTATCTCGACTACTAGCATAACTTTCACCTTCTACAGTAACAACAACACCACTATTTTGGGTACTAAGGGATACCTCTCGCTTTTTTGTATGAAAACGATAACCTTTAACAAGGTATCCAGAGTATCGTTTCACACTTCTAAGTGGACCACGAGAAAGCCATTTTAGATCTTCAGTTACTTCATCACCTTGCTCTTCCAAACTCACAACCTGCAAGTTGTTAATACTCATTATACTAAGATCCGATATAACAAATTATAACATATTTAATGTTTAATTTGAAGTACCCTTTTCTTGAACCAATCAGCAAATTGTTGGCCATGAATCTTGTTCATTTCATACTCTGATATTCGACGAGAACGGTTATGTTGTCCTTTGACTATCTGTTTGTGTTCGCTTTGAAGAAAATTCAAATTACTATAGTTTTTTATTGATGAATGAAGAGCAAGAATATCTAATAACAAAAAAAATCATCTTACTCTCGAAAAGGTGTAACTGACTCAACATTGAATAGTACATAACGATGTGCTTGAGTGAGAGACTTCTCATCAATGTCTGAACTTAAAGATCTCCTTCTTTTGGGAATAGGTACTCCTGAATGCAATTTACGACCTAAGGCACGACCGGGGCAAAGATTATTAGAATCTTCAATGTGATTTTGTTGACCCTCATCGTCATTCCTTATTCCTCTAGTGAAGACGGTTTCTACTTTCGACAGATATCTAGAGCAAAATGTTATACTTTCCTCGGCTAAATAACCTTCAGTAATTAATGCTTCAGGATGAGCTCTATTATGAACGTATGACTTCAGTTTTAACAGGTCCCTGTGCGTGTCATATTTACAAGTCAGTGATCAATTAAAAACTTTATATTGTAGCAAAATATTGGATAAGATTTATAGAAATGTTAATTACCTTTCAATAGGGTACATCCATCGAAATGCAACAGGACCTCCAAACTTAACCTCTCTCGTTAAATGGATCACCAAGTGCACCATTACAGTAAAGAATGATGGTGGAAATATCTTCTCTAATTTGCATAAAGTAAGAGCAACTTTATACTCAAGAAAATGTAGATCAACTTCAGACAAGTCCTTATGGAAAATGGCCTTAAAAAATTCGCATAACTCGATTATAACAGAGCTTACATGGTCTGGCAAAGTTCCACGTAATGCGATCGGCAAATACTCTTGCATCAGCATGTGGCAATCATAAGTTTTCATTCTGATTAGTTTACGCTCATTTAGTTGTACACATCGAGAGATGTTGGATGAAATTTCATCGGGAGGCTTGATTGACTTAAGGGTTTTTAAAAATTCAGTTTTTTCACCCCGAGTCATTTGATAGCAAGCTTTTGGCATGTAAGTGGTATTACTTCTAGGTCGCTTCTTTGGATGCAACTCCTTCCTTATACCCATTTGCTGTAAGTCAAGTCTTGTTTTATAGTTATCTTTTGACTTCTCTTCTTGTCCTAATAAGGTACCCACTATGTTGTCGCAAACATTCTATTCAATTTGCATCACATCAAGACTGTGACGCATCAACAAATGCTCCCAATACAGCAACATAAAAAAGATACTTTTCTTTTTCCACGGACCACGAGCATCATTGTCTGCAAGAAATTCCACACCATCTAGTTGTTGTAGAACCTCATGTCCAGAAGAAGTAATTGTGGCAATTCTCAATTCATTACCTCCAACAAAGGATCTAATGTCTGAACGCCAATGATGGTCAGATGGAAGCCACCTCCTATGACACATGTAACACCATTTTCTTCCATGAGTTAGCCATTTGGACTCGGTACCAAAACCACATACAGGACATGCAAGTTCTCCTTTAGTGCTCCACCCGGACAGGTTGGCATAACCTGGAAAGTCTGATATGGTAGAAATTATTGCAGCCTTCATCTGGAAGTATTGCTTAGTTGATGCATCAAATGTATTAATTCCATCTTCCCACAATTCCTTCAGTTCTTTAATCAAAGGTTGCATATACACATCTATCTTATTTCCAGAACCTTTAGGACCTAGGATGATTAAAGAAAGATTAATATTCGGTTGCTTTATAACCAACCATGGTGGCAAATTGTATGGAATAAGAAAAACCAGCCAAATGCTGTGTGCCACATTCATTGTCCTAAACGGGTTAAAGCCATCACTTTTATAGAGCTAGACGAACATTACGAGGATCACTAGCAAATTCCTGAAATTTTTCATCAAATTTTTTCCAAACTAATGCATCTGCTGGATGCCTTAATTTCCCATCTTCCACACGTTCTGTATGATGCCACTTTATAAGGTTAGACGTCTTTGATGACATAAACAATCTTTGAAGTCTAGGCTTTATAGGAAACCACCGTAATATCTTTGAAGCCTTCTTCTTGGGCGGACTCACTTCATTTCCTGGACTAGATTCATGAACTTTCCATCTAGAAGATCCACAAAAAGAACAAACTTCATCTTTCTCCTTGTCTTCCCAAAACAACATGCAACCATTAGGGCATGAATGAATTTTTTCATATCCTAATCCCAAGTTAGCCATAATTTTTTTCAATTGTTGTGTTGTTTTAGGTAACAAATTTCCTTCAGCTAACAAATCCTTTAAAAACTCTAACAACATAGAGAAAGATTTGTAACAAATTTCCTTCAGGTAACAAATCATTTTTGTCCTTCAGGTAATGCATATTGAGAAGAATGTTTGTGACAGTGTTGTTGGAACGCTAATGAATCTAGATAAGAAGACCAAGGATCATGTAAAAGCACGCCTTGATTTGCAAGAAATGGGTATTAGATCTGAACTTCATCCTAAGGTTCAAAATAACAACAAGTTGTACTTGCCACCTGCTTGTTTTTCAATGGACAAAAAAGTGAAAGATATATTTTGTCGTGTGCTTAAAAAGGTGAAAGTTCCAGATGGTTATGCAGCTAATATATCAAGATGTGTAGACTTAAAACCTCCAAAACTGTCTGGTCTTAAGAGTCATGATAGCCATATTTTGATGCAGCAGTTGCTTCCCATTGCTTTGCGAAATGTGTTACCTAAGCATGTGCGTTATCCTGTGATGAAGCTATGTCGTTACTATAAACAGTTATGCTCAAAAGTTCTTAATCCAAATGATTTGGTTCGGATGGAAAATGAGATTGGAAAAATCCTTTGTGATTTAGAAAGGATTTTTCCTCCATCATTCTTTGATGTCATGGTTCATCTTTCGGTTCATCTTGCTTCAGAGGCCAAATTAGGAGGGACAGTTCATTATCGCTGGATGTATCCAATCGAGAGGTAAGCATTTATATTTTTGTAAATAACATTTAAAGAATATTATTGAATCTGATCTTAATATATTTTATCACTTAGGTATTTAGCTACATTAAAATCTTATGTCCGAAATAGAAGTAAACCCGAGGGTTCTATTGCAGAAGGATATTTAGCTGAAGAATGTTTGTCATTTTGTTCATTGTACTTATCAAGTGATGTTGAAACCATACATAACAAGACAAGTCGAAATTATGATGACGGTGGTTATGATGATATTTTACCTATCTTTTCTATGTCGGGCCGGCCGATTGGTGCTACAATGGTAGAGATACTAGACCTTGACATTTTGGCAAAAGCACATTCATATGTGTTGTTCAATTGTAGTGAAATTGATGAATTTCGAACGTAAGTAGTTATTAATTAGAAGTTGTGAGTTCCATTTATTATATTATATTTACAATTGTTAGTGTATGTTGTTATCATCATTATCATCTTTTAACATTGCAGAGAACATTTGAAGATTGTTCGTCATGAAAATCGAAAATTACGTGAACGTGAGATTCAACGTTTACATTGCGAGACTTTTGAGTCATGGTTTCAAGATAATGTAAGGAATAGACATGTTTATTTTTTTTAAATGTAATTTTAATGTATAACAAAATTTTTAACCCATCCTGCCTTAATTCAGGTTGCGAAGCTGCATACCAGAGGGGATCCTAGAATCACAGAAGATCTAAGAAACTTGGCAAGCGGCCCAGCTGAGTTTGTGAAAAAATATAAGGGATTTATCATAAATGGTTTTCGATTTCACACAAAAAGTCTGGAAGAGAATAGGAAAACACAAAATAGTGGAGTTATGCTTGATGCCATGACTAATAGTTTCTCGAGTGCTAGAGATAACAATCCTATTGTGGGAGACGTAACATACTTTGGGGTTTTGAATGATATAATTGAGTTAGAGTATGCTGTTGACAGGAAAGTAGTTTTGTTCCATTGTGATTGGATCTCAAATGGCTCAAGGAAAAAACAAGATGAGAATGGGTTTACTCTACTGAATTTTGAAGGTTTGAAGCCACATAACGACCCTTTTATACTAGCTTGTCAAGCACAACAAGTATTTTATGTTGTAGATCATTTTGACAAAGGATGGAAAGTTGTGATCAAGACAATGCCTAGAGATTATTATGACATGAATGAACAAACATGCCTTGATGATGTGGAAACACAATTGCAGAGTGACACATCTGTAGGTCCTCAACTTGATGAAAATATGAATATTGAATTGGTTAGAGTGGGTTTAAAAGGGAGTGTTGTTGATAATAATACCTTAGTTTTTGACGGAGATGAAGATATGTAGAAGAGCGGATCTGGTAGCAAGGCGGTTCAAAATTGGAAGCAGCTTTTCATTCAGGTAAAAATCTTGTTTCTTTCCGTCCTTTTTTCTCAATCCATTTTTTACACCTTATAGTTAAATCCAATGTCAGATTAGGTGGCTCATTAGGTTGCTTTTCACTTAGTTTGCTCAATTTGTTGTCATAACTATATAACTGGCTTTATTTAATTGGTATAATAGTTTTCCGTCCATTATTCGTTTGAAGTATTTATTTAAGTTATTTATTTATTTATACTAAATGGAAACAATACACGTGCTCACCTGCATCTATATAAATTATATCATATTTACGTATATAAGTTTTTTAGATTGGCACGGAAGTTGGAACTTGGAAGAGATTGATGAGAGAAGTATTTTCAAGACAGTGTGGTGATGGAATTAAGCAATGCAAGTCAGCAGCTTTTGGATTGTTCTTATTGCTTAAGTTTGTAGTTTGGTTTTGAAATTTTTGATGGAATTGGTTGTAAAAAAGTTTAGTTTATTCATATTTCAAACAAAACTATACAAATTTTTTTTAATCTATAATTTTTTGAAATTCTATTCGGATAATTATCCGAGTATGTAAACGAAACTTCGGATATCCGAAATTTCGTATATAAGTTTTTTAGATTGGCATGGAAGTTGGAACCTAGAAGAGATGGAATTAAGCAAAGCAAGTCATCAACTTTTGGAATGTTCTTATTTTTAAGTTTGTAGTTTGGTATTTGAAATTTTTGATGGAATTGGTTGTAAACAGGTTTAGTTTAATCATATTTCAAACAAAAATACAAAATTTTTTAAAAATTATAATTTTTGGATATTCGGATAGTTATTCGATTCCGTATCCTAAAATTCGGATATCCGTAATTTGGATACAAAAATCCACTATTAGAATTTTCCGCCATTCGGGTTTGAACGCGCCTACATCTACCCCCTTTTATGACAAACATGCATGTCATGAGAGGTGTATTTTCTAGTAGTGCAAAATGATAGATGAATTGAAGTTTATATTTGAGCGGTATATCTTGTATGTAAGTTTAAATTGCGTGCGACTTCTTATTGTCTTTGTTTAAGGTCAATTTCCAAAGTGATTACTACAGTTATTATGTTAATTTGTGTTTTGTGTAATAACTAACTATGATAAGATAAATACGTTTAACAAACCATAATAGACCTGACGCTGGACAACGCACCTGGTAAACTACTAATTTTATCATATATTAAAAGCTTCAAGAATAACTTTTTATTCTTCTTTTTGAACAACTCATGGAGTGAATGTAAATTAAGTTTTCTTTATCATGATGTATTATAATAACGTGACAAATGAATAAGTGTTTTATAAAAGTTTAAGTTATAAAACCACAGTGTCAAGTGTCCTATTAAACTATGTTATATTATAACTCTAGCAAATAAGCGTCCTATAAAACTGATGTTTTATGACTCAAATATCGAGTGTCCTATTACGATGTGTTATTATAAAACCACAATATTAAGCGTCCTATAAGGTTAAAGTTATAATACTTAAATGTCAAGTGTCCTATTAACTCGTGTTCTAATGTGACTTTAACTAGAAAGGGTCCTATAACACTGAACACTTAAGACTCAACTAAAAAGTGTCATATTAAATAATGTTATAATAGGACCTCTTTTCATCCGGTGTCCTATTACATTACCACATAATGGGACACCAACAACTTAATGTCTTATAAATTACATTATTAGGATCTACATTCTAAGTGTCTTATTAAGTTATATGATAATAGGACCCCAAAAAGTCATCCATCCTATTAAATAACTTTTTAGGACACCGATTTAGTAGATTATATTATAAAATGACCCCAAGATTTAATTCGTCCTATTAAATAGTTTTTTTGGACCATCTTTTACAAGCGTCCCACACAAAAGGTCCTAAAAAGCCATTTTTGTTGTAGTGTAGAGTAGTCTCACCGGAACCCTGAACATATGAGGTGATCCAAAACAGTTGGTCTACTTTGATATTTCATGTTTACACAATTTTTACATGAACACTTTATCATTATTCCATTGACACTTTTTCTCTCAAATGCAAAATCCAAGAAATTTTTCACCTCATTAACAAAAGTTTGGCTTGATCTTGGCACAAGATACATCCAAGTTCTATCCATGACTATTCATAATGACAAATAACAAATATGAGTAACGGAGTAATAGATGCTCAGTAAGAAACAATTGAAGTAAACAATTTGGTAATCAGACATCCATAATTCATTGGAGGCCAGCTAGTTAACAATCCAAATAGCTGCAAGAAGCTACATTAATAAAACATAAAAACCCAAGAACTATCAATTGTTTTTGTACATATGTCAGATATATTATGCTAAAAAATAGATACTATTGTATTAAATAGAGCAATACTGAGGGTAGATTGAATTATTCAATAGGTTTATAATTATAGAATGACCTGTTCAAAACCATTTTTCCCTTCAATGTGTCATCACGTCAAGAGATTGAAAACTGAGACCCTTGAAACTTGAAAGGATGTGAAAATTAGCCAATTGTGTTTTCAAGCAACATGCATGCTACCAGTTCGCCTTCCAATCAATTCAAATAAAAAAATTAACTTGAACGGGTTTAATGGGTCAAATGGGTAAAAAAAATAGTTTGAGATGAAAGCCATAACAAAATATTAAACCATTTAGGCAAATATAAAATCATGTGTTAAGAATACACATATGAAACACAACATAGTCAAACCATTTCTCTACTCTTTGTGTTCAAATGTCACCCTTTGTAAACCATT
The DNA here is from genome assembly GCA_030867185.1 of Tagetes erecta. NCBI lineage: Eukaryota > Viridiplantae > Streptophyta > Magnoliopsida > Asterales > Asteraceae > Tagetes > Tagetes erecta. The sequence goes on along the minus strand of CM061497.1, from coordinate 20,268,309 downwards.
TTCATCAAATCCGCCTCCGCCACATTCGGGTCACACAAATGCAGACAAGAAACACTCCAAGAACAATAGCGATAATGAAATGGTTTAAATGGGTAATGAAGAAGAGCGAACCTTATGGCAATAGAAGATCAAGCTTAACTCAGAAACCTGGGGAAAAGATGTTGAGAAACATAATCAAGTTATGCTAATGGGTCAAAATACAAGACATAAAAACATACATGATCAACAAACTTTAAACTCAAATAAGCAAAATATAAACTTAAAATGGTCACCAAACTGCATTTTTTTATTTTCTTAGCAAACCTCATACCACGTTGAGTATATTATCTTTGTTCTAATTGTAATGCATTGTTTGGGTGGATTAGGTTTTGTAATCTATAAAGCCAATATGATTACTTTTGGTTACCCATTTATGCATTGTTACCCATTTGACCCATATCTAAAGATCGAGTAAAGAGCCTTATATTACACATAAAGATACCTACGGTAGATGATGCATTTAACTAAAAGCAAAAAAAGACCAAAACTCGGCTATATAACTAAAGGTTTAGCCCTAATAAAAACCTTTTAAAAACATGATATGACTATACTCAGCAGCTATAATGCAAGTATACATAACTCACTGAAAAAACAATTCAATTGATATGACTATAAGGCAACTATAATCAGCAGCTATGATGCAATTAACTAAAAGCAACAATTGTATACAATTCATGATAAAAAATGTCAAAAACTGACCTATAATGCAACTATAATCAACAACTATGAATTAAACCATTTAAAAGAGTTCAATTAAACATTGTAAGAACATAATCATTCATGACCATAACAATTCTTTCTTTATCAATGATCTTTCTCCACATGAATAATGAATTCAAATAGATAGCAACATGATTTCTTTGCAAATGGTAACAACTTACAAACCTGGATGAATCGGATTCTAAGCATAGAAGGGCAATACTCTTGTATTCAATGATTCACACGATCCGACTTGATAGATAGATTTTGTTTCCTAAAAATGTGATTGCTAACATAAAAAATTAGCAAACATCATACTTATTAGATTGAATTAGAGTTAAGCAATTTCAAATTCGTAAATAGATGATTATCTCGCTGGTGGCCGCTGCTGTGTAATTGGGTTTGCATTGTTTTTTAACCTATTTGTTTAAGTTTATTGTTATATATCTTAAATAGAGAAAAATAACACATCTTTTGTGTTGGTGTGGTGGTAGAACGTTACTTATGTTGATCTAGTGGTCATGTGTTCGATTCCCCCTATTGATATTTTATATTCTTTTTAGATCTCTTAAATGCCATGTAAGTTATTTGTAAACTTCATGCCATTTATGACCTTTTTTCAAATAAAAATGTCTATATCACTACTTTTATATTTTCTTAACTCATAATCATCCTCCAAACAACAAACCATCTTACTGGTTTGGTCACTTTTCTTCAAAATACATAGCTTCAATCATGAATAATGCTAGCTTTTATTGATATTTACGATATGCTATATTATGAAACTAAAGATGATTGTAAAAGGTTACATTAGGCGTATTTATAGTACTAGTAACATAAAAGATAAATGTTACTAAAAGTTTATATCAAACAAATATGACATACATAAAGTGTCACTAATAACCTACATTAATGGTACAAAATCTAAATGCCATTAAAAACATATTTAAAGAAAATATGGCATATGTAAAGTGTCACTAATAACATAAATTAGTGACACAAATGCTAAATGCCATTATAAACATGGGTGAAACAAATATGGCATACACAAAGTGCCATTAAAGACCTAAATTAGTAACACAAAAACTATATGTCATTAAAAGTGTGTGTCACTAAATGGCTTTTTTTGTAGTGGGAATTAAATCAGAAACGTTGATGAACAATAACACGACGGCTGGTAGATCAAACCGGAACTTAGAAATCCTTAAAATGCAATTCCTCTTGCAGATTTGGTCCTTGAGATGCAGCAACAACTGAAAGCCCTAAGTCAATTTTGGATAACATAAACGATTTGATGATAAACTTTATGAAGAACAAGAACGAATAAAGTGAAGATCACTTACGAGTTTTTGATGAATTTCGTTTGAAATGGATGTGATAGAGAGCAAGAGTAGAGAGTGTGGGTCGATTGAATTATATTTTGTTGAACAGGAAGTAGTCGAATGAGTTGAAGGTTGAAAACGAGTTAATTTTGATTAATTATTGTTTAATTCGCTGATTAATACTCAATTGAACGGTATGGACGAATTCTAATAAATGAAAAGACTGTTTTGGTTCAACAAAATTACTGGTTTGGAGCGTTATGAGTCGAATTGAACAATTGGGTTTTGAAACCGGTTTTTAAAACAAGAAACTAAGCATGAATTTGTCACGATTTGGTAAATTGGATGATGGTATGGGGTTCGAAACTTGTAGATGAACGAAATGTATAGGATTAATTGGTTTAAAACAGGGTTAAAATTAAGGTTTTGTGGTCGCTGGAAATAATGTGGTTGGCCGGAAAAATCCGCCGGGAAGGCTGCCGGAAACACGGGGGATGTGGGGGTGGTTTGGGTAATTTTTTATTTTTAGTTTCAGTCCTTGCTGTTTGTATTTGATTTATTTTGGTGATAAACTTTAAATTAAGTTTCAAAATTTACATAAATGTCTCAAAGTTAATTCATAAACTATATTAACTAACTATCTTAACCGAATAAATTTGTAACGTTTATAGGAATGACGTTTGCGTATCTTTAGTTCGTTTTTGACGTTGGAAGGTTTATACTTAGACTTAGAAACACTCTTCTTTGACGATTTCTATAAAATTACGTTTATACAATTTATATATTTTTGAGATTTAAATAATATGAACAACAATTATTTAGTACACTTAGACGTTTCACAATATAATTCGATCGATTTATTAAAACGGAATATAACGCAGAACCGACATATTTATTCATGTTATTAATAACGAAACGTTACATTTTCAAAAATTTAATACAAATGAAATAAAAGATAGATAATCTTGGGTTCGAGTCGGGCATTCGGGTTCGGGTTTAGGGCAAATGTCATAGTCTCCCCTCCTTATAGACATTTTGTCCCGAAATTTGCTCAAACCTAAGAAGAATGAAGCAAAGAGATGCGGATACTTAGCTTTCATTTGATGTTCACGTTCCCATGTAAACTCGGGTCGACGCTTTGATTCCCAATGAACTTTGACTATCGGTATCCGATTACGCTTGAGTTGTTTGACCTCATGATCCATAATTTCCAATGGTCGTTTAATAAATTGCATAGATTCATCGATTTGGACTTCATCGAGAGGCAAGATAAGATTTTCATCGGATAAACACTTCTTCAAATTAGAAACATGGAACATGGGATAAACACCACCCAATTCCTCAGGCAGTTCCAGCTCGTAAGAGACTTTCCCGATCCTTTTAAGAACTTTGAACGGTCCCACATATCGAGGAGCAAGCTTTCCCTTTTGCTAAAAAGGAAAACTCCCTTCCATGGAGACACTTTGAGCAAAATCATATCACCAATTTCATACTCCATAGGCTTTCGCTTTTTATCAGCATAATACTTTTGGCGATTTCGAGCCGCTAGAAGATTTTCACGGATTTTTCAGATTTTATCGGTGGTCTCTTGAATCATTTCAGTCCTAGTGATTTGAGAGTCACCAACTTCGGTCCAACATAGAGGAGAACGGCATTTACGACCATAAAGAGCTTCGAACGGTGCCATATAAATACTAGCATGATAACTATTATTATATGAGAATTCAATCAATGGAAGATGAGCATCCCAATTTCCTTTGAAATCAATCAGACAATACCAAAGCAAATCTTCGAGAGTTTGAATTGTTTTGTGGCTTTGATCATCTGTTTGAGGATGATAAGCTGTGCTGAGATTAAGTTTAGTACCCATAGCATCTTGAAGACCCTTCCAAAAACGAGGCATAAAACGACCATCACGATCGGAAATAATATCTAATGGCACCCCATGACGACAAACAATTTCCTTCACGAAGAGTTGAGCTCGCTTTTCAGCCGAATAAGTTTCTTTGATTGGAAGAAAATGAGTAGATTTCGTTAACCAATCAATAATAACCCAGATGCTATCATAACCATTAGAAGGAGGAAGCTTAGTAATAAAATCCATAGCTATACTCTCCCATTACCAAACAGGAATTTCCGGTTGCTCGAGAACACCAGAAGGACGTTGATGTTCGGCTTTGATGGTTAAACAAGTTAAACACTTAGAAACATACAAAGCAATATCTTTCTTCATACCAGGCCACCAATAATGAGAACGAAGATTCATATACATTTTATCCGAACCAGGATGAATAGAATAACGACTTTTATGATTCTCGTCCATAATGAGAGCACGAATATTACCACGAGAAGGCACCCAAATACGATTCATAAAATAGAGTAGACTATCGGTTGTAGTTTCCAATTGCAAATTGGTGCCAACAGTCATCTCATCACGAAAGGTACCCTCAGAAACAACGATACGCTGAGCTTCATGAATTTAAGACTTTAAATCAACACGAAGAGAAATACAAGAAAGCATGGCGCATTCCTTACAACTAAGAGCATCAGCAACAACATTCGCTTTACCAGGATGATAACGGATTTCACAATCATAGTCATTCAACAATTCAACCCAACACCTTTGCCTCATGTTAAGCTCTTTCAGATTCAGAATATGTTGCAAACTTTTATGATCGGTATAAAAAAGACATTTGGTACCAAAAAGATAATGCCTCCAAATTTTGAAAGCAAAGACCATAACACCTAATTCAAGATCGTGAGTAGCGTATTTCTTTTCATGAATTTTAAGCTGCCTCGAGGCATAAGTTATCACTTTACCTTGTTGTATAAGAACACAACCTAGTCCCTTTTTTGAAGCATCACAATAAACAACAAGATTATCATGACCGCCGAGAAGAGTAAGAATCGGAGCGCTACACAGTTTCTCCTTTAGAATATCAAACGCGTTTTGTTGCTCGGGACCCCACACAAAAGGTACATTCTTGCAAGTTAAAGCCGTGAGAGGAACCCCAATCTTGGAAAAATTAGCAATGAACCGACGATAATAACCCGCTAGAACAAGGAAAGAACAAATTTCGGTTGGAATTGAAGGCGCTGACCAATTCTTGACGGTTTCGATTTTCACAGGATCCACTTGAACCCCATTTTCATTAACAATATGACCCAAAAATTGAACCTCTTTGAGCTAGACTTCACACTTGGAAAACTTGGCATGGAGTTGCTCTTGCTTAAGCATTTGAAGAATGGTACGAAGATGTTGCTCATGATCGGTTTTGGATTTAGAATAGATAAGAATATCATCAATAAACACAATGACGATCTTGTCCAAATACGGTCGGAATACTTGGTTAATCAAGTCCATGAAAACGATAGGTGCATTAGTTAAATCAAAAGGCATGACTGTGAACTCAAAGTGACCATACCTCTTACAAAACGCATTTTTTTGTATGTCATCTTCGTGAACATGCAATTGATGGTAACCCGAACGAAGATCAATCTTTGAGAAACAAGTTGCTCCTTGGAGTTGATCGAAAAGATCATCGATACGCGACAATGGATAACGTTTTTTGATGGTAAGTTTATTGAGCTCACTATAATCGATACACATACGGAACGAGCCATCTATATTTTTGACAAACAAGATTGGAGCACCCCATGGTGAGGAACTCGGACGAATGAAACCTTTATCGGATAATTCATGGAGTTGACTGGCTAACTCTTGAAGTTCAAAAGGTGCAAGATGATAAGGAGCTTTAGCAATAGGAGTGGCATTGGGTACAAGATCAATACGGAACTCAACTTGTTGTGCGGGCGGAAGACCGGTTACGTCCTCGGGAAAAATCTCAGCAAAATCCCGCACAACGGGAATATCTTCGAGTTTCTTTTCTTCCTTTTTCTTCACACCAACACGAGTAAAAAATGTGACATAACCTTTATGCAAATATTTCAAACCAACGGGAGAGCTCTCCCCCGAAATGTTCAGAATTCGACCCAATGGGAGAAGAATACGAACAATCTTTTCCCGACAAAAAATTTCTACGCCGTTAGCGAACAACCAATCCATACCGATAATAACGTCAAAACTACCGAGAGAGTCATAGGAAAAAGATCAACATGAAAGACATGACCCTGAAGATTAAGTACGCACCTCGTATAAGATGAACTAATGGAAACACTCTTCCCGTTCGCTACTTCTACTACATAAGGACAATCAAGGCCAATACGACTAATAGTAAATGATGAAGCAAACTCTAGAGAAACAAAACTCTTATCGGCACACGAGTCAAATAAAATAGAGGAATAACGATCATTAACAAGAAACATACTGTTCACCACATCGTTGTTTGCTTGGGCTTGATTAGCATTGATGTTGAAAGTTCTAGCACGACTCGCTTGATTAGCATTAGCATTGGTGTTCTAATGACCACATGTAGGGTGGTACTTCACCAGGTCGTTATTTGTATTTCGTTTACTTGTAATAGATTAGTCGTACTTTGTATTTCGTTGTAATAGTTAGGTTAGATTATGTTTTGTTATGTTTTGTGTCTGCTTATGCGACACTATAGTGTCGCATGCAGCCTGTCTCTGTTTAGCGGGCAGGCAGTGTCGCCTATGCGACACTGCCTGCGACACTAGCTACTGCATAAATATTGTTTAGGGCTATTTTCTACACAACTCTTTGGAACTTATTCTATACAATTACACTAGCTTTCAAGCCGTAGCTTGCTGGTTTTTCCATCATCCAAAAAAAAAAAGGAAAGAGAATGAACCTGGCGAAAAAGAAATGAACACTTTGCTGAGGAACGAAGCTTCGTCTTTGTTTTTCTTCAAAGCCCCAATCCGTTCCCGCTCGCCGCTACTAACGGGGTATCGGTTGATTTCCCTTCCTTTAGCTACTCAGATGTTTCAGTTCGCTAAGTTTAAAAGGTCCAAAGAGCGCAGACTAGCCACGGAGCTTGGATACGGTGATCGGAGATCCATGGATCACAGACGGTATCTCCCCATGGCCTTCCGCCTCTGAAAGCGTCCTTCTTTCTCAATGCCCGGGCATCCATCCAACTCATTCTTTTCGATCTTGTACCCAAGGAGAGGTACACTGAACACCAACCCAATCGAGACAAAAAAAGAAAGAATTGCAACTACATCAACAACCTTGATTCCTGACGTGAACGACCGCTTTCTTGGAACTAATTCATAGACAAAGTTCGTTGTTATAGAACTAACACTATATAAACAAATTTAACAAGTGTGCAATACTGCAATACTGCAATACGCAACATCAACCAACGGAAAAACGTAGTCACGGACTGTTGGCAATTGAATCAACTCTTACTACTCGAGTAGACGGTCTTCTTGGTGAGTGAATCATCTTCTTCCTATAATAAATAAGGACATTTACACCACCTATGACAGGTCAGGTCCTAAAGATAGGGTAATTCCCTGTGACTATTGGTTGGAGATCATTCTATGCGTTCACCGATAATTACATCCAACTACATCTAGGAATCGCATCTGCCAGATGTTGTTTCAGGACCAGGCGTGTAACCTCGATAGCATGTGCCCCAGCCACCCAAGTCTATTACTTAGATAAATAAGGAAGCCCTTCGGGAGCTATTCTTTCCCTGATATTGGCAGGACTTGCTAGCCCCTAGCTGTTTCAATGGTAGGAGAAGCGGATTGAAGAAGGACATCAGTGCTAAGAAGAAGTGTCACACCCCGACCGACGGCGGAATCATCGGGGCGGACGCAAGTGGATAGATTGCTCGTAGCTCATGGTAGTTAACAAAGTTTAAATAGTATTAAATTCAATATTCAATTAACCAATACATGAATCAAATAACACAACTAGTCAAACATAATAATTAACCATTTATTAAACTAGGTCCATGAATCCTATGTGTGAAGCATCTTGAGATAATCAACTACTTTGTAACACCTGAAATCATGTGAAAAATAGTATTTGTCAGCTAACGAATTAGCTGGTGAGTAAACACAGGTTTGCATACATATTTATATTAAAATAATTGAAATGATTAAAACGAATAAATGATTCAATTCCATGTATGTTAAGACCTATCATGCAAAAGTGTATCACATTAGATAAATCGAGTGCGCAATCAAACCTAGATGATTGCATCCACTTAATCACACAGATTAAGCCGTAATGAGCAAAAGCATATGTCAGTTACAATCACCACTCGAATGCCATATGGGGGTGGGCTTGTCAGGCCAAATAGTACTATTATTGATAAGCGTTGGTTTGAATAAATTAATGATTGTGCTAGAATAATGTTTATCAACCTATGAAACACATAACTGCAAGTAATAACACACATGAATTGAATTGAATATAATGAATCAAATGAGTATAATGAATCAAATGAATATAATGAATCAAATGAATAAAATAAATAAAGTTGATAAAACATGATTTAATAGGTAACATGATTTCACCCCAAATAATAAAACGAGAAAAGGGGCTATGAATACCCACCTGGAAATTGACTGACGAATAAATATATAATAAGACTTGAAACAAGGCACCATGAAATCTCGTTAACGTTAACCTAAGGAATGGTGTCTTTCATTAGCATGGAAATCTTTTAGACGATTTGGGAATTAGGGTTCTAATAGAAATTTGGGGGTTATAAATTTAAGTTAAGTAGAAATAATTTGATGATTTTATTTACATAGACGATGGTCTATCTGTGGTTGATTAGAAGTTGAATAACAATAATAATAGGTAACGCGTGATAACAAAATATATAACGATTAATTCCTCCAATTGGTAATTAACTCCTCATATGTTTAAAAAATTAAATTAACTAACAAAATAAGCTTGGATCATTATAGTTAATTATTTATTTAAAGTAGCTAAATAATCAATCTATAAATTTATAAGTTTTAAGACTTCAAAATATGTATAGTTTTCATAATATAATTAAACTACTAGCCCTTGTATAACTTTATAAGATTTAAAAATAAGTACAATTGTACTAACAAGTTTTATTATTTTTTTGTCTAAAATAATTGCTAAATAATAGATAAAATAAATAAAACGTACACAGGACTCGAACCCAAGTCCTCATAGCAACAGACATGGAGCCTGACCAACAGTCCAGACTAGTTTTTTTGTTTACTTAAATCGAAACGAAATTTTTTTAATACCTTATTTAAGAAAACCCCAATTTCTATCATAAACCCTATAGACCAAATCACCAACTTTGAACTGAACTGGATTAAAGATCTGTAAGCGAAATCAAACATTGTATTCGCATTCTATACATCAAAACGAGTATATCAGGGTAATTTGGTACCTGATTGATGGATGAAACAAAGTCAACAAGAAGAAGAAAAATAAACGCAGATATGCGACGATGACTTGATGATTTTACTGATTTTTGTGTGTATGAGATAAATTTGTTGTTGCCTAGGGATCAAGTGAGATCGTAGGAGAGTTTTGAGTGATTTATAATAGACGGAGACGTAGTTAAAGGATTTAACGACATAGAGTGGGTTTCGGAGCTAGAGAAACCTATTTTATCGGATGTTATATGAACTTTATCAATTAGATTCGTTTAACATGCTATAACTGATTGTAGGTTTGTTTTGGATCAGAATTGTTCAAGTTTTATAAGGATTTTCATTGGTTTTGAAATTTCCGGTTGCGATGATAATGGGTGTACTTGATTAGGTGATATTATCGCTAAAATGAGTAAGGTTCAAGTGGTATTACGTTCGAATCCTGTGGATAAAGATAGAGTACGGTTTAATCGTGCGAAAAATGGGCGAAATGGTTTTGTTTTGGCTTCGCCGGAGTTTGCCGGAGCTCCCCACCGGAAAAGCGTGAAGAGTGGAAACTGTGTTGTGATTTTATTTTGAAATTTACATAATTGGTCCTTTAAGTAATGCATTGTTTCTATTTCAATATAAATGTTATTTTAAATAACTTTCAAAACTTTACATTTTCAACCCATTTAGTTTTGTCAAGTTAACTTATTATTCAACTAGCAAAACAATCTTTATAATACTTAAAAGTTATATAAAATTTGTTTGTATTTCATTATTAATTTTGATTTCTTTTATAAATCTCATATTATAATTAACAACGTTATAAATTTCATAAGATTAATTTACAAACTTACTCATGATTGTATTTGATTTCAATTAGTAAAATTAATAATTTGGATTTAGATGAATACATTTTAAGGAGAGAAAAAAATGAAATGAATCGGCTTTGGTTCGGGGCAAATGTTACAGTCTCCCCTCCTTTAGGAAATTTCGTCCCGAAATTTGATTTTTGATAGTTTTGGTTAGGCATCTTATTGTATTCAGTGAGTTAATTTGCTGAAGTTTAGGTTCTTCGATTCATTTAAATCTTGAAGTATCATGTATTAAAAATAGTTTGAGTTGTATGGAGTTCGGATGAGCTTAGTTGAATAAAAGTTCGAATAGTGACTAAGAATAAAAGGAATAAGTAAATGAAGGGACTAAACACGGTTATAAAATGAGTAAATGGATAAATGCGGTTAATAAAATGAGTAAAGGAAATAGTCTCGAATAAATGATTCAAGTAAACAAATGTTGATAATAAAATGAATAAATGATCAAAAGATTAAATGTGGCACAACTCCAAAAGTTGTCCATATATGATGATGCGTTTTTCATCATAGATGTACTAACGTTATCTAGCTCCCTCGAGTTTAACAAGAATACGTCAATCCCGAGAAGTTGAATCACCAACGTGAGCGCTAGATGTTGATAATGAATAATGATCAATGAAAAATGCAAGGGAAAAATGTTGTTAAGCTTAAATTGCAATGAGTCAAAGTCCAGAAGTTACACAAACTTCACTGGACATAGGCAACATTTCATTTGATAATGTGACAAGTACACTTATATATAGGATGTACCAACGACGTATCCATCATGTCCTTATCACACCTCATTTGTCATGTTACCCAAAAGCACACGACAAAACTTATTATAACTCTCATGCACCGGCTTTTGTAATTTCGTGTGCACCCGTAACTACACTAGCCTTTGCATGGTCCATATAATTCATTTTGTCATACGCAGATCTAAGGGACACCAAACTTCTAAATCCACATATAATAAGTAATGCACATAGATTCTGATTTCATGGTTGAGAATTAATTTAAGTTCACGAGAAGTTATATACATGGTCATGTTTGTTGGAAAATCGGACTGAGTTTGTTGATAAGGTGAGAGATAATTGATAGTTTTATTATGAGTCAACTTTCATATGTGAATTTGATGATGAGATTATGATTAAATTGATTATATGTGAGAATTTGTTCGTTATTGAACGAATTATATAAAGATTAGATGATTAAATTAATTAAATGTAAACTAGATATTAAGTTTATAGTCAAATATATTAAATGAGAGGATGATTATGAGTTAAGGTATAACGATAAATAGTTGAATTTTATAGTAAGAGTATGAAAAATATGTTTATAATCGAAAATTGAGTTTGTGAATTATTGAAGAGTTGGGATGTTGAAATCACGTTGAAATATTCTGAGTGTAAACGTTTAGTTCGCAAACCAAACGAGTACGTTGACTTATCAAAGTAGTAAGTTCTATTACTTTAATGAAGACGTAGCTACCTATAAGTGGACACTCACCCCGAGGGTTCCCAGGTAAGTTAACAGATCCATCGGATGATTTGGATTTATACAAAACCTTTTCCTAGACAGAACACCTGAGATACAGGCACCCACTCTTCCAGTATTGCACGTCACTACTAGAAAAGTAGGCTTTAATGACACTTAAATTATGACAATAATAATTTTAGTGTCATGTACTGTATAGAAACAAAAAAACACGAGGGTTTTAAAATCCTTCTCACGCGCTCATATTCACAACTTAGGGCTTTTCATCACAAACTGCTATCAACACTATCGTTTCCGGCGACACATTCTGTGAAGCACCATAGTTTCCGGCAACATGAGGCATCAACCGAAGGAACGATGCGTACTAAACCTCTGCTCACAACCACTCCTCTTCAAGATCATCTTCGCTTGCTTGCAGACTTTGCGAAGGAACGATTGACAGAACTTTTTAAAGCCTTGTCAAATTCAAATATCAAGTAACATCATTAGATTAAACTCTCTTCTCTCTCTCGTCGATTGTAACAAATTGATTTATAATTTCGTATATGAGAATTTAGGGCAAAAGGAGGAGAGTAGGTGTTGTGGAGAAGACATCGCGAAGGAAAACCGTCAAACTCACCGTTCAAAGTAGGTGTTGTCGCCGCTGCTCTGAGCACTCAATAATCTCTTCATTTCTTTGCTTCAACAAAAGTAAACACAATTAAGCAAATCGACGTGAAATCATCCAAAACAGGTCATGTTCTTCACATCAATTAGTTTAAATTTACTCATCTTCTGCAGTTGTAGTTTTTTTTGTAGATTACGATTTGTTTTTTTTTCTCAGGTGATGAGAATTGGTAGGAATTAGGTTTTTTGGTTATGGAGTGTAAAATATTTATAGAATCATCCAAAACAGTTTGTTTTTGACATTATATGATTTGAATTCATTCATATTTAGCAATTGTTGCGTATTGTTATTCATTATGCTTAGTTTTCTTTTTCCATTTGATGAAAATTGGTAGATATTTGGTTAACCAAAAGACCAGGGAATGGATGTCATTTGCCAAGAAAAAATCTGGTATGTGCAAAACTGTTGTTTGTCTTGTTAACACTACAGCAAACTGAGTCTGTTGTTGGGTTAAGTATCTGCTCTTTTTTATGTCACACTAGAGAAATAGATTATCAGGCATGTATCTTATATACCACTTCTAAGTTGAAACTACGACACCAATAAATCCATTTAATTAACTTACTGGTCTTTAATTTATATATGGTGTAGATTGTATATCACTCTGTATGCTTTCATGTTTTTAGTTCTGATTATGTCATTTTGTAGATTTTAGAGACTATTCAATATTGATGATATTATGTGTTTATATATATGTCTAGATTGTAGACATGAGGAGAGACATGCAAGAAATTTTCAAGATGACTCTTCATGATAAGCAAGTAATGATGTTTTCGGCTACACTTAGTAAGGAGATTTGCCCTGTCTGCAAAAAAGTTATGCAATAGGTAATGTCTCTTGGCCAGCTCTTACACTTAAATCTGAATTACTTGTTCGGGTATTGAAATAGTGATCTCCATATCAACTGTTTAAACCAAGGATGAAATTACTGGTATATGCATTTAGAAGGCTAAGGTTTGCTTGTTCACCCATACATCTTCTGTGAGTATTGTGCTATATTATCTTACATGATTACATTCATCATTGCTCTTGATTTCAGAATGAAATTGTTATGACACTGAATGATTAATATGATAATCTGAAACCTAATGTAACACATTGAAGAGAAAGAATGCTAAGCCTAAGGTCTTTCTTTCATTCTTTCTTTCTTTCTTACCATTGCTATTGACTAATTGTCTCTTTTACATTGTTCTAACTGTAAAAAATGTGTTGATGAAGCTAAAGTAGAGAAGGATATACTTACTGAAAAACAATGGAGTTTGACTCTATACGTCTTCACCTTGTAAGTTGTAACTTGTTTTGGTTCATTTGGTGACTTAGTTACATACAGTTAATGGAACATCGATGATAATTTTGCTTTTCAAGTTTTTGTTGTTGTTGTTAGTTATACATAATTAATGGATATTATTATTCCTGCTGGTCACAAGTTAATACTCTTCTTGAAACTTATCTTGTGATTCAAAAACATCTAGAAGACAAGAATTTGAGCCGATTTCAAGAAGCTGAAAGGCTGAACAAAATGCCTGCTTCAACTTCTAAATGTGTCATGCTTGTTTTTATATGAAGTGGTAAGTTCTATCTAGTAATTTGGGGTACTAGCTTTCTAGCTTGGCGTCATTAACCAACTTGTAAGACTCCCGGGATTCTTTTCATTTATAATAACACATGTCCTACCGTTTCATCAACCTAGCTAACACTCCTTATTTGTTTATAAATTATTAATGCTGCAGCGATATGAGCAACAACTATCCTAGGAACCAGATACCTTACAACCTTCCTCCAAATTTGCAAACATTCTATGTACGTTAACGGTTTATCTTTTTATGCAGAAATTTTGCTTTATATTTTTAACGGGTTATATTCTTATGGTATTGTAGTGATTGTGCATAAAATGTTACATACTACACTTATATAACTTACATGATAATAACACCGTCCTTTTCTGGTACTTAAGGTATAACCCAAGTTCTATTTCCAGTTTGCTTATTTATTTTTAATCGTTTGATCAGTTATTGCCAAGTTTTTTTATCAGTTTCTAATTTCATTTTATAAAATGCAGATTATTCAACAATTTTGGACAGATTATTCAGTAATCAAAGAATGTTTTTCTGGGCGGGCTCACGAGCAGATATGATCAAAGTTTAAGGATAGAAAGTGTTGTATACCGTCATGTTAAAGGTAACATCTACACATCTGTTTATCAACTCATGCCGTTTACTTTCAGAACTCACTTGTTTTTTAACACATAAGATATGCATGTCTTCCTGTTATTCTGAACTAGGGTTATACAGTTATTGGGATTTGTTAATACATGCATACAGTATAAGTTATAAGATTTTGATCTGGAAAAAGGAAATGAAGAACATCACTTTGTATTCAACTTTTGTTCATCATGTAACCATCCATTTTTTTAAAAAACAAGCGGGTCGGGTCAGACTAGGTAATGGATCAATTAATCTCCTCTTTATTTTGGTAATTTATTTTAAGGTTTACTGATTTTTTTCCATCATAGAACCTCACTCACTGTATGGTTGTGCCTTATCATCTGCTGACTTTGATAGCTCCATCCTCTCACCGTCCCTTTTCTTTTCTATTGACAAACTCATTACCGAAGCACCTATTCCTCCGTTAACAGGCTTTTCACAGGGAAGTGGATGAAGATAAGGAGACGACGAGCTCTTGAAGACACAATGAGGACGAATAAGTATGGTGCTACGACATCAAGTAAGGTGAGTCTTTGCTTCACGAAGCACTTCACTGTGTTGAAATCTTTTTTTATTGATGATGGCAAGTACAAAAGTTATTATTGCTTTTTGGGGGATATGGGTTCCCTGTTGGCCAGCAAGATACAAACTTAGCACCAAACGCTTAGTGTAATTATTTGGCCATTGGAAGCGTCATTGTTAATTTCATTTCTTAGTGTTTTGGCATCTATATGTTAACATATTTCGTTTTAGTATTTCAATTAATGGGTATGAAGATTTCGTCATTGTAATTATTTGGCCATTGGAAGCCGAAAGTTGCCAAAGTGAGGCGATAATGAAGATTTTGAAGATGACCTACTTGTAAGTCATCGGTACATTTTTTTCTTTTTAAAATACTATCTTTATATTTTATAATTAAGAGCTCATTGCAAGTTTTGGCTACAAGTAACATCCTATATATACTTGTAGGATAATTTATCAACCTATGTATACTTGTAGGATAATTGATCAACTGTGCGTAAGAGAGCATAAGAATGGTGGCCATCAAGGATCTTGCTAGCCAACAATAATATTAACAGCCAATATGGCCTTTCACATGTATATCTGTAGATGAAATACTACCATGACTTTGCTGTAAGCATGCCATTTAAATCAATAATTGTTTTTTATTCGATTGCCACTTAACAATGTCTCTTTTTGCAGATCTATTGACTGCAGGTACTTTGACTTTGGAACTGAGGTGTTTCCATTTGAGCCAGTTGTTTTTACAAGGTAATTTAAAGTATTAAATGTTGAACTCTAGAAGGTACTTCTCATATCAATTTTGTAGTTGTTAAGTTCCTCTAACAGCCTTTACTATCTTTTGGGTTGTTTTTTTTCCATTAGGTACTTAACCGACTCAATGCATTGGCAACCATGTGAAGATTGTTGTAAGGTATGTTGAATCTTTTGGGTTCTTTAAATTATGAACAAATTCCCTTTTTGTGTGTGGGGGGGGGGGGGTGGGGTGGGGGAGGGGGTGTTCATGTTTGTTATTTAAGATTGTTGGTAATTTTTTTAAAGCCAGTCAACATGTATCATATTTTCATGACAGATTCATTAACGTAGCCTAATTGTAGTTGATTTTGCTAATTTTGAGTTATTTAGATTAGCTTTTTGGTGTGTTGAAATTAGTTGAAAATCACCCTGGGTTTGGTGTTTATATTTTTTTGATGGACATGAATAAGGATCATGTGAATTATGTTTTCCTAATAATATTTTATTTTGAATCAACAATTTTCTAGCATAAACGTCAGAATACACCTAGCTGCTATTACTCTAGCATAACAAAACAAGATAACATAGCATGATAGGTTTATTGCCGCCGCAACGCGCGACTGACAAGAATCTAGTAATAGTTAAAGTTCGGTAGGAATGATATAACCATTAAATTTTGAAATCTCTTTTGTGTTACTGACCCGTCTCATATGCGAGTGTCTTGTGTTTATTGACCCGTTTAGCCTATGCCAAAATGATTAATGTTTTAAGATTTTCTTTATCTTGTTTTTTTCTCAGGTTAGTGGAGGCAAAGACGAATACACAGATGCGGAAATTGATGGAATTCGCGTAGAATGATCGAGTTTTTAAGATACTTTTATTTTTAGTTGAATAACATAATTTTAGGTGTCGAAAAATATATAGACAAACATTTTTTGGTATGATTATGAAATTTATTTTTTTTGGTTTACATGTATTTTATTGTGAAATGTATTTGTTTTGCTATATTATATTGGTTATTATGTATCGAGTGTAAATTAGTAATTCTAGGAATATTTTTTTAAACGGTTAAAATCATGACACGCACTAATGAATGTCGTAAACATAGGTCTTAAATGTATCATAAATGTGTGACATATATGAGTGTTATTAATGCGTGTCAAAAAAATATTGTACACAAATGTATGTCATTTTTATTTTATGACATGGGCTTCCTTGACACACTTTTGTGTGTCATATATACCCTTTAATGACACGCATTGCGTATCATTAAACGTCTTTTTTCTAGTAGTGCGTGTTCAGTTATGAAACTTACATTTTGACAAGATTTGAAAACCATAAATAAATATTTTTGAGTTTGAAATTTAAGGAAGTAAAAATTTTTTTTTTTGAAAATCATGAAATAAAGTATTAATTTGAATTTAAGAATTGATTAGGAAATCGATTTGGATTAGGCATAAGCCATAGAGGCGGAATCATCGAGGCGGACGCAAGTGGATAGATTGCTCGTACCTCATGGTAGTTAACAAAGTTTAAATAGTATTAAATTCAATATTCAATTAACCAATACATGAATCAAATAAACAACTAGTCAAACATAATAATTAACCATTTATTAAACTAGGACCATGAATCCATGAATCCTATGTGTGAAGCATCTTGAGATAATCAACTACGATGTAACACCTGAAATCATGTGAAAAATAGTATTTGTCAGCTAACGAATTAGCTGGTGAGTAAACACAGGTTTGCATACATATTTATATTAAAATGATTGAAATGATTAAAAGGAATAAATGATTCAATTCCATGTATGTTAAGACCTATCATGCAAAAGTGTATCACATTAGATAAATCGAGTGCACAATCAAACCTAGATGACTGCAGCAACTTAATCACACAGATTAAGCCGTAATGAGCAAAAGCATATGTCAGTTACAATCACCATTCGAATGCCATATGGGGTGGGCTTGTCAGGCCAAATAGTAATATTATTGATAAGCGTTGGTTTGAATAAATTAATGATTGTGCTAGAATAATGTTTATCAACCTATGAAACACATAACTGCAAGTAATAACACACATGAATTGAATTGAATATAATGAATCAAATGAGTATAATGAATCAAATGAATATAATGAATCAAATGAATAAAATAAATAAAGTTGATAAAACATGATTTAATAGGTAACATGATTTTACCCCAAATAATAAAACGAGAAAAGGGGCTATGAATACCCACCTGGAAATTGACTGACGAATAAATATATAATAAGACTTGAAACAAGGCACCATGAAATCTTGTTAACGTTAACCTAAGGAATGGTGTCTTTCATTAGCATGGAAATCTTTTAGACGATTTGGGAATTAGGGTTCTAATAGAAACTTGGGGGTTATAAATTTAAGTTAAGTAGAAATAATTGGATGATTTTATTTACATAGACGATGGTCTATCTGTGGTTGATTAGAAGTTGAATAACAATAATAATAGGTAACGCGTGATAACAAAATATATAACGATTAATTCCTCCAATTGGTAATTAACTCCTCATATGTTTAAAAAATTAAATTAACTAACAAAATAAGCTTGGTATCATTATAGTTAATTATTTATTTAAAGTAGCTAAATAATCAATCTATAAATTTATAAGTTTTAAGACTTCAAAATATGTATAGTTTTCATAATATAATTAAACTACTAGCCCTTGTATAACTTTATAAGATTTAAAAATAAGTACAATTGTACTAACAAGTTTTATTATTTTTTTGTCTAAAAAAACTGCTAAATAAGTGATAAAATAAATAAAACGTACACAGGACTCGAACCCAAGTCCTCATAGCAACAGACATGGAGCCTGACCAACAGGCCAGACTAGTTTTTTGTTTACTTAAATCGAAACGAAATTTTTTTAATACCTTATTTAAGAAAACCCCAATTTCTATCATAAACCCTATAGACCAAATCACCAACTTTGAACTGAACTGGATTAAAGATCTGTAAGCGAAATCAAACATTGTATTCGCATTCTATACATCAAAACGAGTATATCAGCGTGATTTGGTACCTGATTGATGGATGAAACAAAGTCAACAAGAAGAAGAAAAATAAACGCAAATATGCGACGATGACTTGATGATTTTACTGATTTTTGTGTGTATGAGATAAATTTGTTGTTGCCTAGGGATCAAGTGAGATCGTAGGAGAGTTTTGAGTGATTTATAATAGACGGAGACGTAGTTAAAGGATTTAACGACATAGAGTGGGTTTCAGAGCTAGAGGAACCAATTTTATCGGATGTTATATGAACTTTATCAATTAGATTCGTTTAACATGCTATAACTGATTGTACGTTTGTTTTGGATCAGAATTGTTCAAGTTTTATAAGGATTTTCATTGGTTTTGAAATTTCCGGTTGCGATGATAATGGGTGTAGTTGATTAGGTGATCTTATCGCTAAAATGAGTAAGGTTCAAGTGGTATTACGTTCGAATCGTGTGGATAAAGATAGAGAACGGTTTAATCGTGCGAAAAATGGAAACTGTGTTGTGATTTTATTTTGAAATTTACATAATTGGTCCTTTAAGTAATGCATTGTTTCTATTTCAATATAAATGTTATTTTAAATAACTTTCAAAACTTTACATTTTCAACCCATTTAGTTTTGTCAAGTTAACTTATTATTCAACTAGCAAAACAATCTTTATAATACTTAAAAGTTATATAAAATTTGTTTGTATTTCATTATTAATTTTGATTTCATTTATAAATCTCATATTTTAACTACAACCTTATAAATTTCATAAGATTAATTTACAAACTTACTCATGATTGTATTTGATTTCAATTAGTAAAATTAATGATTTGGATTTAGATGAATACATTTTAAGGAGAGAAAAAAAATTGAAATGAATCGGGTTTGGTTCGGGGCAAATGTTACAAGAAGGGACTGCAGCCCCAAGGTGTAGCATCAGTTCCAAACAACCGCTCAAGTTCATGTAAAGGCTTCTGTCCTAGGAAGAAAGGCTCAAAAGCCTAAAGCTATGATTTATACTTGCTCTCTCCCTGAAGTGGATGTGGAAAATCGGGCGCTAATGCAAAGAAAGGAGGTGTTGTTCGTCCACTTCTGCTCCAGCTGAGAGATTCCCATGTAGTCAGAGGAAACACAAACGTAAGCTAGAACCGGAGAAGAGAAGATACTTTAGGTTTAGTCCTATTTTCTGGAAGTAGAGGGGAGTTCACTACCAGCCGGGGCTGTTTCATTTCTCCTAAGACTCAGTTCACTACCAGTTAGTCTTCTAGTTTATCCCAGACTTATTGGAAATGGAAAGCTAGAGGAATGCTACCAACTCCCTTTACTCCCACGTTGGAAAGCATATGAACTTGACTGAATTGAATGACCAGCCCACTTAGAGCAGATGGAGATTCTCGAATGGGGAAAAGCAGCACTCGACAAAATAGGCTGAGGACAATTGTTGCGGAAATGATTTGAATCGCCACAATTGAAACAAGCACGACCCTGATTATTACCTCGGTTATTTTTAGCATTATTCGGAGCGTTCCAACAATCTTTGGCCACGTGCCCAAAACGTTGACAAACTGAAAACTTGTGGCATGGAATATTAGGAGCATGATGAGGAGGACACTTGTTACATTTGGGCAAGTTTCCCGTATACGTCTTTCGGTTAACATTACTCCCTTGCGGTGCCATAGGAGGATTAGGAGCATTAATAGCATATTTGGTACCATTATTCTTTCGCTTCTTTGAAGTAAATGAAGATTCAGACTTAACCTTATAAGAACCACCTTTGGATGGCTTGGAATCATTGCCAGAAGAACCCTTAAACTTCTTGTTACCCTTTCGAGTCAAAGTACCAACTTGCACATGATTTTCAGTAAGGCGACCGGCTAAAGTCATAGCCTCACCAACAGTAGCTGGATTACTACCCCAACAACATCTTGGATAGTCATTGGCAAACCCCCGATATATTGTTCAATACGACGAGAGTCAGGAGTAACCATATTAGGACACAAAGTACTAAGCTGAGAAAACCGATTATTGTAGGCCACATTTTCACCACTATCTTGTTTGAGACCCAAGAATTCACCCTTGAGTTTACGAATTTCACTAGGAGGACAATACTTATTAGTCATGGTGGTTTTGAATTCAGTCCAAGTCAATGCGGTCACAGCGGCTTCACCAAGCCTACGCTTTTCATCGTTCCACCAAGTCAAAGCACCCTTTTAAGGACACTTGTTGTATACCAGACCTTGAGATTTCCAGGGCATTCACAATTGACAAAGGTACTCTCCATGCTTTCATACCATTGGAGTAGTCCCGTAGCCCCTTCATTACCGAGGAATTTGGTTGACCACAAGAGTTGAAGTACTTAAGCGTACAACAGGGAGTCTTAGGTTCATTGTTTTGATTAGCAGTTTTGATTTGGTTCACGAGTTCAGGCAAAATGTTGGCCATTTGGGCCGCGATGGTATTAGCAAGTCGTTCACGTCTTGTTGCCATTCTACAAGATAAGATAAATTTTTTTTTCATGAGCTATAGGTCAAAATTTATGATAACATAAGTTGTAACAATATTTGATTAAATGGAATAGTAATAGTACTTAGAACATCATGGAATTCTTGAGACAACATATCATAGAAAATCACTTAGAAACCATAGAAATATTAGGAATTAAACTTTAAATTACATTTGAAATAATATAGAAATTCATAGAAATAATTAGAAATTCATAGAAATAATTAGAAATCATAGAAATGAAAATCATGGAATCATTAGGAAAATAGATGAATGGAATTTTGAAGGCTTAGGAATGTGTCTTGGTTTTGAACACTTATGACTTATCAAAGTGTTAAATTCTTTTTCAACGTATTCTAGGATGGCGTGCTTTAGCCTATATGTTCACACTCATCTCGTCCATCCCCAGGTAAGCATACAGGTCTCTTAAAGAGATTTACACGAAATGCTTTGCCTTAGACAGGATGCCTGTGATACAGGCGTTCCCCCTTCCAGATTGCACACGTTTCCCCACGTATTGAACTTACTTAAGAAAATGACGAGATTCTACAAAGAGAAAAGATCCTCATCTTGCATACGAGTCTCTTGTAGCTCCTTCACGAAATCGAGTAATTAAGAAATGAGATAGAGGAAAGGTATAGAAAGGTCGTAGAAAGAAATAAGTTTAAGAAGAGTTTTCTAGGCACAACTATTTGCATTAAGGACTCTTAGGTTATAGTCTAGGTTGGTGTGTTTCTAATACCCTATCCTAATTCCCTATAACCATTGCTCTGATACCAAACTATGACACCCCACCCGATGGTGGAAACACTGATCTCGGATCATTCTCTAGGTGTGACCAAGATGAATCCTAAAGGCATGCAATGAACTATCGGTTAAGTCCAATTACCTTTCGGTCTCTCCAACAATACTAGCATACCTTAATGATAATTAATCTCTCGATCTAATTGACACAATACATTATCATGCAAGGGGTAACATGTAGATGAAATGTTGAACACAATTAACACGATAATTAGGGGTGCTCAATGGGTCAGGTTATCGGGTTGGTGGGTTGAACCCGACCCAAACCTGAAAAATTTATACAAACCCAAACCTAACCCGAACCTGAAAATTTAGACATTACTTAAACCCGAACCCGACCTGATTTTTAGGAGGTTGACCCGAACCCGACCCATTTGACCTGAATCATCACAAAATACATTCTCCAAGAGTTAAAAAATCAAAATTACGAATAAAGACATTCTTTAAACGAGAGCGAGCTTATGGAAAATCGGGATTTGCCACCCAAATGTACGCACAACCATATAAGACATTCGATATTGTTATAATTTTAACGTAAAACACCCTAAACTACATGTATATTAACAGAATATACCCTAAATTTTATATTTATATAAAAAATCAGGTCAACCGGTGAACCCAATGGGTTGACCCGAACCTGACCTGTTTTTGAAATCAGGTCAGCAGGTTCAACCCGAAACTGACCCACACCCATTCAATGTAAACCCAAACCCACAATTTTCAGGTTAGGTTCAGGTCGGGTTTTCAGGTCGGGTCAGAAATTCCCGGCCCTCACGATAATCACCTAATTAGGTAAACCTCATCTCGGACCGTTCAATTCTTAAATATTTAACCATCGAGATTAATTGTCTAACTCTTCTTTTTCAAGCTTAAGTTAGGTAGATTGTTAAAGTTTCAATTCACGGTTTTACCAATCCTAATGATTACTACGTCTAGCAAATCATTACACCAATCAAGATCACAAAGTAATTGAATGAGATACGAGAACTAAGAAGATACTAAATTAACAATTCACGTAAGGACAAGATAAAACATGTAAAATAAGAAATTCAACAATCATCCACATTCAACAATCCAAAAACATGCAATTGATACTAGAATTCAAATCATCAACATAAAAAAAAAACAAAACCAATTCCACAATCGTTATTCGTTCAACATCTAGGTAGTACTACTAGTTTAGCTACTCATAATCAAGTTTCAAATCAGTAAATAAACCAAAGACATCAAACAAAACATGAGTTCAAAGTATAAAAACCCGAATTGAAGATGAAAGCATAAACCGAGCAACGTTAGTAACATAATCAAAACGATCCAATCTTCAATCCTTTCTTCTTCTTGGCTTCTCCAATCCTTCAAACCTCCAAAAGTTGTTTTTTTATGCTATGGGACGACTAGAAGTAGAACTACTCAACTGGGTTTATAATGTTTTTTAAATAGCAAAAACTAAAAAATTCCGAAAAGCCACCCGACGCGATACGCGCACGATGAGGGCTCTCTCGTGAGTATCTCGTAGGAGGCATCCAACCAGAAACTTTAATTTCGTCTTCTCTTGTGCTCCTCTTCATTTCTTTAACTCATTTGCACTTCTTTAAGCACCAAAACACGAACATAACAAACATGTGATTAAGATCCATCTCTCATTCAATAAACATTATAAAAACTACACAAAACACATGCATTAAACCCGAATATTAGACGAAAACTATTAACTAAACCATGATATGTTAGCCACACATCAAAATACCCACACTTAAGTTTTTTTCGTCCTCGAAAAAGTATGCAAAAGGAATCACAATTAGGAATTAAGCTTTCATCACATAATAAAACATTTCAAGCAATTCTCAAACAAGCAAGAAGTCACAGTAATCATCAGTATTGTTTCCAACTAACCCTAGGAAGTCACAGTTCAACATGTTAATTGTTTCTTTATGAGGCACATATTAAACCATATAGGTTTTCCTACCAAAATAACCTAAAGAACTTAACCTAGTTAAGAAATATTGCCATAATAGGGTGGTTATTTGATAGATGATACTTACGGGTATAGACTGCTTTATTCATTTTTTTTCAAAACAAGATCACCTCACCCAGGGGTGTCAGCTCCAAGTTGTTATCCCAGAGATAGAGCACATGAGGTATTGGATCACATGTTTAATTTTTTTTTCATTTGGCTACATTGAGCTCTTTTATTCAAGTTGCTACTTTGAGCACTTTTAATCTATACCCTGTGGACATTGTATGTGGAGCGCCACTTCTTTCACAAGAAGTATGCTATTAGATCCTATTATGGCAATTATCCTTAACTAGTGTAAGTTCTAAAGCATACAATGGTGCCTAAGTTTCTTAGTTAAGGCCTTTATGTTTCTCCTAAGATGATAACCCACGAGATATCTTCATTTAATTAGGTAACTATTAGAACACTTCAAAGCTAATTAAGTCTGTTGGTCCATGAAATCAGTAATCCGTGCTATATATGATTTAGATCTGATCACAATCAATTGATACCACTAGATCTAGCAACAATTGATTGTGATTAATGACCAAAACTCACACAAACCATTATAACCCAATAACAAATAATAGATTAAGAAGGTAATTAGATGAAGTAGAATGGATTAGATGCAACAAAGATATAATTCAGTCAATTCCTTGCAATAAACAATCGGATTTGAACTGAAGATCAACGTGTAATTGTATATTAATAAAGTTCCCAAGAGTTGTGTACAAAATTCCATAAAAAAACTATATATACACTAGCTAGTGTCGCAGGCAGTGTCGCATAGGCGACACTGCCTGCTCGCAAAGCTAAGACAAGCTGCATGCGACACTATAGTGCGACACTATAGTGTCGCATGCAGTGTTGCATAAACAAGCATAAAACCTAGTCAAAATTAAGCTAACCTAACTATTACAACGAAAACAAAATACGACTAGTCATTTATAAAGTAAACAAAATACAAATAACGACATGGTGAAGTACCACCCTACATGTGGTCATCAATACTCCCCCTAGGGAGGTACTTCACCTGTCGGATCTTCTTTATCAGCTCCAGCCTTTGCTGCTTCCAGCAAATCCGTCAACTCACGAACGTCTTCCCTCAGATTCACTTGTTTTTGCACTTTCTCCGCTAGCAATTTCACCTCTGATCTAATACCACGAGCCCGATTTGCAACACGTTCAAACAATGCGGCTTCCTTCTTGGTTTCGGCTCCGGCTCCAGTTCTGATGGGGTTTTCACATAAGATCTTCAGATCATCATCAAAAAAACCGAAAACCTCCATAGGGTCAAATAGTCTCCATTCAGACCCATCTTTCACATGAATCACCGCCTCCCCCGTTTGATTATCGTAGAACCATTTCTCAAACTCATGCAGTCTTGACGGGCTAGGGTCAGGTACTCTTACCCTCAAAACAGTCTTTATCGGCTTCATTTTTAGTACAATCTTTCCTTTGCCCGTTACCCAATCCAAATCCTTCTTTGACCTCTTTCGCTCCAACTTATTATATCCAAATCTCACAAAATTATCCTTTAATCCAGCCTAGATCTCCTCCTCCAAAAGTTTCGCACGGTCGTTTTGATCTGCTTTAATAAGTGGGAGGACCGCCAAACGCCCCAAATCCCACTTAGGGAAAGTTTTGAAATGTTTGCGGTTGCTAACATAGCTGATCCCGCCCCCTCTCCTCTTTATCATGAACTTTTGTGGCTCCAGACTGTATTTCCAACTAATTATCTTTGTTGTCTGTATCTTTGGGGGTCGGGGCTTCCAAGTTCTGGAACAAAGGCCTGACGGATTCAGGTTCTTCTACTTTCTTGAACCAATCGGATTTATCGAGCTCGAACACGTCACCCTCCATTCTGCTCCTTTGAGCAACATACACCATCTCTTTCTCATCAAGTTCATAAAATTCAGGCTCCGAATCGTAATCAATCAACTGTCCCTATTCAACCTCTTCGTCAATAAATTTCATTCCAACTCCCTTCTCCTTATCTGCAACTACCTCCTCACCGCCCAGATCAGTATCAATATCGAGACAGAAGTCATCAGTAACTTCTGTCTCTTTAACAGTTCCGCTCCCACCAGCACCACTAAATCCAGCAAATTCTCTTCTACTTTTTCTGGTTTGAACCATCTCTTTCAGAGTTGGATACTTTCCGATAGATACCATCTCATTTATCTCAGTCTCAGAATCCGGAATCCCTACTTTCATCTCTTTCTTGACTTCATTTAATTCCACCAGCAACTTCTTAATCAGCACTTGTTGATCCAACACAATACGGCTCAGATCCTCCATTTCAGATTCCCTGTGCCTCTCCCTTTCTTCCACATTCATCAACTTTGTCTTAACCATACTTAGCTCATTTGCGAGTGACGTATTCAGCCCACGAATCACGTCCTCATCCATCCCAGCAAACCCCTTCTTTTCCGGTTTCTTCATGAACGTTTTCGGCACAGAATCAGATACATCTGGCTACATTCTGTGATTTATCAGCTGCCTTCCGTTTCTTCTTCCCTTTCGATTTGGCGATTTCAGCTTCAATCTCATCCAGCTATTCCTCGAATGGCACTGATCTTTTTCCAACAAACTTCTTGCGTTTCCTGATGTCCTCCTTGATCTTCTCCCTTAGTTCACCAAAACGCTTGTCCTCCGATACTTTTAGCTTCTCTATGTACTCCCACCTTTCATCAGTATACATATTACGAAAAAGATATGTTATCTTTCCCGTAATGTCATGTCGAGGCGCGGAGCAGTTTGCAAAAATTCTCACGTTCATTTTCGTCAACTTCAGAGCATCACC
The DNA here is from genome assembly GCA_030867185.1 of Tagetes erecta. Lineage (NCBI taxonomy): Eukaryota > Viridiplantae > Streptophyta > Magnoliopsida > Asterales > Asteraceae > Tagetes > Tagetes erecta. Next base: position 20,241,339 of record CM061497.1, on the reverse strand, counting down.
CAACTTCTGCAAATCTGGCTTCAATTCATCAATGAAAATCTGTATGAAACGTGGATACAACAACCATTTATCTTTCTTGGCAGTGGAGATGTTCTCAATTATATACTCAAATATCATCTGTGGGATATTTGCCTTATCTCCCCTGCACAAGTTCAGCATTGCCCGAGCCCATTCAAAATTCAGACCATCAGTTCCACCCTTCCGATGATCTAAGCATACAATAATAACATGAGCTATAAACCTCCATTCTCTTGACAAAAATGTCTTCTTAATCACCCGACGCTCCAAATAATCAGTACCTTCATACCCCATCTCCAGGAAACCTTCATAACTTCTGTCTCTTTAACAGTTCCGCTCCCACCAGCACCACTAAATCCTGCAAATTCTCTTCTACTTTTTCCGGTTTGAACCATCTCTTTCAGAGTTGGATACTTTCCGATAGATACCATCTCATTTATCTCAGTCTCAGAATCCGGAATCCCTACTTTCATCTCTTTCTTGACTTCATGTAATTCCACCAGCAACTTCTTAATCAGCACTTGTTGATCCAACACAATACGCCTCAGATCCTCCATTTCAGATTCCCTGTGCCTCTCCCTTTCTTCCACATTCATCAACTTTGTCTTAACCATACTCAGCTCATTTGCGAGTGACGTATTCAGCCCACGAATCATGTCCTCATCCATCCCAGCAAACCCCTTCTTTTCCGGTTTCTTCATGAACGTTTTCGGCACAGAATCAGATACATCTGGCTACATTCTGTGATTTATCAGCTGCCTTCCGTTTCTTCTTCCCTTTCGATTTGGCGATTTCAGCTTCAATCTCATCCAGCTATTCCTCGAATGGCACTGATCTTTTTCCAACAAACTTCTTGCGTTTCCTGATGTCCTCCTTGATCTTCTCCCTTAGTTCACCAAAACGCTTGTCCTCCGATACTTTTAACTTCTCTATGTACTCCCACCTTTCATCAGTATACATTTTACGAAAAAGATATGTTATCTTTCCCGTAATGTCATGTCGAGGCGCGGAGCAGTCTGCAAAAATTCTCACGTTCATTTTCGTCAACTTCAAAGCATCACCCAACTTCTGCAAATCTGGCTTCAATTCATCAATGAAAATCTGTATGAAACGTGGATACAACAACCATTTATCTTTCTTGGCAGCGGAGATGTTCTCAATTATATACTCAAATATCATCTGTGGGATATTTGCCTTATCTCCCCTGCACAAGTTCAGCATTGCCCGAGCCCATTCAAAATTCAGACAATCAGTTCCACCCTTCCGATGATCTAAGCATACAATAATAACATGAGCTATAAACCTCCATTCTCTTGACAAAAACGTCTTCTTAATCACCCGACGCTCCAAATAATCAGTACCTTCATACCCCATCTACAGGAAACCTTCATAAACATCGGTGAGACTGAGTAGAGCCGGTATCCCAACAACTCGCTCTAAACGCAACATCCGGGCAATCGAATCAAAAGTGGGCACAATCTCCTCCCCCGTAACACTCGCCCTAATCTCTGCCGGATTTGCATTGAGATTGTATGTCGCCGATTGTCACACCCCGGGTAGGCGGGTGACGTGTGACGATTAACGAAGAAGCGGAAGCGTACTTCTAGTAAACCAAAGATTAAAGGAAATAAGCATGGCATTACTTCAATACATATTAAAAATAAGTTTTGTCTCGTCCACTAAGGACGTAAAACGTTTTTCCGAATATCAAACGACAGGTGTCTTATCCAAATTTCATAATATAAAATTATCTTTTAAGCTTAGACGGCGAAATAGTAATGCCATCATAACGGGTGGACTTCTAAGGCTTCTTCCTCTAATGATAGTCAAGCTAAGTCCAACTTCAAACACCTGAAAACATGCTCAAAAAGAAAAATGGGTCAACTAAAAAGTTGGTGAGTTTCAAGTTTATGTTTCAGAAGATAATCGTTTGTAAAACATGGTTTAATTCGTGATAAAACATGAATATTAGTTTCGAGGTTTTCATAAAAAGTAAAGAAAACAACATTTAATATTGTCTCGTGATGTTACACAATGAAATAATGTTTCGTGATGTTACACAATCAACCCTGTATTTAGCCCGGCTTGTGCCTCATCAAATACCAAAAGAGCCGGGACTAAGCCCAAATACATGTTCCCACTCTGCTAGTGTAAGAACACTTGTCTCAGTCAAAACCTATCACATGCCGCGAACGACCCCGCAGGATCTCAGTGCGGACCCTACCTCTAATGCCATTGGTGTATGGCAGGTAGGCACTGCGCGTGGGGGATTCCCCAAGTAGTACTACCCATATAAACAAGCGATCCATCCCAAAGATAGAATTAATGATCGTGTAAATAATTTAGCAGATAGAATCGAATACATCACAAATAGCACATCAAATAACTCAAAAATAGCATATCAAATATATACGCTTCAAAACTTTTAAAAATAGCATGCTTCCATCCCAAAACATTAAGTAAAAAGGGATTCATGAAACTCACCTTGTAAATATAGCAAAAAGTCACAATTAGCAAATAAGTCCGACTCGCTTCTTAGCAACCTATCGTAATGTGATGTACTGGTAAGTTTACAATTTATAGGCTCTTATATAACCATGTGCACCCCTAAGTGTGTGACGTATTCAATACTTTACCTTACGGTGTTGTTGTCAAGTTTTGTAAAAAAATAACGTTTCTTAAATTGGAAAGTCTTAGAGTTTCGAGTTCTTAATATTTATCGCTTATCCATAAATATATTTTCATGATACGGACCTGTTCTATAAGTTCCAACTCCGCCCCATATTTTATACTTGTTTTAGATAATGTGGTTCAGGTGTCGTTAATTAATATCGTTACACACACGTAGTTAACACGTTTTTAAGGTTTAGTTCATCACTAATCAAGTTTTTCTTACCATAACTTTTGTAATCTGATTCTTAGTGACTTTTATATGATTTCTCTTCCAAAACAGTAAGATTTTCAGAATTGTCACTTTTAGTCCCTTAAGTTTCAAAAATGACACTTTTAACCCAAAAGTTTCTTATCTTATCGTTTCTTGACCCAAAAAGGGTCCATACATACTTTATAAGTCTAATATAATTATTTGAGTCATATTATAACCAAAAGTTCCAGAAAAGTTTATATGTTATAAAATATACATTTTGGTTTTACCGGTTACGGTAAAACCGTCATATTATGCGTTAAAAGTCCATTTTCTCAACCACTTGACTCAAGACTTCAAAAATCAGTATCATGGGCTCACATTAGTGTATATAATCTGTAAATAATAAGTTTTTAGGTTATAAGTACACAAATCTCAAGTTTTACACAAAACCGTTAAAAACACGTTTTAACCGTAACCGTAAGGTAAAATATATGGTTTCCCACTTTTTATGACAAAAATATGTTTTAGTAGTCATATGCTACTGTAAAATACTAACTTTGTGATTTTTAACCTTTTTGATTAATTATTAGAATTTATTTATGAAAATGTACATTTTAGTGATTATTTTCACTAATAAATTTGTAGAAAATACATTCTAAAGAAATAAATCATGAAACTTATTTTCTATGGCTAAAATACATTCATAAAGGCCCGGAGATAATAAAAATTAAGTTTCATGATGTTTTGTGCAAATTTGTAGTTTTAAGGCTTACTAGGTGCTCGGTTTTCACCCGTTTCACCCGTTTATCAAATCATATTACCTGCTTAACATGCATCACGATTTTTATATATTATTTCCACCTCATTTATAGTTTTAAATCTAAAAGTTATGTTGGTGCTTGTGTTCATCTCATTTTTGGGTTTTTAAGTGTTCAAAATAACCATTTACATCAATGTAATCTTACATAGTTTTGTACTAAAACAAACCATGAGTTATTATATCTTTTAACGATGTTAAAGACAAGTTTATTTACTGTTTTTAAGTGTTTTATTTCGTGGGTTTTTATAGGGTTTCAAAACAAGGTGTTAAATGGTGTAAACTAGTGTAGAAATGAAGGTTTTTAGTGTGTTTTGCCATGTACAAACCTTGATCCGAGTTAGCACTTGATGAAACCGACTTGTAGGATGGTTAAAGAACTTATAGAATTCGTTTGAGCTGCTGGAAGTTTCTTTATGCTTTAGGAACGATTGGGAACACTTGGAATGCTCTAAGATCCGAATGTAGGAGGTGATTTGCAGCTGTAGTTGAGAGAATATGGGTGTGTTTTTCGTGGGAGGTGAAGAGAAATGAAGTGGGAGAGAGTATTTTTGCATCTATGGGTAAAATCAAAGGTAGGTTGAGTGTTTAAGTAATTTTTGTTGGGAAAAGAGGGTGGTTGAGTGTCTTGGGATAAGGAATGTGGCTGGAACTTTTCTTTATTGGGTGTTGAAGAGGTGGGTTAGTCAATCAAGTTAAGTAAGAGTGTGGTATTGGTTAATATGGGAGGTGGTCTTGATACTTGTTAATAATTCAAATGTTTTTATAAAAATTATACTTGTATGTAATGTGTGTATGTAAGATACGTATATGTATATATGTTTACATAAATTTTACATTTCGTTTATTGTTTCACTTATATTTATATGTAATGGAAATTTTGTGGGGTTTTATTCGAGTTGATGGTATTTTTAGTTTGGTCACTTATTGGTTGAACGCAAAGTTCTAATCTTTATAGGGATTTTTCATATTATTTTCATAGTATAAGTGTCGGGTAATTTCGTATGTTTGTTTGCTAAAAATAATATTGCACTAAAGCATTATTTCACTATTGTCTCTAATGGTTTTACTTAGTCTAATATAAGGCACCCTAGTAATCATCTAATCATAAATAAATACACGTGTACAAATAGTATCCGGGTATCACTAAATTAATATTTTGTCTCTTAAATATTTGTTTGCAGCTAAATAATGTTTAATTAAAGTAGTCACAAGTAATCATGTTTCTAATAAAATAATTATCTATAATAACTAAGGTTAAGGTGGGTCCTAATAGTCGGGTTGTCACACCGATTTCCAGAAATCTCGAATGTGTTGCTGATCAATCACTAAATCCTTCGTGACCACATAAGATATTGGAGACGCCTTCATCCATGATATCGCGTCTCTAAACCTTGCAGACTTCGAATCCTTATCGTTGAGATAAGCGACCACGTTCGACCGCTTGTCGAACTACATAGGCGGAGGAGGCTCTGGATTCATATACTAACCTGAAATACGAACCAGAAATTTGTTAGTTTATAAGAAAGAAAGACAAAATAAAAATAAAAATAAAAATAAAAAAAATAAAAAATAAAATAGAAAAGCATAGTGTCGCAGAAATGCAACATAGTAGTGTCGCATATTCATCGACACTGTTGTGTCGCAACAGCAAGACATGTGCATCGACACTACAATGTCGTAGTATCCCAAGCCTCCGACACTAGCAACAAAGCATGGTCAGTATAACCTTGGTAGTGTCGCAAGCTAAGTTTGAACTTTCGTTCAATGTCGCAACAAGAACAGCTAGTGTCGCAAAAACGAGAAAAACCCAACAGTCAATAGGATCAAATACCGATCAAATCAACACCAAAATCAAATCCATTGTAAGCGAAGGTTCGAAATATGTAACTAATCAAAACTTACCGGTTGGAATCGTTTAAAAACACTCAAAGATCGATGAATCAAGTTAGTATGTGTTTAGGGTTTAAAGTCGGGTGTAGTGTCGTTGATTGAAAAATTTGAGTTATGAACCAAACGTCCCACATCTGGTAACATATTGATCACGACGTAGTGTCGCATACCCGACACTATAGTGTCGCAAACTCGACACTATAGTGTCGCAGAAATCCAAATATTTAACAATAATTAATTTGAAAAGAGAATAAAAAGGCAAACCTAGTTGAAATTACAAATATTTTAAAATAGTGTCAAGGCAAACTAATGAGATAGATCCAAGATATCGACCCATTTTAACAACGAAACTTTAAAAGGAATCAAGTTAGTATAACAGAATGGATCACGAGGAAATCAGAAACGAGCTTCTGGCAATCATCTAGAGGAACAAAGATTTGGAAAGATTGTCAGTATGTTTGTCCATTTAAACCCATGCCTTGTTCCTTTCAACACGCAACTTGTGACGATATTATCATGTTTTGGTTCGATTTGAAGAAACTCTGGCAACTTGGTTTCCACAGACATTCAGCAAAGTAACTTGTTTTGACCTCATGACATATTGAGTTTAGATGATTCAGCAAGATTTTTGTAATTGTAAAGGAACATAGACCCAGATCAAGTGATCAAGGTGAATGTATTTCGGGGGTGAAGTGGAGTTTAGGTTTAATAAAAGACACATCAAACAATGAACATGATGTAAAAACATTTTGAGCTTTGCTTTATATGGGTTTACAGATGATTAGCGCTCCAGGTCTATACTGACGTATAACAGAGGAGATGATTATCTGTACGTGCTGATGAGAGCTTCAGGTCTATATTTACATATAACAGAGAAGATCATCACTCCAGGTCAATGCTTCCGCATAGCAGAGGAGATTAACACGAGAACAAAAAATTCTGAAAATGCTCCTTAGGGTTATTTAGGAAAAAAACAAGCATGAAACGAGAAGCGTCATTCAGGGATGCAGCTAAGGGTAATTTTGGAAAAAAATCAAGCATGAAACAAATACTCTCAGTCCATTTTTGTCAAAACTTATCACTTTGTGCAGGCCAAGTGTCTGTGAAAATGCTCCTCATCACCGAGTTCTTTGTGAATTTTAGTTTGATCACAGAGTTGATGTCTATTTAGTATTCAAGCTGAGCCTACTAACACATCAGGATACAAATCTCTTTCCTCCTTTTGACGCCGTCAACCCATATCTGAATCCTGCAAGAAACAAACAGTATATAACATGAGATGACGCACAATTATAAAATTGTAGTATTTCTCCCCTAAAACTTTTAGTTTTTATCAAACTGAAATTTTTTCACAATTTTAAGAAATATAAGAACTTTTAAGATCATACGCAAAGGACGGCCAACACTATTAGAAAATATAAGTAAGAAAAACAGATTTTTCTTTCATTTTTTTTATATAAAAAAGAGAGCAAAACAAAATGTACAGAACATCCGTAACCATTCCCGAATGAACTGTACTTTAAACGAAAGAAAATCAGTTAGAAACAGGAACCCAAGCTTTAACGAACCTGTGCTTTTGAAAGAAAGAATTAGTGCAAAAATGATGATTTACAAACTGTTTAATTCTGTTTCCAAAAGATTTATTATTTATGCTGCTTCGACCAAGATCAGGACACTGTTTTACCATATGATCTGTTTTACCACATCTGAAACAATTTGATTTCAAAAGAGTCCTTTTGATCTTGAAGGTACATACATGATCCATACAGATTTCTTCATCACAGCTAGACATGTGAGAGTCTGAATCGCTGTAAAAGACATATAATTCCTTGGATTTGCATGTTGATACTCTTGAGTGAGCAGTTGATTTACTGTGATGAGAAGTTAAAGACTTTGACTTGGGTAGTTGACGATTGTTGTGCCTTTTCTCAGTTCTTTTGTGATTTTGAGGAATGAAAGATTGAGCTGGATATTTCCCTCTTTGTGATTTGAAAGAATGATTGGGAAATGGAACAGGAATTCTTCTTGATGATTCAAATTTTGAAAACTTTTGAACATTGACGGTTGTAGATGAAATCTTAGTCTTTGAGTCCTTTGTGCTTCTCTTTTTCTCTGATTCTTCTTCGGAAATTGTATATGTTTCAGAAGTGGCTTCGGTTCCCTGTGAACCTTGACTGTATGAACTTGATTGATGTGATGTGGATGCACCTTGAACATATTCTCTTTCTCTGTTGATAGGCTCGAAGATCGGAATATTACCAGTTTTGAACTTTTCATGCAGGTTGGTGAAAGTTGTAGGTATGGATTTCGGCGTAGCGGAAGCATCATATTCAACGTCTTGATCACTATCAAGCGGTTTGTTGTATCCAATACCTGTTACAGACTCGTATTCATCCCTCACTTCAGAAATAGTGACTCCCTTCTGTCTAGTATTTAGTTCAAACAAATCATTCTGTGGGTGTGGTTTGGGTAGAGGAGAGTAACACAAAGTTGATGGTGGCGGAAATACGGTTTGAACATCTTAATTGTATCCAACCCCATCTTTTATCCGAGCCGCCCTTTGGTTGACAAGAAGCTCATTTAGTTTCATCTGGGATACAGTCCACTTATCAAGCTTGCTTTGCCGTTTCGTGGATTCATATTGAGCTAACAATAGCCTTTCATTCAAAAGATTTATCTATATGTTTCTCTCATAGAGGTTTCTCTTCAACAATTCAACTTCTGCCAAGGCTTCATTGAGTTTTCCAGAATAACACACTTCATTTCTTTTGAGTTCATCATTCATTGCCACGATTTCACTTTGGTTTTGTAGAATTAGCATGTTTGCTTTATAAACACCAAATAATCGTTGTTTACACGCAGGAGAACACAAATCTTGAAGAGTCTCGTACAGGAGATCCATGATGATCCTTTCAGCGTCTAATGGTTTGTTGTGGTAGTGCTTCTTGGAAGAACTCTTTCCTTTTCATTTCTAACTCATAGCTTTTCAACTTGTCAACTATATCCATGAGTTTGTAGTCGGAGAAACTTCTTTCTTTCTTCAGATATTTTACATAATTTTCAGTGTCAGATGTCAATGCCCCACAATTGTCTCTTATTTTTTCCGAGGTACCAATAGTTGATTCAGAATCAGATGCTGTCATCTTCATCTTTTCAATTGGAAGTGAATCCAGAAGGCGATGAATCTGATCACAGTTGGTAAGATATGGATCATATTTCTTCAGATTTTCAGTCACATTCAGAAAGCGGTTGATCAAATCTGACAGCTTCTCCTTTTTATGACTGACAAAAGCGATAAAATCCTTTTCTGCAAGCACTCCTTTGTCCGTCTCCCGTTTTTCACATTCATCGTGATATCTACACAGAGCATCATACAAGGATTTTGCATATTTGTGTTCAGCGAATTTACTGCGACTATCCCTTGTTAAACACAAATTCAGAGCATCAAAGGCTCTGTTATCACGGTCTATCAACCTTTTATCTCTATCGGTATATGAGCTTGGGTCGGTGATTCGAATTGTAGCCTCTCCTATGACTCTAATTGGTATATGCTGACCCAAAACAATCGAATCCCACTAAGTATGATCCGTAATCAAGTAAAATCCTTCAGTCTCTTTTTCCAATCATCAAAATTATCATCGTCTATCAGTTTTGGTGGACTAATTGTTGCAACGTTTACCAGATCAGCAAGGGTAAGTGAATTTGACATTGTTAAGTTATAAATTTTAGATTTTGGTCACAATTTCGCAGACAGTGTCGCAGAAGGTCCTTAGTGTCGCAAACTTGATAATGTCGCTGACAGTGTCGCAGGCAATTAAACAAACACTGTCGCATAAGCAGCTTTAACTTTCGTTCAAGGATAATGTCGGGTGTAATGTCGAAGAACAAGCAACTAGGTAATGTCGTTTGTAGTGTCGACAATAGTGTCGAATCTAATGTCGCGTGTAGTGTCGATACACAAATGAACTTTCGTTCAAGCAATGTCGCAGACCAGCCACAACCTTTTTATATAACTATACTATAATATACTTGAATATAAGAAAAAGAAATGAAATATGATATATATTAATTAAAAATCATATCAACTTCATTAAATTTAAAAGTTAATAATCTAAAAAATATTATAAAATGACTCAAAGTCTTAAAGAAAACACTTTATAACATTAAGCAAGTAATACACAACATTCATAACATCTCAAATTATTTAAAATATACTAAAAAAAACTAGTTTTTTTTAACCGGTACCAACGTGGTACTAACCGGGAAAGTACCGGTACCGGTACCGAGTTTTAGGAAAAGTGGGTACCGGTACCGATATTGCTAAGTCGGTACGGTACCGGGACGGTACCGGTACCGGTACTCGGTACCAAAAGCTCATCCCTACAATCTTTGATCAACTACAGTAATATAGTAGTGTCGCAAACAACACTAGTGTCGCAATATGAACACTAGTGTCGCAAGATGAACTGAAACACCCTCTTCTTCACGAAAAACATACACAAATCACCACATAAAACACCAATCAGATCCAATTAATGATCTGATGATTCCGATTGATTCACAATACAAAAATAGACCAATCCCAATCCAAATTCAGTCCATAATAACAACAATAAAGATCCAATTTGATTGAAAAAGCCTTTTGTCCAAAACCTTTGAAAATGTACTAAAATCACTCCAAACACTCAGATCTATATGATGATGATAGATCTGAAGATGTAGATTGATTCTAAAACGAAAAAAAACAATTCTCAATTCACTTCCTTACTAATTCACAACAAATCAGATCCAGAATTGATGAAAAGTGAATATTCTCTAAAAACCATCAAAAACCACAAATCATGAGCACAATACCATATTGTTGGTCCATGAAATCAGTAATTCGTGCTATATATGATTTAGATCTGATCACAATCAATTGATACCACTAGATCTAGCAACAATTGATTGTGATTAATGACCAAAACTCACACAAACCATTATAACCCAATAACAAATAATAGATTAAGAAGGTAATTGGATGAAGTAGAATGGATTAGATGCAACAAAGATATAATTCAGTCAATTCCTTGCAATAAACATTCGGATTCGAACTCAAGATCAAAGTGTAATTGTATAATAGGTTCAATTGGATTGTTAATATCGCTCAATGATCAGAATAACATGTACACAAACACAGTTCAATCACAAACACAATTCATACTAATAATTCTCTTTGTATATTGATGATCAAAGCAGTATTGTAATACAAGTGCAGGAGAAAATAAATCACACACACTAAGTTCTCTCTCTTACGTGAGTAATGTGATCTAGCCTCTTTTCTCACACTCTCTCACTACATGCTTTAAAGCAACAAATACAAGTTTAAGGAATATAACAAAATAGACCCTAAACTATACACAAACATATAAACAAAATACAAAGTAAATCTTAACTAGGAAATAACCCTAACAGTACTCCCCCTAAGATTTATCTTTGAATCTTCAGCAAAATCTTCAAATCTTTTTCTTCTTTGTTCAGCATCAATCTCTTTCACCAATCTTCTGGTTCTTCTTTTATATCCAGCAGCTCTTTTCCTTTAAACTCTTCTTGTTCTTTTAGTGCTTCTTCAATGCAAGACTTGAACTTTTCTGCAATCTTGGCTTGCCTTGGCTTGGACTCGTTAGTCAGAATTGGGCAGGCATTCATGCGTCTAAGTGAATCCAGATTTAAACCTGCAAAGTCAATGTTAGCATAAAATTCAAAAGGCATCTCCTGTCCTTTGACTTGCCCTTCCAAAGTTCCTCTTCCAGATACTCTCATAAATTCTATCTCTGGTATGTCAACCCTCACGAGATTAGAATTAAGCAGTGCCTTCCTCACTCGAATCTTTTCAGTTGCAGCAGCTATCACTTCTATCATCACCACAAACAATTTTCTATCAGCTTCAGCAAGTTTATCTTTACATTTCTCCATTCTGTAACTTCTCAAAAAATCTATGTAGGATGGATGTAGCAGCTTCAACTCAAAGGTACTGAACAAAGTAATCATATCTTTTTCCCAATCTTCCAAGTTTCTAACAAGCTTCAACTCAAACGTTTCTTGATTATAGAAAACTCTAAGTATAGGCTTCGTCATTTGCGAACCATCTATCACTTTCAGTCCTGGATTGGTCACCTTATCAAAATACTCATCCGAAAATTCTTCCAAATACATATCTTCACTGACAACCAATCTCTTCTTCTTTCTTTCTTTCTTCGCTTGCACATAAGCAGTATCTTCTTGTTGTCCTCTGAAATCAAGATACTTCGGTGGTCTGGCTATCCCGGCATCAAGCAGCATTGCACATTTATCACCACGCTCAGCATGCGTGTGATTTATCAACCTGAGTTTGTGCAGCTCTTTTAAATCTTGAACTTCCAATTTAAAAATGCTAGAGTAATAATGGTATACGTCACATAAACCATTAACTCTTTTTATCATAAAAGCATCAAACACTTCATCGTATTTCCATGCAATAATCTTCACCTTCTTGTTCTTTTCCGGCACAATCATTGAATCAAGCAATTCAGCAATCGACTGACCCTTGCTCAGCAGTGACCTCACAACGTCACCTGCTGTGGCTGATTTATGCCATGATTCACGAACATCCATCGGTATGTTATAAGATTTGACTTCACTTGGAAACATATCCATCAATTCATGCCTTTTCTTGTGAGCATTTTCAGGTAAAGCCATCACCGGTAATTCTTTTGGTCCAAGAATTTTGTATCTCTTTGTCAGCTCGAAGTATTGAGGGTTGTTGTAGTCTAAATAAAACATACAGTTGTACATTTTCTCCGTCTTCATAAAACTAACAACAATTTTCCTCAGTGACTCAGATTTCAATCTCTTCAGAGTCCTATATGGATAATTCCTTGAGCTCAGCCAACTACGCATATCTGTACTTGACATTTCTTCCGGATTTTGGTGATACAATTCAGTTGGAGGCAATTCTTCTATATTCAGACTTTCTTGCAATGGTGTCCATTCTCCCATCTCAACGACAAACTCTTTCTTATCAGCAGCAGCTTTGTCTTGAGCTATTATACACTTTTCATATTCTTCATTGATTTGACTTACTGTCAGCCCATTCAAAAACACAGCATTGTACTTCATGTTTTCAAGGTAAGCAAATCTTTGATCCAAATCATCTGGAATATCTTGATCAACATTTGTTTCTGGCTCAGCTTCATTCTCAGATTCAGTAAAGTCTATATCGTCCAAATCATCTAAAGCTTCAATCATCGGTGCATTGTCAGTTTGAACCGGCTCAAACTGACTTGCTTCTTCAAGTACATTTTCAGGCACATTCTCCATCACTTCAACACTTTCAGGCACATTCTCCATTACTTCAACACTTTCAGGCACATTCTCCATTACTTCAACAATTTCAGGCACTTTTTCAATAGTCTCAGCAGTTTCGGCCACTTCTTCAACAACAGCAGCTTCAGATTGAATCGGCTCAATCTGAACTGGTTTTTCAATTACATCATCAGTCATAGTCTCATCAACAGTCTTAGCTCTCTCAGCTATCTCAGTTTCAACTACAGCTACAGATTGAATCGGCTCACTCTGCACTGTTTCATCCAGTTTTGCCTTCTTACTGCAACCTTCATCACCTGTGATTTCTGGAACTGCATCTAACTTCCTTTTTCCCTCGGCTTTGTCAGTATTGACAGTTTCAGCAACAGCTTCATCGGGAATGATGATCGGAGATTCCACCCTTATACCAACATTTGTAGTGCCTCGTGCTCTAGTTAGATAAACTTTTGGTACTTGAGTTGCTTCAGTCATTTCAACTACTTCATCTGAAAAATCTTTATCCGATGTTGATCCAGATTTCTTCGATTTTGTTTCTTCCAGCCATTTTTCCAACATCTCTTTTTCATCCTCCAATGTATTGCATTCAGCCTTCAACTCAGTATAATCATACTTCAAATTATCATATTCCTCCTTCAGTTTTTCATAATCATCCTTCAATTTCGCATGTTCAGCAGCAAGTTTGACATGATCCTCATCCAATTCCTTGAAAGTTTTCAAGTTCTGATTATGAATTTCCCAAAACTCTTCAATCCTTTTCTTTTTCCTCTCATTTGAAGCCTTCAATAATTCATTTGCCTCTACCAACTTAGTCACCATTTCCTCTAACTCAGCAATCTTTTTCTCATTCTCTGTCTCATCAATACTTGATACAACTTTTGGTGAAGACTCCAAAACTTGTTCAATCTTTTCTGCAACATGGGATGATGTGGTGGGTATGTCAACAAGGATAGGATCAGTAACGCCAGCATCAGCTTCTTCAACTATCTGTGTAATAGTTTCAGCTTCGGCAATTACTTCCTGAGCAATCTGAACTATATCTATCTCTTCAGGCTCACTCATTACTTTCTCCATGACAGATTTAGATCTTCGAGATCTAACATACTGTTTAGTGATAGGTTTAGCAACTTCAACTACTACCTCCTTCTCAACAGACACAACCTCAACAGGTTCTTCTATCACCACTTGTTCAATAACTTCAACATTCTCGGTTTCCAATTCCATCGGTTCAACTGTTTCAATAATTTCCGCCTCCTCTGAATCAGATTCAGATTCATTACCACCATCATCATTACCATCTTCACTCTCACTATCTTTCTCATCATTATCATCATCTTTACCATCATCACTATCTTCTTCTTCTTCATTCTCCGACTCATTTTCATCTTCTGGATGACGAGCAAAGTACTCATCATCATCTAACAAGTTATCAGGCACCTCATCAACTAGGTCCTGTGGATTCACTATCTCACCATGTGATATGTGATGGTAAACTCCTTCAACATCTTCTTCATTATTGACTATATCTCTCATATAGTCAAATAACTCCACACTAGGCACATTTCCGATACTCATTTTTCTGTAAGATAGATCGTTCATGTCCTCAGTGTATAAGATTCCTCCAGTATAACCTTCAGTTCTGATGATAGGATAGGCAACATTGATCATCAGTTGTAAGAATCTCGGGTACATGAGAAACTTAAACCTCTTGCCCTTTACCAAATTGAACACAAACCCATTCATGATCCATCTTGACATATTAAATGGTTTGTTCTCAGCTATAGCAACAATTGGGGATGCTATGTCTGATGGGAAGTTGTCAAAACCTGCACTCCTCCTAGACATGCACTGTTGGACAACATAGCATAACAGCTTAAACTTCTTTCCCAACTTTGCTCTATAAAACTGTGACTTTGGAAATACAGGTGGATGACCCATATTAACAAAACACGATTGACACTCAGCCATGGTCAACTCATCATTCATTCCAACTTCATCATCATTTATTCTCAAGGCATTTCTGATTGCTTCTTCAGACACTGTCAACACCATATCTCTAGAAATATTTCCTCTCACAACAGCAACACCATTATCATCTCTAATAACTTCTGCTGTCCTCCAAAAGCTCTTTATCAACCTTGCATATATGACCGGTTTGGCACACATAGCATACACATATTTTGTCCTCTTTATAAACTTGATCATATCTCTGTAACCATCAGTTTCAGGGATAGATTCATCTAGACATGCCACCAAATTGTGTTTGGGCTCAAACTTTAGATTCTCCATCTGTCAAAACAAACACAAAAACATAAACAAGACAAATGTGTTAGATTCTTCATTAAAAACATATCAAATTTTTCATAAGTGTATGAACAAAAGTTAAGAAGAAAAACATTCACATAATCATTTTAACCCTAAATTGATCTAACAAACTGATTTTCATCATTTTGATCAAAACAACTTTGAATTTTAATGATTATACAACATTTTTCAATTTAACAGTTTAACACTTAAAACATAAATTCGACATTTGTATGATGAAGTTGTTTATCATGTTTTAGTTTAGTTTTAACAATGATTTGTTAATGAACAACACAATTTTTATCAGTTTGAAGTTAACACTTAAGAGCCTTCAAAGTTCATCAATGGCGGTTTTATCAGTTATGAACAATTTTGACTGATTCAGTTGGTTTTAAGGTGTTTTAGTGCAAATGAGTGATTGATTGTTGATGATCGACAGATTTTATTCTTAAAACAACATTCGATTTCGGTTTTAACACACTCAATCAAAGTGTCGATTCAGTGATAAAAACACTGTTCATCATCGTTTTTCATTTTATCGGTCGATTTGCAGGTTTATCAAGAACAAATCACAAGGATAATACCTTATTCAATCGATTATACTTGTTACAGAATCAACGACTGAATATGATAATCAAAGCAATTTAAGTACAGGGGATTTGTTTGAAAGTGAATGTGAAAAATGATAAGTGTTTGTGAAGAGGCGGGTTTTTATATCGTTAAAAAAAAAATTAGGTCAAACTTTGAGGTGCCGGGTCAACAAAATGGAACGGGCAAGCTTAAAAAGCCCAATAAGCCTTGCCGGGTCAAGCACTGTTGATCCGTGTCATGCACTGTTGTGACGGGTCATGTACTGTTGGGACAAGTCACAACATGTGAAACACACTTGACGGGTCAAACACTGTAGAGACGGGTAAGTCACTGTAGTGACGGGTAAAGGTTAGGAACAACTACACCTGATGGGTTTTATTCATCACCCGGCAGAATAGTAGTCTTCAAAACATCACCCGGCAACCTTTCTTCATCACCCGACAACACAGTTGCTTTTCTTTCATCCGGCTTGCTTTCTTCATCACCCGGCAACATAGTTGCTTTCACTTTCACCCGGCATGCATTCTTCTTTACACGACAACATAGTTGTCTTCTATATCACCCGGCATGCTTTTCTTCATTACCCGGAAACACAGTGTTATACTTTTACACGGCAAGAAGATTTCTCTTTTACCCGGCTGTATAGTGAACACTTGTCACCCGGCAGATATCTATGACTTCTTCACCCGGCTGTATTTGACATGATCTTTGCCCGGCTGTACAGTAGTCATAATATCTTCACCTTTTTCTCAATCACCCGGCTTGTATCAAACATACAACATTACCCGGCTGAACAGTGTGTTCATTACCCGGCAGAACAGTTGTGTCTGATATCTTTGCCCGACTATCACACTTTGAGCAATTTTCTTCACTTTTTCTCGTCTGTTGACTTTTTCAACTGCATTTATTGCACCTGCAAACATTCTCGACACATTAATTGGACAAGATATCCTTAAAAAGAATTTGTCACATTAATTATCAACAACATTAAACAAGCAATAACATTAATAACTTCAATTAAATTCATTTTTCTTTTTCTTTTTCAAAAATGTTTTTGCACAACCAAATTTTCTATATCCCGAAGCAATTTCTGAAAATCACATTGCAAGACATTGGGTTTGTTTTTAACATATCCAATACATTAGCTTTTCATACCACATAATCTTGTTCATTCAAAACACACTTATTCAAAAATATTTTTGGTATTTTTGTAGATATTTTTCTTCAATTTATTCTCCCCCTAAACTTGAAATTTCTTGAAATTTTTAAGTTTAACAAGGATGTCGATGTGTCAATAATGATTCCAAATGCCTGCACACACAAAGCACACACATTAAAATAAAGACATATGCAATGCAATGAATCAAAATATCGCAGTGAGATCATACCACACATTATCTGAACATGTTTTGCAAGTTTTGAATAGACATTTGACTTATGTTTGATTGAGTGATGATATGAAAACATACCAATTAGCTCGAGTTGACACACTTACTTTTTCAGTATCATGATGATATTTAAGGTTCGATTAGAATGACTTATGTGACCCACATGTATACATATGTCAACATATTTCCTTATCAATCACTACCTGAATGCATATTGCACAAACACCTGGTCACTTACAGTCATAAACAGTGTGGAATCTGGGTTCTATTCGGATTTGGTCCACTTTGGGACTTCTTTTTAATTCCATCTTTGGGAATTTTTCTTTCCTATCGTTCCCCTTGGGAATCTTCTGAATTCCTTTTTGGAATTTTGTTTGGTGATGGTCCTCATTTGGGACTCTTTTTGTTCCATCTTTGGGAATCTTTTGCTGCACCTTGAAGCTCAAAAGAGACTTCGTGTGAGACTTCAGGTCTGTGGCTACCACAACAAAGAAGCTCACGATGCGGTTCATCACACTGAATAGACTGCATCGTTACCCGATCATGTACAACTATCATCACAAGCAATGTATCAAAAGATATATATCTAGACATGTATAACAATGGAACTTAACACAAAGATCATTAAGTTTATGTTTGTCAACAGTCAACTTACTTTTTCAGTCTAATTGCCTGAGCTGTCTAGCACATCAATTAACATTCATCAGTCTTTATTAAAAATGATGTAACAAACAATGTCTAGTGTAACTATCATTTCTCACTTTTTGCAATATAGATTCTTATGACATGATATTTTCTTTTCTTTTTGATTTTATATTTTGTTTTTGCTTTTCTTTTCATGCACACTCACAATGCAAAACATAAAATAAAAGACAACGGAATCAATATATGACATCAACTTATTATATTTTTGGCTTTTATATTTTCTGATTTTTGTTTTGTTTTCGAAAAATAGAATCAATCATGATTGATTAATCCTATGGATTGAATTAAAAATTCAAACCGGCCTGACAAAAATGATTTTGTGAAAAGATCTGCCAGTTGTTTGTCGGTATGAACTTTAATCAAAATTATTAAACCTTTTTCAGAGTTGTCTCTTAAAAAGTGATATCGAATTTCGATATGTTTGGTTTTTGAGTGTTGAACAGGATTAGCAGTAATGAACATAGCAGCAGTATTATCTATGTATATAGGAGTTTTTAGAAAGTTAAACCCGTAGTCAAGCAATTGGTTTTGTAACCACAAAACTTGAGAACATCCTGCAGATGCAGCGATATACTCTGCTTCAGCTGTGGATACAGAAACGTTGGTCTGCTTCTTGCATTGCCAAGAGACAAGTCTAGGACCCAGAAATTGACATCCACCAGTAGTCGATTTCCTGTCAAGAGCACATCCACCAAAATCACTGTCAGAATAACTATATAATTCAAAATTTCCTTCATAAAGATACCATAACCCAAGATTCGGTTTCCCTTTAAGGTATCTGAAAATACGTTTCACAGCAACTAGGTGCGATTCTTTTGGATCAGACTGATATCTTGCGCACACACATACAACATACATGATGTCTGGCCTTGATGCAGTAAGGTACATCAGTGAACCGATCATTGATCTGTATAGTGTTTGATCCACGGATTTGCCTTTCGAATCCGGCTGTATCTTGCAATTCACATCAGATGGAGTTCGAATAGTCTGACAATCTTGCATCTTGAATTTCTTTAACAACTTCTCAACGAACTTTGATTGGTTGATAAAAATTCCGTCAGCTGATTGTTTCACTTGTAATCCAAGAAAGAAATTAATCTCCCCCATAGAACTCATCTGGAATCTAGATTTCATAATTTCCTCAAATTCTTTGCACATTGACGCACTGGTCGATCCAAAGATAATATCGTCCACATAAACTTGAACACATAAGAGTTCTTCATTCTCCCTCTTCATAAACAAAGTTGGATCAATCTGTCCTCTTGTGAATCCATGTTCTAGTAAATGCTTGGATAATGTTTCATACCAGATTCTTGGAGCTTGATGTAGACCATATAGAGCTTTACTCAACTTGTATACACGATGAGGATAGTCAGGATCTTCAAAACCCGGAGGTTGTCTGACATATACGTCATCTGTAATAGGTCCATACAGAAAAGCGCCTTTAACGTCCATTTGGAATACTTTAAACTTCATGAAGGAAGCATATGCAAGAAAAACGCGTATGGCTTCTAGTCTTGCGACCGGAGCGAACACTTCCTCATAATCAATGCCTTCTTCTTGAGTGTATCCCTGTGCAATGAGTCTTGCTTTGTTTCTCACAACAATGCCACGTTCGTCTGGCTTGTTTTTGTACAACCATCTTGTACCAATCGCATTTTCTCCTTCAGGTGAGTCCACTAATTTCAAACCTCTTGTTTGCGAAATTGAAGTAACTCCTCTTGCATGGCTTCAATCCAACTATTATCTTGTAATGCTTCTGAAATGTTCTTCGGCACCACTTGAGAAAGAAAACATGAATAAAGACAAACATTTGCTTGCTCAGTTTGACTCCTTGTAGTTCTCTGATTCAACGACCCAATAATCTGAGAGACAGGATGTTTCTTGTGAATTCGATGAATTGGTAGGTCACCTCCTTGCACTTGACTCTCCAGATTAGAATGATTCAGATTCGGTAGATCTTGTAGAATAGTAGACACATGCGGAGTGAAATTCGGGACTTGATCCGGTGAATTGATGAAGTAATCAAATGATTCTGGAATAACTTCAGCATTCGGATCTGATGATGGTTGATTTTGAACAGATCCACCATCATTAGGAGAACATTGCGGATTCACATTATCTTCAAGATTGTTTGATTCTTGATCGTCTTGAGAACCAGAAGGACCCGGAGCTTGATTGGATTTGACATGATCAGGATTATGAAATGACATGAACGGATATTCAGAGTTGAAATTTCCATCCTCGTCATTATCAGAATCGTCACTAAAGCATCCCAAGTCACCTGATTCTTTCCTAGTTTTTCCTGAAAAATCAAATAAGTTAGAATTGAAAGATTTTGATAACGAATCTAAATCAAATAACCATTCGGGACCATGTGCCACCGACGGAAACGAATTTTCTAAAAACTTTACGTTAATAGTTTCAATAACAGTATTTGTTTTGCTATTAAAAACCCGATAAGCTTTAGAAACAGACGAATATCCAAGGAAAAATCCATCATCAGATTTTTACTCAAATTTCCCGAGATGATCATTTAAATTTAGAATCGTTACAGGACAACCAAATGCTTTCAAGTATGAAATATTCGGTTTTCTTCCAAATAACAACTCATAAGATGTTTTCTGTTTATCCTGTACTAATAATGTCCTGTTTTGTACAAAGCACGCAGTAGCAATAGCTTCGTCCCAGAATGTGATAGGGATTTTTGCATCTGCGAGCATGGATCTTGCAGCTTCAATCAGTGTCCGGTATTTCCGTTCCGCAACCCCATTCTGTTGAGGCGTTCTTGGAGCACTAAATTGTCTAGCAATTCCTTTTTCTGCACAAAACAAATCAACATTAGCGTTCTTAAATTCTGTACCATTATCACTTCGTAAAATTTTCACTTTACAATCCAACTGATTTTCAACTTTGATGATAAATTCTTTTAATAACTCCGCAGTTTCAGATTTAACATGCAAGAAATAAACCCAAGAAAATCTAGTGAAATCGTCAATAATGACAAAACAGTAAGACTTCTTTCCAATGCTTTGCACATTTGTTGGTCCGAAAAGATCCATATGTAGCATCTGCAAAGGTTTTGAAATGGAGTTTTCTAGCTTGGACTTAAAAGACATGCGATGCTGTTTTCCTTTCAAACATGCAGGACAGAGATCAGTTGTAGAAAACTTCTTCGATGGGATTCCCACAGCGTGATTTCCAGTCACTAAACGATTCATGTTTCTGAAGTTTGAATGGCCCAGCCGTCTATGCCAAAGCTGACTCTCATCATTTGAAGCATGAGCAATGAGACAAGTAGTTTCGGTTTCGGCATCAATCTGCGACATATCCAGCTTGTATACATCACGATCTCTTGGAGCTTTCACCATTACCCATTCATTGTCGATCTTGAAACCTGGTTTGAGTATATAACAGAAAGAATCATCAAATAAAGTTGAATACGATTTATCACAAATTTGTGATACACTTAGTAAGTTAAAGTTCAACTGTGCACAGTAGTTGACTTTATCAAAACTAATGACCCCATTCGATACGGTTCCTTCTCCTGTTATTTTACCACCCGCATCACCTCCAAATGCAACGTGTGTACCATTTTTCAGCTTGAAATCCTGAAGCAAGGCATGGTTGCCTGCCATATGTCGGCTACACCCACTATCAACGAACCATGAGTTGATAGGTCTTCTTGGGCGTACCTGCATTTCAACAATCACTTAGTTAGTTTGGTCAACCCAGGCCCACACGGTCTTGGGTTTTCCGAATCTATCTGCAATAGTAACTTGTTGATATTGAACATTTTGAAAATTTGTTTCATTTAAGAGATTTTGATGCTGAAACTATTTGAGTATAGATTAGAAATTGTATTAGAATCTTATAGTTAAATGAGTAGATTTGAAACTATTTGAGTATAGAAGTCAAGTTGAAATATTTTGAGGGTAGACGTTCGATTCAAATGCATTAGCTTATAAGAATAGCAAAGTCCGTTAACTTTTATTTAGTTGTGGAATTTAGCCTTGACTATAATTTAGAAATCATAACGAACCTTTGATTGGAGAGTCGATAATTGATTTAGGATTAGAAGTACGACTTAGATTCGGTAATCGATATATGCATTATCTGAAGTTTTGGATAATTCGATTAAGGTATGTCTTAGTTTTGATTTGAAATGTTTGGTTTACAACGGTGTAATTGTGTTATATGGATAAGCTAGCGAGTATATCGCTTAAGTATTATTGTTGCTTAGAAACAAATGGAATGATGAAACGTAGAATAACACGGTTTTTGTAGCAACATCTTTGACCGATAGAAACATCCGATGTAATAATAGCACCTCGTTCCACTTAGAATATCATAGAATCTTTCGAAACATACCATAGAAAATCATGTAGAAGCTTTAGAAACTTTAGGAATTTCGATTAACTGGAATAGTGATAGTACTTAGAACATTATAGAATCCTTTGAACATATCATAGAAAAACACTTAGAAACTTTAGAAACATTAGTAAATGAAATTGGAATGTTATTTGAATCACTATAAAAATTCATAGAAATAGTTATAAATCGTAGGAATGGAAATCATAGAATCATTAAGAAAATAAAATTTCGACGGCTTAGGAGTGCGTCTTGGTTTTGGACACTAATGACTTATCAAAGTGTTAAGTTCGTTTTTAACGTATTCGAGAAAGCGTGCTTTAGCCTATAGGTTCACACTCATCTCGTACATCCCCAGGTAAGCATACAGGTCTCTTAAAGAGATTTATACGAAATGCTTTGCCTTAGACAGGATGTCCGTGATACAGGCGTTCCCCCTTCCAGATTGCACACGTTTCCCACGTTTTCAAACTCACTTAAGACGATGACGAGATTCCACAAAGAGAAAGATCCTAATCTTACAGACGAGTCTCTTGTAGCTCCTTCGCGAAATCGGTTAAGAATTGAGATAAAGAAAAAGACATAGAACGGTTCAGAGAATAAATAAACAAATGAATAAATAAATTCTGAAGAGTTCTCTAAGCACATCAATTTGCAGTAAGGACTCTTAGGTTATAGTCTAGGTCGGTGTGTTTCTAATACCCTATCCTAGTTCTCTATAACCATGGCTCTGATACCAACTGTGACACCCCGCCCGGTGGCGGAAAACACCGGGCTGTCATAGAATTGGATATCCATAGTAAACAAAGCACATGGTATTTATTTATTACGTTTAATAATGATATAGTAAGTTTAGAACATCAGTCTTAAATGGATACGACAAAAGTAATAAAACCGAAACAGTAAATGCAATCGTCTTTATTAATTAAACTAGGTCCAAGGCAATCCTATGTCTTGGCAAAAGCAGCAAAATAATCATAAGCATCACCTGAAATATGTGAAAATAAAGTTAGCTACACAAGCTAGTGAGCAAAACCCAAATTGAATAGTAATAGTATTGAAATCCGAGATCAACAAGATATGCTGCGCAATCCCACATGTATAGTAATTTCGTAATATCACCCTACCAGGACCCCTAGAATAGAATAGCACACCAACCACAATAGAAACCATAGTATCTCGTTTAGCCATTTGTCATGAGAACCACTCATGTAATAAATAATGATAACTTTTAATAACTGTCGTTTACCGTCTCGATATATAAGTCATCATTTAGCAATTTAGGGACATGGCATAGTATAGCATCATAGCATAGCAACATAGTATAGCAACATAGCATCTCGACATAGTAAACATGGAATTAGAAAGGCTGGGTTTAAATCACCTATCGATGTTGTACAAGCAGGTGGGTTTGTCAAACCATTAGCGCTAACATTGTACCGGTGGGATTACAAAGCAATAAAACTACTTTTAACTAACACATAAGATTGCATCAAGCCGCGAACTAGATTAACATATTTGTATGATCTCTTTTGGAAAACGAATAGAAAACGCAATATAGTAAAAGACATATTTCAGCCCCAAAATAGTAAAATGGAAAAAGGGGAGTGAGTTTACTCACCTTGAAATCCAAAGATAATAGTAACACTAGAAAGTAACTAGAGAGAATCGAGGATCGCCTAGACATTAGAATCACCTAATTAACCGGGAGAACCTAATTTAGAAACGAAGCAAGTAACGTAATAACTAGAATCAAGAAAATAGAATTTCTAGGGTTTTGGATTTGGGGTTTTAGGGTTTAAAATTATAAATTTGAAATTAGGGTTTCAAAATATAATTTGGGATTTTCTTTGTGATTTTAAAGTACCAATTGTGAGTTAGAGCTTTAAAATACAATTTGGGAATTTAGGGTTTCAAATCCAATTTAGGGTTTTAAAATCCAATTTGGGGATTTTCAAATCCAATTTAGGGTTTTAAAATCCAATTTAGGGTTTTATACGAAACGTTATTGTGTTTTCGTTTTTGAAATATTATACGTATCCATTTATATTTGAAACATCGTATCATTTTAATATAGTGTAATATCCTTTTCGAATCTAGAAATCATATGTTTTTATAAACCTTCAGAATGTATTGAAGATAAAATATATTATTTACTGGTTTAGTTGTAATTATAATTTAAAGTTAACAATTAGGTAAAAAGACTTAAAACTAAAAGTTTAACAAAATCTGATGGTGGTGTGGTTCGAACCTGCGACCACGTTTCCAAACAACACCCGCAACAACCACTGAACCAGACTTGATTTTTGTTAATAAAATTGATTTTTAATTGTTTTAACTTTCAAAACTCAAGAACACCATTTTTCCAATACAAGCCCTAGAACAAGAATCAATCCAATTCGTATAATCCAGTGAATCAAATCCAAAACCAATAGAGGGCTTTTAATCTACGTTGGATCGTGATCATTTTGATATAAAATACTTACTTGATTGGTGAAGAACTGAGTCCGTAGAAACGAAGAACAAAGCGACGGGTCCTTGAATCGAACAGGTAGATTGAGGTTGTTATAATGCAATTATTTTTCTAGCAACACTCTTGATGATATAAGAAATGAAAAACCCCATATAGTTGCAGATGAAATCAAGGATTGGATGATCAATTGTCGAGTTGCAGGTTCAAAAGAAATGAGAATTAAACAATGTATTGCTGATGATTTCGTTTGAAAATAAGTATGCAGGGAGTGAAAACGAGTTCAAAGAGGTGTTTTGATCGATTGAATTTAGCTGAATTGGTTTGGAAAATAGTCGAAACGGTTTGGTGTTGATTAGAGGTTAATTGAGATTAATTGATGATTTATTAGCTGATTAAAGCCTGATCGAATGCCATTAGCAGAGACTAATCACATAAACGACCGATTCAGTTGATTGGTTTCGATTAATACTAGCGTTTTGATCATTTGCGATTAATGGGTCTTGAAACGAGCCGAAGCATTTAAAGATTTACATGTTTCATATTCAATTGCGATGTAAAACCCAATTAATAATGAACATGGGTTCGGAACTTGCCAACAATCGTTTTACCGTGTTTCTTTGTTAAAATCGTTCATAAAATGGGTTTCTGAGGTTGGCCGGACCTCAGCCGGAGTCGCCGGAAAGGTATGGCCGGAAACACGGGCTAGGGAGGCGGGCTGGGTTTTTAATTTTCAAGATTTACAAAACAGCCCCCTAAAGTTTGAATTGTTTAATAAACTGAGTTGTAACTTAATACAAGTTTTAAAAGTTTGAATTTTTAGCCAAAAGTTAAATAAAAGTCTATTTTAACTAACTCACTTGACCCCGTGAACTCGTAACGTTTATATAAATGACGTTTTATTGCTTTTGACGTTGAAAGGCTGTTTGATGACTTAATAGTATTTACCTTTAATAAATTTTATAAAATTTCTTTTATAACATATGATTTGTATATATTGGAGATTTCAATTATTGTATTTAGTAATTAGTAAACGTCTGATAATAATTTGGTCTTGTTATTAAAGATAAGTTTGACATATTTATTCTTATTAATAATGACGAAGCATTACATTTTTAGAATTTAAATACAAATACAATAAAGGGTAAATGACTTCGGGTTCGAATCGGGCATCCGGGTTCGGGTTTGGGCCAGATGTCACAGTCTCCCCTCTTTATAGAAATTTCGTCCCGAAATTTGCTTAAATCGAAGTAGAAGAAGATGAAGCAAAAAGGTGTGGATACTTAAACTTCATTTGGTCTTAAATTCATGTTCACATTTTGATTTTTAACGATCATTAACGATTGGTATCCGATTACGCTTGAGTTGTCTGACTTCGCGGTCCATAATTTTCAATGGCCGTTCAATAAATTGCATTGATTCATTATCGATATGCATAATAAGATTCTTATCGGATAGGTACTTTTTCAGATTAGAAACATGAAACACGGGATGAACACTACCCACTTCTGTAGGGAGTTTCATCTCGCAAGAAACTCTTGAGAATTCGATCAATGGGAAGATGAGCATTTTGATTGCGACATGATTTTAAATAACTAGATTAAGAAGTTATCTATTTTTAATTCGCTTTGTCTCATTGTGGATTGTTTATTTAACTCTTTTCACTTATAAGAGTTCGGTTGAACTATTTGTATGTAGATTCGAATAAATTTTATTTGCTACTCCATATAGGAGTAGAATAGGATACCAACTTACCAATGAAATATTTTAAGTATATGGATTTAAAATTATTTAAATGATCATCGAGAATAGCCGTGACTAATAGAATGTTTGAAACGAATTAAGTAACCTTACACATAGTAAAGTGACTTATATGCAATTAGTAAAATGAGTAAACAAGTCAAGTGAAAATAAGATGATTAAATATGGCCTTGCTACACAAGACAAAACTTACTATAGTTCCCATGCACCAACTTTCATAATTCCGTGTGCACCCGTAATTACTTCAGTTTTTGCATGGACTCCACAGTTCATTCGATCATGTACTAGTCGGAAGTACACAACAATTTTAGGTTAAAATAATGATACGTATAGATATTGTTGTCATACTTGATAGAAATAGTACTTGGGAAAATCATATTAAGATGAAAAGTAGATTGATGATTTAGAATAAACTAACGTCCATTAGGTAGACATTGCCCATATAAATAACTTCGTTCAACGATACAGATAGTCAAATTCAGGTACTAGGATAGTAACACTTAAGTTTTTGAAAATCTGACTTTATGTGTGTAAGATGTAATAATGTAGTTTATTGAGATCTTTAGAAAAATTAGTTTCAAGAAAATTTGATAATGCGGATAATCAAATTTATAGTTCGAATGAATAGATCACTTAGTTTCAATTGGATTTAGCTTTTAAGGTGTTTGTATTTATATGACCGACAGCTTTAGGTAAACCAAATGTGTTGACTATGGAGGTAAACAAGTTTATAAGAGATGATACCGTTTGTAGTTTTAAAAGCTAACTAAAAAGTTGAAAGTTTTGGTCTTTACCATAGATAAAAGGATTGATTTGAAAAAAAACGGCACAATTTAAGTTATAAGTACTTGCTATTGGAAAAACAGAAGACATGATGGCTGTTGGCAAGTCTTTGTGTCATATCTGAGAAAACGGGAAATGTTGGTGTAAATATTTGGCCGACATTAGAATGACCAATCACTTTTTAAAGAAACCATTTATCACGAAATTTATATGTATATATATATCTATATTTTTTTTTTCAAGATACTAAGACCAAAAGGTTATTAAAAACTCTTTTTTTTTAAAATATATATATGTATATATATTTGTTTGGGAAAATAAGAAAATTATTTTAATAGAAACGAATACCGTTAGTTTTAGAAAGTCCATTGATTACACGTTGTGTTAGGGTGACGAGTTTATAAATGAAACACATTGGGTTTGGATTAGTTCATGGAAACCAATTGCGTAGAATTTCGTTGGTGGTCATATGTATAGATGAAAACATTTAGTTAAATGAGTTCGAGAATAGTTGTGTAATGAGTTCTCGTTAGATTTGGATAACGAATTCATGGATAGTATCCTGTAGTTGATTAACGAGTACATGTTTTGATGGTTAGTTCATAATTTGATAGTAGATTTATCGTTTTAATGATAGATTAGAAATTGTATTAGAATCTTATAGTTAAATGAGTAGATTTGAAACTATTTGAGTATAGAAGTCAAGTTGAAATATTTTGAGGGTAGACGTTCGATTCAAATGCATTAGCTTATAAGAATAGCAAAGTCCGTTAACTTTTATTTAGTTGTGGAATTTAGCCTTGACTATAATTTAGAAATCATAACGAACCTTTGATTGGAGAGTCGATAATTGATTTAGGATTAGAAGTACGACTTAGATTCGGTAATCGATATATGCATTATCTGAAGTTTTGGATAATTCGATTAAGGTATGTCTTAGTTTTGATTTGAAATGTTTGGTTTACAACGGTGTAATTGTGTTATATGGATAAGCTAGCGAGTATATCGCTTAAGTATTATTGTTGCTTAGAAACAAATGGAATGATGAAACGTAGAATAACACGATTTTTGTAGCAACATCTTTGACCGATAGAAACATCCGATGTAATAATAGCACCTCGTTCCACTTAGAATATCATAGAATCTTTCGAAACATACCATAGAAAATCATGTAGAAGCTTTAGAAACTTTAGGAATTTCGATTAACTGGAATAGTGATAGTACTTAGAACATTATAGAATCCTTTGAACATATCATAGAAAAACACTTAGAAACTTTAGAAACATTAGTAAATGAAATTGGAATGTTATTTGAATCACTATAAAAATTCATAGAAATAGTTATAAATCGTAGGAATGGAAATCATAGAATCATTAAGAAAATAAAATTTCGACGGCTTAGGAGTGCGTCTTGGTTTTGGACACTAATGACTTATCAAAGTGTTAAGTTCGTTTTTAACGTATTCGAGAAAGCGTGCTTTAGCCTATAGGTTCACACTCATCTCGTACATCCCCAGGTAAGCATACAGGTCTCTTAAAGAGATTTATACGAAATGCTTTGCCTTAGACAGGATGTCCGTGATACAGGCGTTCCCCCTTCCAGATTGCACACGTTTCCCACGTTTTCAAACTCACTTAAGACGATGACGAGATTCCACAAAGAGAAAGATCCTAATCTTACAGACGAGTCTCTTGTAGCTCCTTCGCGAAATCGGTTAAGAATTGAGATAAAGAAAAAGACATAGAACGGTTCAGAGAATAAATAAACAAATGAATAAATAAATTCTGAAGAGTTCTCTAAGCACATCAATTTGCAGTAAGGACTCTTAGGTTATAGTCTAGGTCGGTGTGTTTCTAATACCCTATCCTAGTTCTCTATAACCATGGCTCTGATACCAACTGTGACACCCCGCCCGGTGGCGGAAAACACCGGGCTGTCATAGAATTGGATATCCATAGTAAACAAAGCACATGGTATTTATTTATTACGTTTAATAATGATATAGTAAGTTTAGAACATCAGTCTTAAATGGATACGACAAAAGTAATAAAACCGAAACAGTAAATGCAATCGTCTTTATTAATTAAACTAGGTCCAAGGCAATCCTATGTCTTGGCAAAAGCAGCAAAATAATCATAAGCATCACCTGAAATATGTGAAAATAAAGTTAGCTACACAAGCTAGTGAGCAAAACCCAAATTTCATAGTAATAGTATTGAAATCCGAGATCAACAAGATATGCTGCGCAATCCCACATGTATAGTAATTTCGTAATATCACCCTACCAGGACCCCTAGAATAGAATAGCACACCAACCACAATAGAAACCATAGTATCTCGTTTAGTCATTTGTCATGAGAACCACTCATGTAATAAATAATGATAACTTTTCATAACTGTCGTTTACCGTCTCGATATATAAGTCATCATTTAGCAATTTAGGGACATGGCATAGTATAGCATCATAGCATAGCAATATAGTATAGCAACATAGCATCTCGACATAGTAAACATGGAATTAGAAAGGCTGGGTTTAAATCACCTATCGATGTTGTACAAGCAGGTGGGTTTGTCAAACCATTAGCGCTAACATTGTACGGGTGGGATTACAAAGCAATAAAACTACTTTTAACTAACACATAAGATTGCATCAAGCCGCGAACTAGATTAACATATTTGTATGATCTCTTTTGGAAAACGAATAGAAAACGCAATATAGTAAAAGACATATTTCAGCCCCAAAATAGTAAAATGGAAAAAGGGGAGTGAGTTTACTCACCTTGAAATCCAAAGATAATAGTAACACTAGAAAGTAACTAGAGAGAATCGAGGATCGCCCAGACATTAGAATCACCTAATTAACCGGGAGAACCTAATTTAGAAACGAAGCAAGTAACGTAATAACTAGAATCAAGAAAATAGAATTTCTAGGGTTTTGGATTTGGGGTTTTAGGGTTTAAAATTATAAATTTGAAATTAGGGTTTCAAAATATAATTTGGGATTTTCTTTGTGATTTTAAAGTACCAATTGTGAGTTAGAGCTTTAAAATACAATTTGGGAATTTAGGGTTTCAAATCCAATTTAGGGTTTTAAAATCCAATTTGGGGATTTTCAAATCCAATTTAGGGTTTTAAAATCCAATTTAGGGTTTTATACGAAACGTTATTGTGTTTTCGTTTTTGATAATATATATATATATATATATATATATATATATATATATATATATATATATATATATATATATATATATATATATATATATATATATATATATATTATACGTATCCATTTATATTTGAAACATCGTATCATTTTAATATAGTGTAATATCCTTTTCGAATCTAGAAATCATATGTTTTTATAAACCTTCAGAATGTATTGAAGATAAAATATATTATTTACTGGTTTAGTTGTAATTATAATTTAAAGTTAACAATTAGGTAAAAAGACTTAAAACTAAAAGTTTAACAAAATCTGATGGTGGTGTGGTTCGAACCTGCGACCACGTTTCCAAACAACACCTGCAACAACCACTGAACCAGACTTGATTTTTGTTAATAAAATTGATTTTTAATTGTTTTAACTTTCAAAACTCAAGAACACCATTTTTCCAATACAAGCCCTAGAACAAGAATCAATCCAATTCGTATAATCCAGTGAATCAAATCCAAAACCAATAGAGGGCTTTTAATCTACGTTGGATCGTGATCATTTTGATATAAAATACTTACTTGATTGGTGAAGAACTGAGTCCGTAGAAACGAAGAACAAAGCGACGGGTCCTTGAATCGAACAGGTAGATTGAGGTTGTTATAATGCAATTATTTTTCTAGCAACACTCTTGATGATATAAGAAATGAAAAACCCCATATAGATGCAGATGAAATCAAGGATTGGATGATCAATTGTCGAGTTGCAGGTTCAAAAGAAATGAGAATTAAACAATGTATTGCTGATGATTTCGTTTGAAAATAAGTATGCAGGGAGTGAAAACGAGTTCAAAGAGGTGTTTTGATCGATTGAATTTAGCTGAATTGGTTTGGAAAATAGTCGAAACGGTTTGGTGTTGATTAGAGGTTAATTGAGACTAATTGATGATTTATTAGCTGATTAAAGCCTGATCGAATGCCATTAGCAGAGACTAATCACATAAACGACCGATTCAGTTGATTGGTTTCGATTAATACTAGCGTTTTGATCATTTGCGATTAATGGGTCTTGAAACGAGCCGAAGCATTTAAAGATTTACATGTTTCATATTCAATTGCGATGTAAAACCCAATTAATAATGAACATGGGTTCGGAACTTGCCAACAATCGTTTTACCGTGTTTCTTTGTTAAAATCGTTCATAAAATGGGTTTCTGAGGTTGGCCGGACCTCAGCCGGAGTCGCCGGAAAGGTATGGCCGGAAACACGGGCTAGGGAGGCGGGCTGGGTTTTTAATTTTCAAGATTTACAAAACAGCCCCCTAAAGTTTGAATTGTTTAATAAACTGAGTTGTAACTTAATACAAGTTTTAAAAGTTTGAATTTTTAGCCAAAAGTTAAATAAAAGTCTATTTTAACTAACTCACTTGACCCCGTGAACTCGTAACGTTTATATAAATGACGTTTTATTGCTTTTGACGTTGAAAGGCTGTTTGATGACTTAATAGTATTTACCTTTAATAAATTTTATAAAATTTCTTTTATAACATATGATTTGTATATTTTGGAGATTTCAATTATTGTATTTAGTAATTAGTAAACGTCTGATAATAATTTGGTCTTGTTATTAAAGATAAGTTTGACATATTTATTCTTATTAATAATGACGAAGCATTACATTTTTAGAATTTAAATACAAATACAATAAAGGGTAAATGACTTCGGGTTCGAATCGGGCATCCGGGTTCGGGTTTGGGCCAGATGTCACAGTCTCCCCTCCTTATAGAAATTTCGTCCCGAAATTTGCTTAAATCGAAGTAGAAGAAGATGAAGCAAAAAGGTGTGGATACTTAAACTTCATTTGGTCTTAAATTCATGTTCACATTTTGATTTTTAACGATCATTAACGATTGGTATCCGATTACGCTTGAGTTGTCTGACTTCGCGGTCCATAATTTTCAATGGCCGTTCAATAAATTGCATTGATTCATTATCGATATGCATAATAAGATTCTTATCGGATAGGTACTTTTTCAGATTAGAAACATGAAACACGGGATGAACACTACCCACTTCTGTAGGGAGTTTCATCTCGCAAGAAACTCTTGAGAATTCGATCAATGGGAAGATGAGCATTTTGATTGCGACATGATTTTAAATAACTAGATTAAGAAGTTATCTATTTTTAATTCGCTTTGTCTCATTGTGGATTGTTTATTTAACTCTTTTCACTTATAAGAGTTCGGTTGAACTATTTGTATGTAGATTCGAATAAATTTTATTTGCTACTCCATATAGGAGTAGAATAGGATACCAACTTACCAATGAAATATTTTAAGTATATGGATTTAAAATTATTTAAATGATCATCGAGAATAGCCGTGACTAATAGAATGTTTGAAACGAATTAAGTAACCTTACACATAGTAAAGTGACTTATATGCAATTAGTAAAATGAGTAAACAAGTCAAGTGAAAATAAGATGATTAAATATGGCCTTGCTACACAAGACAAAACTTACTATAGTTCCCATGCACCAACTTTCATAATTCCGTGTGCACCCGTAATTACTTCAGTTTTTGCATGGACTCCACAGTTCATTCGATCATGTACTAGTCGGAAGTACACAACAATTTTAGGTTAAAATAATGATACGTATAGATATTGTTGTCATACTTGATAGAAATAGTACTTGGGAAAATCATATTAAGATGAAAAGTAGATTGATGATTTAGAATAAACTAACGTCCATTAGGTAGACATTGCCCATATAAATAACTTCGTTCAACGATACAGATAGTCAAATTCAGGTACTAGGATAGTAACACTTAAGTTTTTGAAAATCTGACTTTATGTGTGTAAGATGTAATAATGTAGTTTATTGAGATCTTTAGAAAAATTAGTTTCAAGAAAATTTGATAATGCGGATAATCAAATTTATAGTTCGAATGAATAGATCACTTAGTTTCAATTGGATTTAGCTTTTAAGGTGTTTGTATTTATATGACCGACAGCTTTAGGTAAACCAAATGTGTTGACTATGGAGGTAAACAAGTTTATAAGAGATGATACCGTTTGTAGTTTTAAAAGCTAACTAAAAAGTTGAAAGTTTTGGTCTTTACCATAGATAAAAGGATTGATTTGAAAATAAACGGCACAATTTAAGTTATAAGTACTTGCTATTGGAAAAACAGAAGACATGATGGTTGTTGGCAAGTCTTTGTGTCATATCTGAGAAAACGAGAAATGTTGGTGTAAATATTTGGCCGACATTAGAATGACCAATCACTTTTTAAAGAAACCATTTATCACGAAATTTATATGTATATATATATCTATATTTTTTTTTCAAGATACTAAGACCAAAAGGTTATTAAAAACTCTTTTTTTTTAAATATATATATGTATATATATTTGTTTGGGAAAATAAGAAAATTATTTTAATTGAAACGAATACCGTTAGTTTTAGAAAGTCCATTGATTACACGTTGTGTTAGGGTGACGAGTTTATAAATGAAACACATTGGGTTTGGATTAGTTCATGGAAACCAGTTGCGTAGAATTTCGTTGGTGGTCATATGTATAGATGAAAACATTTAGTTAAATGAGTTCGAGAATAGTTGTGTAGTGAGTTCTCGTTAGATTTGGATAACGAATTCATGGATAGTATCCTGTAGTTGATTAACGAGTACATGTTTTGATGGTTAGTTCATAATTTGATAGTAGATTTATCGTTTTAATGATAGATTAGAAATTGTATTAGAATCTTATAGTTAAATGAGTAGTTTTGAAACTATTTGAGTATAGAAGTCAAGTTGAAATATTTTGAGGGTAGACGTTCGATTCAAATGCATTAGCTTATAAGAATAGCAAAGTCCGTTAACTTTTATTTAGTTGTGGAATTTAGCCTTGACTATAATTTAGAAATCATAACGAACCTTTGATTGGAGAGTCGATAATTGATTTAGGATTAGAAGTACGACTTAGATTCGGTAATCGATATATGCATTATCTGAAGTTTTGGATAATTCGATTAAGGTATGTCTTAGTTTTGATTTGAAATGTTTGGTTTACAACGGTGTAATTGTGTTATATGGATAAGCTAGCGAGTATATCGCTTAAGTATTATTGTTGCTTAGAAACAAATGGAATGATGAAACGTAGAATAACACGGTTTTTGTAGCAACATCTTTGACCGATAGAAACATCCGATGTAATAATAGCACCTCGTTCCACTTAGAATATCATAGAATCTTTCGAAACATACCATAGAAAATCATGTAGAAGCTTTAGAAACTTTAGGAATTTCGATTAACTGGAATAGTGATAGTACTTAGAACATTATAGAATCCTTTGAACATATCATAGAAAAACACTTAGAAACTTTAGAAACATTAGTAAATGAAATTGGAATGTTATTTGAATCACTATAAAAATTCATAGAAATAGTTATAAATCGTAGGAATGGAAATCATAGAATCATTAAGAAAATAAAATTTCGACGGCTTAGGAGTGCGTCTTGGTTTTGGACACTAATGACTTATCAAAGTGTTAAGTTCGTTTTTAACGTATTCGAGAAAGCGTGCTTTAGCCTATAGGTTCACACTCATCTCGTACATCCCCTGGTAAGCATACAGGTCTCTTAAAGAGATTTATACGAAATGCTTTGCCTTAGACAGGATGTCCGTGATACAGGCGTTCCCCCTTCCAGATTGCACACGTTTCCCACGTTTTCAAACTCACTTAAGACGATGACGACATTCCACAAAGAGAAAGATCCTAATCTTACAGACGAGTCTCTTGTAGCTCCTTCGCGAAATCGGTTAAGAATTGAGATAAAGAAAAAGACATAGAACGGTTCAGAGAATAAATAAACAAATGAATAAATAAATTCTAAAGAGTTCTCTAAGCACATCAATTTGCACTAAGGACTCTTAGGTTATAGTCTAGGTCGGTGTGTTTCTAATACCCTATCCTAGTTCTCTATAACCATGGCTCTGATACCAACTGTGACACCCCGCCCGGTGGCGGAAAACACCGGGCTGTCATAGAATTGGATATCCATAGTAAACAAAGCACATGGTATCACGTTTAATAATGATATAGTAAGTTTAGAACATCAGTCTTAAATGGATACGACAAAAGTAATAAAACCGAAACAGTAAATGCAATCGTCTTTATTAATTAAACTAGGTCCAAGGCAATCCTATGTCTTGGCAAAAGCAGCAAAATAATCATAAGCATCACCTGAAATATGTGAAAATAAAGTTAGCTACACAAGCTAGTGAGCAAAAACCCAAATTGAATAGTAATAGTATTGAAATCCGAGATCAACAAGATATGCTGCGCAATCCCACATGTATAGTAATTTCGTAATATCACCCTACCAGGACCCCTAGAATAGAATAGCACACCAACCACAATAGAAACCATAGTATCTCGTTTAGCCATTTGTCATGAGAACCACTCATGTAATAAATAATGATAACTTTTAATAACCGTCGTTTACCGTCTCGATATATAAGTCATCATTTAGCAATTTAGGGACATGGCATAGTATAGCATCATAGCATAGCAACATAGTATAGCAACATAGCATCTCGACATAGTAAACATGGAATTAGAAAGGCCGGGTTTAAATCACCTATCGATGTTGTACAAGCAGGTGGGTTTGTCAAACCATTAGCGCTAACATTGTACCGGTAGGATTACAAAGCAATAAAACTACTTTTAACTAACACATAAGATTGCATCAAGCCGCGAACTAGATTAACATATTTGTATGATCTCTTTTGGAAAACGAATAGAAAACGCAATATAGTAAAAGACATATTTCAGCCCCAAAATAGTAAAATGGAAAAAGGGGAGTGAGTTTACTCACCTTGAAATCCAAAGATAATAGTAACACTAGAAAGTAACTAGAGAGAATCGAGGATCGCCCAGACATTAGAATCACCTAATTAACCGGGAGAACCTAATTTAGAAACGAAGCAAGTAACGTAATAACTAGAATCAAGAAAATAGAATTTCTAGGGTTTTGGATTTGGGGTTTTAGGGTTTAAAATTATAAATTTGAAATTAGGGTTTCAAAATATAATTTGGGATTTTCTTTGGGATTTTAAAATACCAATTGTGAGTTAGGGCTTTAAAATACAATTTGGGAATTTAGGGTTTCAAATCCAATTTAGGGTTTTAAAATCCAATTTGGGGATTTTCAAATCCAATTTAGGGTTTTAAAATCCAATTTAGGGTTTTATACGAAACGTTATTGTGTTTTCGTTTTTGATAATATATATATATATATATATATATATATATATATATATATATATATATATATATATATATATATATATATATATATATATATATATATATATATTATACGTATCCATTTATATTTGAAACATCGTATCATTTTAATATAGTGTAATATCCTTTTCGAATCTAGAAATCATATGTTTTTATAAACCTTCAGAATGTATTGAAGATAAAATATATTATTTACTGGTTTAGTTGTAATTATAATTTAAAGTTAACAATTAGGTAAAAAGACTTAAAACTAAAAGTTTAACAAAATCTGATGGTGGTGTGGTTCGAACCTACGACCACGTTTCCAAACAACACCCGCAACAACCACTGAACCAGACTTTATTTTTGTTAATAAAATTGATTTTTAATTGTTTTAACTTTCAAAACTCAAGAACACCATTTTTCCAATACAAGCCCTAGAACAAGAATCAATCCAATTCGTATAATCCAGTGAATCAAATCCAAAACCAATAGAGGGCTTTTAATCTACGTTGGATCGTGATCATTTTGATATAAAATACTTACTTGATTGGTGAAGAACTGAGTCCGTAGAAACGAAGAACAAAGCGACGGGTCCTTGAATCGAACAGGTAGATTGAGGTTGTTATAATGCAATTATTTTTCCAGCAACACTCTTGATGATATAAGAAATGAAAAACCCCATATAGTTGCAGATGAAATCAAGGATTGGATGATCAATTGTCGAGTTGCAGGTTCAAAAGAAATGAGAATTAAACAATGTATTGCTGATGATTTCGTTTGAAAATAAGTATGCAGGGAGTGAAAACGAGTTCAAAGAGGTGTTTTGATCGATTGAATTTAGCTGAATTGGTTTGGAAAATAGTCGAAACGGTTTGGTGTTGATTAGAGGTTAATTGAGATTAATTGATGATTTATTAGCTGATTAAAGCCTGATCGAATGCCATTAGCAGAGACTAATCACATAAACGACCGATTCAGTTGATTGGTTTCGATTAATACTAGCGTTTTGATCATTTGCGATTAATGGGTCTTGAAACGAGCCGAAGCATTTAAAGATTTACATGTTTCATATTCAATTGCGATGTAAAACCCAATTAATAATGAACATGGGTTCGGAACTTGCCAACAATCGTTTTACCGTGTTTCTTTGTTAAAATCGTTCATAAAATGGGTTTTTG
Organism: Tagetes erecta; assembly: GCA_030867185.1. Classification (NCBI taxonomy): domain Eukaryota; kingdom Viridiplantae; phylum Streptophyta; class Magnoliopsida; order Asterales; family Asteraceae; genus Tagetes; species Tagetes erecta. The sequence continues at coordinate 20,203,407 of CM061497.1, read as the reverse complement.
AGGTTGGCCGGACCTCAGCCGGAGTCGCCGGAAAGGTATGGCCGGAAACACGGGCTAGGGAGGCGGGCTGGGTTTTTAATTTTCAAGATTTACAAAACAGCCCCCTAAAGTTTGAATTGTTTAATAAACTGAGTTGTAACTTAATACAAGTTTTAAAAGTTTGAATTTTTAGCCAAAAGTTAAATAAAAGTCTATTTTAACTAACTCACTTGACCCCGTGAACTCGTAACGTTTATATAAATGACGTTTTATTGCTTTTGACGTTGAAAGGCTGTTTGATGACTTAATAGTATTTACCTTTAATAAATTTTATAAAATTTCTTTTATAACATATGATTTGTATATTTTGGAGATTTCAATTATTGTATTTTGTAATTAGTAAACGTCTGATAATAATTTGGTCTTGTTATTAAAGATAAGTTTGACATATTTATTCTTATTAATAATGACGAAGCATTACATTTTTAGAATTTAAATACAAATACAATAAAGGGTAAATGACTTCGGGTTCGAATCGGGCATCCGGGTTCGGGTTTGGGCCAGATGTCACATAAACAAGCATAAAACCTAGTCAAAAGTAAACTAACCTAACTATTACAACGAAAACAAAATACGACTAGTCTGTTACAAAGTAAACAAAATACAAATAACGACATGGTGAAGTACCACCCTACATGTGGTCATCAAAGTCACCGATTGATTACAATTGACTAATCATTTGTTTTCAAATCAATTTTTTCTTCTTTGAAAGCCAATTCCCATTTCTACTATCATTTCCATTTAATTGCAAAACTTTTTCAAAAACATTTTCAAAATCTTAAAATATTTTTTGTATTTTTTGACACTTTTTTGACTCAACTAACTAGACTAGACAATAGTCTCCCATACCCACACTTAAACGACACATTGTCCCTAATGTGGCTCGAAAGACGACTTAAAATGAAAACAGAAAAATGAACTAGAATACTAAACTAAAAGTAGAAAGCAAAAGGAATAGACTTCCCTGATAATAATGCAGCTTTGCCTTAGTAGTCTCATTCTCGACGATCGTATAACATTTCATTCGCGATCGACTCTAACATCAATTAGCTTGAGATGCCCTTTACAATCTTCAAAATAAGTTTCAGATCATCCTCTTCTAAATGGAGATTGAGTACGAACAGATCGATCCAAATCTGCAAAAGAAACACACAAACATACCCAAGCAGACATCAAAGTGTAAAATAAAAGACTCAAAACACGAAGGACTAACTCAACACAAAAAGGACTCAAATAAAGCTAAATAAAAACCATGCAAGTAACTATACAAACTATACACTCAGGATCTCACCAGAGACTTTCAACCCTCGACATCCTATCCTGGTTCATTTGGGACATCCACATCCTTCCTAGGATACCCACAATTATTCCTCAGCACCTGATCTGACCTAATCACATACAACTCGTCATCCCACTTAGTCATCTCTCTCATTGGATCAGGAATCCTAAAAGTAGCACTCTCATCCCCAACCTGCAGTGTTATCTTACACGCAAACACATCTACTAAAGCACGAGCCATACGCAACAGTGGACGACCTAAAATAATCGGAACTCTATGATCTGCCTTCATATCTAAAATGACAAAGTCCATGGGGAAAACAAACTTATTAATCTTAATCAACACATTTTCCACTACTCCTCGTGGCTTCTTAACCGAACGATCAGCTAAAGATATGGTCATGCGTGTAGGAACGAGATCTCCTAGGCCTAGTTGTTTATACAAGGAATAAGACATTAAGTTCACACTAGCACCTAAATCCACTAAAGCATGATGAACTAGGGAACCACCTAACATACCTGGGAGTATGAAAACACCCGGATCAGACAGTTTCTCTAGTAGTTTGTTCTGCACTACAGCAGAACATTCCTCGTTCAGAACGACATTGGGGAGGTCCTCTAGTTTCTTCTTATTGGAAAGAAGATTCTTAAGAAACTTAGCATATTTAGGCATATGCTGGAGTACCTCAACGAACGGGAGATTGACTTTGAGTTGTTTAAACAACTCCAGGAAATGACCATACTCTCTAAGATATTTGAGTAAATTGCCAAAAAGGTCCCTGAGTTTGTACCGTTTCGACCACTTTGGTCCTTATGTTTTTTTTCTTGCCATTTTGGTGTTTGCTTTTGTAAAAAATTGCCATTTTAGTCCTTCCATTAACGTTTTCCATTAACTTTGTGTTAAAATACCAAAATACCCCTACTTATAAAATTAACAAAAAATAATGTGAAGTTGGGGCCCACTTCTTCATTCTTCTTCTACTATTTCATTTTCTTCTTCCACTTTGACCATTATTGCAGACAACTTCCAACTTCCAACTTCCAACTTCTCTCACTACCATCACATAAACCATGACCATCATCCCCTTTAGTGGTGGCAATACTTATTTAACTATACCCTCTGACAAATCAAAATAAACCACCATCGCCATAACCACAACAACAACCACAACCATAACGACCACCACCGACAACCACCTACCACCACCCCCACACCCCCAGCTACCACCACCTCAAAAACCCTCAATATGATTCACAACCCTTCACCACTGAGTTCCATCATCATGCACAACCATAACACCATTATAAACCCATAAGATCAAAACCCTAACACCGCCTCCCCCTTCGATTCCCCTGCCACTACCATCACTTGCAACTAACCAACCCACGTCCCTTTTAGTGTAACTACTATCATCACCATATCAAAACCATTAAAGCACCAATTCATCACCAATGGTATCCTACTACAACAGATCTGAACTCAATCAACTCAGATTCAAAATCGAGTTTAGGTCTGTTGTGGTTGTGACGACTAGATGGTGTTGATGCTCCGATTAGGTGGTTGGAGGCTGATGCTGGCAAATCGAGGAACAGTGGTTGTGGTGATCTTGATGGAATGTATCGGTGGTGACTGGGAGGATTTAAGGTTGTGGTTGTGTATTTGTGATGTTAAAAAGAATGGTGGAGGTGGTGTAGAAGTGTAGTGGTGGTGTGGTCATAAAAAATTAAAATAATAATAATAGTAATAATAAAAAGACCAAAATACTCTTTAAGTTAACAGATTTTTTTAACGCTTTTGGACGGAAGGACGAAAATGGCAGCTTTTTTACAAAAGCAAACACCAAAATGGCAAGAAAAAAACATAAGGAACAAAGTGGTCGAAACGGTACAAACCTAAGGACCTTTTTGGCAATTTACTCAAGATACTTTTATCGAGTTAAACGCTCAGGATATGGGCACCTACTAAAGTCTTCATCCACCTCAAATCTATTACATTTCTTCTTCTCCCTCATTCTCTCATGCTTAAGCTTACTCGACTCAGGGCTTATCGGAATCCTACTCTCTTTAACACTCACAGGGACCTCTAACTCAACCTCCTCATCTACTGGCTCCTCAACCTATTGATTCTCTAACTCTGCTCCTCTACTACTACGAGTAGTTACAACACTAACGTTAGCCTTAAACTTTCCATAAGAGGATGAGCCAACCTGACCTGCCTCTAACTGCTTAGACATGTCACTCACCATTTTCTACTGGTCTAAGACTGCAGCTTGTTGGTTTTTTAGTAACAGATCATGCTCCTGCAATCTAAGTTGGGTCTCCTTATCTCTACTCACAATCTGAGATATCAACTGAGTTTGGGTAATTATCATATCCTTAATCTCCTTAAATTCACTACCACCCGAACTAGAACCTATATGACCACTATTGAACATACTCTGACGTGGTGGAAAATCTCTCGATTTCCAATCAGAGTTTGGTTACCCTTTTATCCTGAATTCTGTCCCCCAAGTGCACCCGTTCTCCTACGCTCTATCCCCTGCCCAACTCACCTATTCCTGACTATTCACTAAACACTCCCTAGTGTCATGACCTCCTTTACAAATCTCACACTTATTGCTACCCATCTTAAGCTCTCTAATCTCCCTTTAGAGTGCCTCAAGTGCAGCAGCCATGCTAGTATCAAGAGTGACCTAATAAACACCTCGAGCGGTCGAGGTGGAAGCTCTTGCAGCAGGAATGGAATTACTGCTTTGTGAACTCTGTTGTTCGGCTAGTGTGAAGCTTTCAAACATTTCAGTGCACTCAGCCACACATTTCCTCTCCATGAGGTGTCCTCCAGCAGATGTGTTGAACATACGTTGGGTCGGGTATGTGAGTCCATTATAGAACTTCTCAATTAAGGCCCATTGAGTGAAACCGTGCTGGGGGCAATGGCTTAAAAGCGTTTGAAAATGCTCCCAAGCATCACAGTAACGCTCATCAGGATCCATGCGAAAAAAATGTATTTGATAGTGCATACGAGCAGTTTTAGACAATGGTTATATTTCTTCAGAAATTTGAACTGAAGATCATCCCATGTCGTGATGGAATCCTGGGGAAGAGAATCTAGCCAACTAGAGGCTCAGCCAGATAGAGAGAATGGGAACAACCGTGGATATACTGCATCTCCGGTCACAATAGTGATATTGAACGTATCACAGATATTCTAGAAAGATGCCCGGTGGCATCCTTGTGACATCTGCCCAAAAACCCGAACCCGAATGCCCGACTCGAACCCGAATCTATTTACCTTTATTTATATTCGTAGTAAACATCTCAAGATTTTAACGCTTCGTTATTAAAATGAATTAATATGTCGAATGCTATATTATATCATTTTTAAAGAAATGACCGAATTAATAGCTAAGCAAACTATCTAATTAATGTTTATTATATATAAACCTTAAAAATATATAACTTGTATTTGATAAAAGAGTATTTTATTAAAATTATTAAAAATAAATAGTATCAAAGTCTCATAATAATCTTTAACATCAGGAACCAAGTAAAGACATAAAAACGTCCTTCATATAAACGTTATTACAAGTCAACATGGTGAAATTAATTAGTTAAAATATATATATAGTTAACTTTGAGTTAAAGCATCAAAATCGAAGCTGGTATTAAAGTTATATTACCAATTAATAACAAGATCAAACTCCAGGGGTAGAAACAGTAAATATTTAAACCAACCCCATCCCTCCCAGCTTAACCCCGTATTTCTGACGATGTGAGATTCCGGCCAAGTGGCCGGAATAATCGTTTTCCGGCGAGATGATAAAACACGTTTTAACCCTTTTTAACCCAATCGAACCCATATAAAACGTTCCTTGGTGCGTTTCGAACTTAATTTAATTTCCCTTTAAACGATCTAACACGCGTCTTAATTCAATTTTATAAACCGGTTTCAATACCCACTTCATCCAACCGACTAAAAACGCTCTAAACTAGTAAATAGATTTAACTACCATGATCATTTTAACGTTTTAATCCGTTGGTAACAATTAATTGAGCATTAAACATCGGATTAACATCTAATCAATCCAAAACAAACCAAAATTAAAATGAGACTCTTTCGACAGTTTTTGCAATGCAACTAGTCAAATTGAATCGTCCAATTCGCTCCACTCCTAACCCTCTCGCTCCCAGCAAAAAACGATTTTAAAGGAAAACATCTCTAGAACTCGGCCTTGATTCTTCACCGCCGTCCCTATTCTTCATCATTCTTCGTTCCAAATTCGATCCAAATCAAGTAAGTGTTTATATATAAAATGATCCTTATCAAGTCTAGATTCAAAGCCCTAAATCAATTTCATGTGGCGTTGTTTCAATTGGTTTTAATTTGGGAATTAGGGTTTGTTCTTGATTTGGGAAATTGGGGTTGATGTTTGATTTAATTTAAAAGCATTTCTGTTCGAAATTAAAACCAAATAAACTTGTAACGCTTCTGGTTAATGTTAGTGTTTGTGTATGTGAGGCCCCAGGTTCGAATCTGGGTGGCCTCATTTTTATTATATTTTTGTTCAATCATTTTTAGTAACTATTTTCTTACTAATTATATTTAATCTAATATCAATCATAATATATGTGTAATAAAATACTCAAATATTATAAACTTTATCAAAATCGTGATTTTTTTTATAAATTTAATCTTATAAACCTAACTATATTCAATGCATGTAATACTATAAAAATTCTATAAAATGTACTTTTAAAGAATATTCAAGATTCATTGGTAAAAGTTTATACATGTGGACTTTTTATAAGACTTTTAAATACCCTTGCAAATGTGGTACGCATTTTAAATAATTTCTAGATACAAAATATAATTGCGTGACATTAAATAGTTTTCGTTAAAAATAAATAATTTTTTTCGTTTATCAAAAACGTTGTCATTACTTTTATTATCATTTTTCGACGTTATGATTAAATAACTTTATATATCTTTAATCGTTTACCGAAAACCCCCCAAATCCAAATTTGAAACCCTATTTCCAAATTAATTTAGATTCCTGTTGTTTCTATACCAGTTTTCTATGCTAAGTTAGGATGGTTATTTACTTAGGTGATTCTAGTAATTGGGCAATCCTCGTTTCTATCTAGTTGGTTTAGTATTTATTTCAAGTCCGAGTTTCAAGGTGAGTAAAGTCACTCCCCTTTTTACTATTTTGGTTTTGGGGCTGAAATATGTGTTTCGATATGATACTACGGTTTTCGTTTCTTTTTCTTATTCTTTTTCAAATGAGATCATTAAATGTGTTAGTCTTGTCTGCAGGATGATGCAAAATTATGTGTTAGTCAATAGTATTATTATTATCTTGTAATTTCCACCGGTATGATGTTAGGGCTAATGGCTTGACAAATCCACCTACACTTAATGGTTGGATAGGTGATTTAACCCGGCCATTCGTTTGTTGATTCGTAGGTTAATAGATTCGATATGTGATGCTTGTTACTATGTTGCTATGACCCTTTAGATGCGTAAACATTTATTGATAACTAGTATGTCGAGACGGTTAAATGACGGTTAAACAGTAGTTATCAGTATTTGTAAACATGAGTGGTTCTCATGACTTGTTGCTAAAGTTACCCTACGGGACTCACGGTTGCTTGGATTCGTTGTATATTTCGTGGGTCATGGTTGAGTAATATAATGCAATTGCTATACACATAAGATTGCGAAACATATTTATAATGATCTCGGATTTCATATTATGTACTATTAACTATGTTTTTACTCACTAGCTAATTCTTTAGCTAACTTTATCTTCACATATTTCAGGAGATGCTTGATATTATTTTGTTGCATTTGCCAAGACATATGATTGCCTTGTACCTAGTTTAACTAATAAGGACAATTGCATTTACTGTTTCGGTTTTATTACTTTTGTCGTTTCTATTTAAGACTCATGTTCCAAAGTTATTATATCATTATTAGACTTAATAAATAAATATCATGTGCTTTGTTTGCTAGAGATATCAAATCCACTTGACACGCCCGGTGTTTTCGCCATCGGGCGGGGTGTCACAATCCTCATCGTCCAATCCATGGAACTGGACTGCAGAAGTGATGGTGGACATCACATAAGATGGAATCTGCCAGTTATTGGTGTTGGCCACAACAGTACGGGTGATCGCAGATTGAGATCCTATTATACCATCACTGGCTTGCTGGTGAACTGTAAGACGAGGATTTTGGTCGCCCATCGTATCAACAGGAAGGGGAACTAATCGTGCACGTTCGATAAGCGGACTAATACGTTCATGAAACTCTCTCTCAGGCTCTAAAGAAGGTTGATATTCAGATGTGCCTTGGGAACGAGTACATTGCATAAACTAGAAAAGAACCTAGACGCTAGACTTGGAAACTAAGAATAGAAAATTGACTCGAGAAAAAAAAACTAAAAACTTAAGAAAAAGAACTCATACTTGATGTGTCCCGGGCAACGACGCCAAAAACTTGATGTGCTAAAAACGATCTATAAAAAAATAACTAACCTAAGACTCTATCTACACACTCGAGTTAAAAACCAATTATCCCTAAACTAGTCCTAGCACACAGAGTGTACCTATCGACTGGAGTATAGTCTACGGAAGACCGGATATCGAACCCAAAGACACTATGAATAACGAAAACTAAACTGAAAAGGAAGGTTGATTGATTTGGGGGGGGGGGGGGTCTAGTAACCTAAGAATTGAAAATAACTTTTAACTAATAAATTTAAATGGAAATAAATAACTAAGGACTAGACTAACGTAGACTTGGATTAAAAAGCAAGATTTGGAAGAGTACCACCTAGATGAATCCCGATTGTGACTTATGGATTTGGTTTAGTTATTTTGAATGTGATGGAACCGAGCTTCTAATTATGCGAACCCTAAGAAACCTAATGGATCCCGGATCATTCTCCAGGTGTGACCAATATGAATCCTAAAGACATGCAATGAACTATCGGTTAAGTCGAATTACCTTTCTGTCTCTCCAACAATACTAGCATACCCTAATGACAATTAATCTCTCGATCTAATTGACAAAATACATTATCATGTAAGGGGTAACATGTAAATGAAATGTTGAACACAATTAACATGATAATCACCTAATTAGGTAAACCTCTTCTCTGACCGTTCAATTCCTAAATAGTTAACTATCGAGATTAATTGTCTAACTCTTCTTTTTTAAGTTTAAGTTAGGTAGATTGTTAAAGTTCCAATTCACAGTTTTACCAATCCTAATGTTTACTACGTCTAGCAAATCATTACACCAATCTAGAACACAAAGTAATTGAATGAGATACGAGAACTAAGAAGATACGAAATCAACAATTCAAGTAAGGACAATATAAAACATGTAAAATCAGCAATTCAATAACAATCATCCACATTCAACAATCCAAAAACATGTAATTGATACTAGAATTCAAATCATCATAATAAAAACAACCAAAACTAATTCCACAATCGTTACTCGTTCAACATCTAGGTAGTACTACTAGTTCCGGATTGAAGATGAAAGCATAAACCGAGCAACGTTAGTAACATAATCAACGATCCAATCTTCAATCCTTGCTTCTTCTTTGCTTCTTCAATCCTTCAAACCTCCAAAAGTTTTGTTTTTTATGCTATGGGACGGCTAGAAGTAGAACTACTCAACTAGGAATTATAATGTTGTTTAAATAGCAAAAACTAAAAAATCCCGAAAAGCCACTCGACGCGATACGCGCACGAGGAGGGCTCTCCCGCGCGTATCTCGTAGGAGGCATTCGACCAGAAACTTTATTTTTGCTTTATGGCTTCCAACTCCAAGTCTTCTCTTGTGCTCCACTTTATTTCTTTAACTCATTTGCACTTCTTTAAGAACCAAAACACCTACGTAACAAACATGTGATTAAGATCCATCTCTCATTCAATAAACATTATAAAAACTACGCAAAACACATGCATTAAACCCGGAAATTAGACGAAAACTATTAAACTAAACCATCATGTGTTAGCCACAATAAGTCCCTAGACAAATACAAAACACAAATTACAATGTTAATCTAAATGATAATCTGTTATATCTAACAATACTCCTCCTTAGATTTGCATTTGGATTAGACTTCAGTAATCTTCTGGTTCTTCCTTTATGTCGAGTAGAGGCTTTGAGGCATGATCTTCCTGATCCTTTATGGCTCGAGCGATGCATTCTCTAAACTTTTCTGCAATTCTGGCCTGCTTTGGCTTTGATTCATTCGTCAAGATATCGCATTCTGACATTCTTTTTAGAGAATCCAAGGACACACCTGCAAGATCAACATTAGCATAAAATAAAAGGTTTCTTCACATTTTTAGCTCAAACTTCAAGTGTTCCTTTTGATGTAATGCGCATGAAGTCAATGCCTTTTATCTCAATCTTTAATAAGTTAGCATATAACAATGCTTTCCTTAGTCTAATTTTCTCCATTGCTGCACCAATCACTTCAAACATGAATTCAAATAGTCTAGGATCTGCATCCGCTACTTCACCTTCCAACTTTTCTAGATTTTGGTTTCTGAGATAATCAATGTAGCTTGGAAGTAATAGCTTCAATTAGAATGTTCCAAAGATTGTAATCATATTATTCTCCCAATCATTCATGTCTCGAACAAGCTTTAACTCAAAAGTTTCTCATGATAGAATGCTTTCAAAATAGGATTTGAACTCTGAGAACCGTCAAACACTTTAACTCCTGGATCAGTCACCTTGTAAAAGTATGGATACAAAATTCTTCTAAATACACATCATGAGCTGAAGTTATTTTCTTCTTCTTCCTTTTCTGATCAAGATATGCACTATCTTCTTGTTGTCCTCTGGTTTGTAGAAACTATGGCATCCTACTAATACCAGCATCGAGCAACATCACCAACTTATTACCTCTATCAACTTTGCTGTGATTTATCAAATGTAGTTTGTGCAGCTCCTTCAAATCTTGAACTGGAAATTTGAATATACTTGTATAGTAGTGATATAAATCACAAATGCCATTCACTCTTTTCATAAAAAAGGTATCAAATATTACATCGTATTTCCATGCCACAATCTTAAAATCCTTCGTCTTATCAGGAACAATCATTGAATCTAATAATTCTGCCACAGATTGTCCTTTGTTCAGTAATGATTAAACAATATCACCAGATGTTGATGCCTTGTCCATGCTTCCCTTGTCTCCAATGGAACATTATAAGCTCGAGTTTCACGAGGAAACATATCAATATGATCTTGTCTCTTTTTATGAGCATCAACAGGTTTAGATATACTTGTATAGTAGTGATATAAATCACAAATGCCATTCACTCTTTTCATAAAAATGGCATCAAATATTACATCGTATTTCCATGCCACAATCTTAACATCCTTCGTCTTATCAGGAACAATCATTGAATCTAATAATTCTGCCACAGATTTTCCTTTATTCAGTAATGATCTAACAATATCACCAGCTGTTGATGCCTTGTTCCATGCTTCCCTTGTCTCCAATGGAACATTATAAGCCCGAGTTTCACGAGGAAACATTTCAATATGATCTTGTCTCTTTTTATGAGCATCAACAGGTTTAGATATCAGAGGGATCTCAGCTGGTTCAAGCACCCTAAATCGTTTTGATATCGATACTATGGGTTGTGAAAGTCCAAGAAAAACATTCTTTGATGCAGCTTTTTAGATGCCTGAAAACTTCATACCAGTTTCCTCAAGGATTCAGATTTCAATCTCTTTAAGCTTCTGTATGGATAGTTTCTGGACTGCAACCATGTTCTCATATCATAGGTTGTCATTTCTTCCGGATCTTTATGATATAATTCTTCTGCTGGTAGATAATCAATATTCAAACTTTCTTGTAACGGATGCCATTCACCAGGTTCAATAACAATCTCTTTTTCATCATCAATGACACACTCTTGAGCTGTAAGACACTTCTGATACTCTTCGTTTATCTGAGATACAGTCAATCCATTCAGGTATACTTGATTGTATTTCATTCTCTCCAAATAAGCAAACTTCGCTTCTAAATCAAGTGGAATGTCATCAGTAACATTCACTTCTTTTTCAATCTCCACTTCAGCAGCCTTAATATTTTCAGTTGTGTTGGGGTTATTTGAAGATGTCACTTTCCAAATATAAGCGAGTGAAGATATCGAGCATCATCACGAGCAAGCGCGGGTGAAGACGTTCATTAATTGTATTTGTCTTAGAATATTTGTGTAATCGTTTCGTGCTTAAATGCGCGTTTGTGCTTAACTGCACGTGGTTAGGTTGAAATGTAAGGTGAATGGTATGGACTATAAATACCATCACCTAGGTCATTTGTTATTGTGAGTTGCCTACATTTCATTTCATATTCCTTGTAACATCTCCATTGATCTAATACAATTCACCTATTTCCTATTATCATAATCTTCATCATACTTTGCATTGATCTTCATGAACATTCAAGCATCAATATGTGATTAGTGATATTCCGCATCACTGATCGCAAACAACATCACCAAACAATCTCAGATCTAGATCCAAGCTCGGTTCGTCTCGCACTATCAATTGGTATCAGAGCTGTTGGGTGATCTTTGATTGTTGTTGTTATTGATGGAATTTTAGCTACCATTAGCTTTGATTCATGTTTGTGTAAAGAACTGCAAAGTTTGAGATCAATTGGTGAAGATTTGACTGAATTTTTGAAGAAATTGTTCATGTTCGTCATATTCACTGCTCAATTTTGTGGTCTGGAAATTGTTGATGATATTGAGAAATTGATGATTGAGATATGCTAGAAATCATAATCCTAAGCTTCGTTCATGATCAAACATCACTGATTTGTTGATTTCAATTCATATTTTGTCAATTTTGTCAAAACCCACTTATTGTGTTCTTCATCAAAAATCCGGATCTGAATGAGATTTAGCTTGATTCAAGGTAGAAAAACTTTGAAGGAGTGTTAGAAACATCATTCCTCAGTTAATACAAGTGTTGAATTGAACAAAAACATCAAAAATTGAAGAATTGATCTTGTGTTCATCACAATTTTGACTTTGAAAAGTCAATCTGATATGAAGATTTGAAGAAGTATTCAGCCGGGTGATACACTATTCAGCCGTGTCAAGTGTTAGTCGGGTGAAGTTTGACACTATTCAGCCGAGTGAAGTACTGTTCAGCCGGGTGAAGTAGAAGAAAAACACTGTTCAGCCGGGTGAAGAACTGTTCAGCCGGGTGAAGCACTGTTCAGCCGGGTGAAGAACTGATCAGCTGGGTAAAGACACTGTTCAGCCGGGTAAAGACACTGTTCAGCCGTCCCAACCTTGTTGACCCGTCCAAACAGTTACCCGTCCCAACAGTGACCCGTCTATAAAAAAAAATCATTTTTAGTCATTTTTAGCCACCATGACTTCCCAGAAAAATCATGAAAATGACTTTGAAAATTCAAGAAAAATGTCAACGGGCATGTTTACCGTGATCCGAGAAGAAAATAAAAGAGAAGATATCAATGAATTTATTACAGAATTCAATCACATGTTTGAAACAACTTATCTTCAAGTTGCCAAAGCTTGTGATCAAAAGAGAAGAGACTTTCATGAACACACAAAACTTGTTCTTGTGAGTTAAACAGATTCTCATGAAAATCATGATGAAGAAGAAGAATATGATTGGAGTGAAAACAATGATGTTGTTTCCATTCAAGAGATTGAAAAGAAAGATAAAGAAATCAGCAACTTGTCAGAAACCATTGCAAAGCAAGATGAGACAATTGCTCAACTGAATTCAGAAATAAAGAGATTGATGTCAGAAACAGAAAACGAGAAAGATATTCAGAGTTCTTATGTTGAAATGCCAATTGAAGTCAGAGAAAAGATGTGCACCAAAGAATGTTTTCAACAAGTTGAACACTACAGAATATACTCTTTCAAGATTTGTGATAAACTCAAGAAGGAAGAGCAAATGCACAAGAATCTGAAAGAACAACATGAAATATCTGATCAAAGAATCACATCTCTCGAAGAGTCACTCAAGAAAAGTGAACAAGAAGTTACAAATATAAAGAATGAAGATGCAAAATCAAATGAACACTCATCCAGTGTGATCAAAGATTTGCAAGAAGAGATTCTAAAGTTGAAGAAGTTGTCTGAGATATTCAATTCAGAGAACAACATTCTGAAAAACAAACTGCAAGAAGAACAAGAGAAGCATGCAAGTCTACAAAAAGATCACCAATTGTGTAAAGATAGACTCAAATCTCTCACACAGAATGTTGATTCAATGCTTACCGAAAAGCATAATCTGAATGTCCAACTCATGGAGCTTACTGACAAACTGAACAGATCACAATCTGATCTTGTGAAAATCAAAGAAGAAGCTGAAAAAGCAAAGTCATTCAAACTGAAAAATGAGAGATTAGTGCCAACCGGAATTGTTGGATCACTATCTTCTCAAGAAGAAGAAGAAAAGACACAAGAGTTTCAGTCAAAGAAGAAGAAGAAGGTTAGAAGAAAGAAGAGCAAAGCCAAGAAGAACAAGACAAAGGCCGCTTCATCTGATTCTACACCACAGCTTTCTTCAACTCCAAAGTCTCAAGATTCCGAATCCCCGAGTGATTCAAACAGTGACGTATACTGTTTAATCTGTGACTCTGAAACTCATCATATCTCTGATTGTATCTACAGTCAAGGTGTCTTTCCATATGGTTCAAAAGCAAAAATGTTCAAGACTCCAGCTTCTTCAAGCAAGCTTCAACAAGATTCAGAGGTCAAAGCTTCAACTGCAAAGACTTCTCAAAAGCAAAGAAAGAAGTCTCCCTTCAAGGCTCATCAGAAGTACTGCGAGATATGTGAAATGTACAATCACACGACAACGGAATGCTACTACAGCAAGTACTGCACCAACTGTCAGATGTACAACCACGACACAATGGAATGTTACTACAACAAGTATTGCTCTATTTGTGACATGGTAAATCACAACACATCCAAGTGCTACTACAAGCCGAGAAGGTCAGTCCAAAGAAGTTCATCATGTGCATACCCTTCCAGGTATTTTTCTAACTTTAAAAGATCTAATCATAGACATTCGTTTGATGAAAATCAACATGTCAATGATTCATGGAAACCAAAGTTTGTCAAAAACAAAAAGAGAAATCATGATTTAAATGATAAAATGATTCCAATAATGAATCAATCTTTGAATAAGAAATATAGTCAACAAAACCTGTTTTTAAAAGAAAATCATAATCTGTTTGAAAATGACTATAATTTCTCTTTTGACAAACAATCCATGAAAGAAGATGAAGGTACAAATTACATTGTATCATCAAAACCACCACCTGAAGGTATTCCTTGCACTTATGAGAATATCTCTTATGTTGATGAATTTGGACGACCCAAAACCAAAATGGTTTGGGTCATTACCTCTAACTGATTTGTTAGTGTCTTAGGGACAGTTATGGAGGCCGGTCAAACAAAGAAAAGAAGACCGTGGTTGATCCCTTATCATGACAAGATACCGAATCTTGTTCATGATGTATTCAATGCAACTGACACCAAATAGAGATGGAAACAAAAAGGAATCATTGCAGGAATTTTTTAAAAACATTTTCAAAAATCACACAATGATGGTTGTGCAAGAAACAACCGATGTTTCATTTCGTCTGTTTAGATTAAGTATATTGCATGCACTCTTCATACGTTGATAACATATCTGCCATTTTCTTTTCATTAAACTTTCAATTTTCCAAGAAATTTAAAAGTTTAGGGGGAGAAATTATTATTATTAAAAAAAATGAAAAAAAATGATAAAATCAGAAAAATCCAAAAATATGTTGAATCTACTTGCACGTACATGAGAAATGATAGTACACTAGAGTTATTCAACGCATCATTTTAAACAATAAAGACTGAAGCGTGAAAATTGATGTGCGAGACGGCTCAGACAATTATACTGAACAAGTATATTCTATGATGATTTAACTAAATTCTAATGAGTTTTTGTGGTTGAAACATCTTAGTGCATGTGAAACGTTTATACAAATCAAATTGATATCTCGTGAAGCATCGAAATTACATCGGGTAACGATGCAGTCTATTCAGTGTGATGAACCGCATCGTGAGCTTCTTTGTTGTGGTACCCACAGACCTGAAGTCTCACACGAAGTCATCAGTAACATTCACTTCTTTTTCAATCTCCACTTCAGCAGCCTTAATATTTTCAGTTGTGTTGGGGTTATTTGAAGATGTCACTTTCCAAATATAAGCGAGTGAAGCTATCGAGCATCATCACGAGCAAGCGCGGGTGAAGACGTTCATTAATTGTATTTGTCTTAGAATATTTGTGTAACCGTTTCGTGCTTAAATGCGCGTTTGTGCTTAACTGCACGTGGTTAGGTTGAAATGTAAGGTGAATGGTATGGACTATAAATACCATCACCTAGGTCATTTGTTATTGTGAGTTGCCTACATTTCATTTCATATTCCTTGTAACCTCTCCATTGATCTAATACAATTCACCTATTTCCTATTAGCATAATCTTCATCATACTTTGCATTGATCTTCATGAACATTCAAGCATCAATATGTGATTAGTGAGATTCCGCATCACTGATCGCAAACAACATCACCAAACAATCTCAGATCTAGATCCAAGCTCGGTTCTCTCGAACACTATCAAGTTGGGACCTGATCATCTTCAATCACTCCATTATACCATTCATCATCCATTTGTAAAGCTTCTATCATTTCTTCTTTTTTGATTTCTGGACATTCGACAACTGTATCCAATTTGGCTTTCTTTTCTGCTTCTGCAGCCTTGTCTTCAACAGAGATTATGTCATCAGCTTTCCTTTTACTAGCAATCTTTTCCATGGCATATGAGCTTTCTGATTTGTCCTCAACTATCTGGTAAGAATTTGAGAGTCAACTTTTGCAGCTTCAGGAATATCTTCAGGAATGATTTCTTTATCAGTGGACGAATGTTCTGACTCAGTTTTCTGCTTCATCAGTTCAATGTTAGCATTCAGATTCCTGTTCTTAGCTTTAACAAGATCATATTCTTCAAATAATTCCTCGTAAGCTTGTTTCAATTCACTAAACACCTTAGTGTTTTTCACAGCCAAAGCTTTGATCTTGATGAGCTCAGCATCTCTCTCATCCAGTTGCTTTTCTAAAGCCTCATTTTAACCTCTAGCTTGTTAATCATATAAAGATAATGATTAACTTCATCCAACTTTGAAGAAGATGACACTTCTTCACCTATTTTCTCAGTTGAGTCATCATCAACATTCACTATTTCAATTGTTTTAGTGATCTCAAGAGAAGACTCCTTGGACACTTACTTTTCTGAATTCGATTTTATAACCTCGGTACTATCAGATTTTACGACTTTAGTGTCTTCTGATACAACAATCTCTGTATCACTTTCTTTTATTACTTCAGTGTTACCGGATGCTACCACCTGTGCGAACTGACTCAGTCTTTTCATCACCTATAACTTATGTACTGTTAGAGATAGCAGGGGATACTTCCAATTGTTCAATAGCTTCATCTTCAGTCTGTGCCACTGAATCCGCTAAATTCTGTAAAGCTTCACTTGCCATTGCCAATATATCAACTTCAGCTTCTTTTTGAATTTGGACAACTGTATGAGCACCCTCTATCACAGTGTCATCTAAAACAGTTGTATCAAACATCAAGTTGTCATCTATCTCTTATGTATGTTTTGAAACAGCTTCAATCTCATCAATCACATTCATACCTTCATCAACGTTCTTATCATCATTTTGATTATCATCATCATCATCACTTGAACTACTTGATTCAGTTTCAGTTTCAGGCTCTCTTTGGTATAAGTCTTCATGGTCATGAGGCTCATCTAATGGTAACGTGGGACACTAATATCCACATTATCATTACTGACATCAACTATATCTGAACAACATAGGCTTCTTGTGTCATATGATCTAATTCAATCCTTTCTTCTTCTAAACCATAGGCCATGATATTCGGATACTCTTTATTAATGATCCATTTAGTTAGATTTGACACAAATCCATTCATGATCCATTTAGCCATATTGAATGGCCAATTCATCACAACTGCAACAATAGCTGATGCAGACTCATATGAAAAGGAATTGAAGCCAACACTCCTCTTAGATAGGCAATGGTGAAATATGTATCACAGTAGTTTCTAGTGGTCACAAACTCTAGCATGGTAGAATTGTTGCTTTATGAATTTAGCTGGATGACCCATTTCTATGAATATGTCCTTGCACACATTGATTGGTAAAATATCAGGATCTGCAGCCGCATTTTCACCCAATCTTAAGGCAATCCTGATTGAAGCTTCAGACACTTCAATCATTCTCTCAGATGATATGAATCCTGATCCCCTCCTTCCGATTTTCATTTATCTGAATCCTAGCTGTTCTCTAGAACTTTAGAACCAACCTTTTGTATATAATGGGCTTGTAACATATGGCATACACATATTTGGTCCTTAATAAGAATCTGATTGAATTCTCATATCCAGCAGCTTCTTGACAAGCTTCATTGAGATAACCAACAATATTGTGTCTTGGTTCAAGTTTTAGTTCAACCATTATACATGCACATAGAGACAAATGTGTGAGTTAACCTTTTCAAGTTCAATTTTATCATGATTTGATGATAGACGAATGATTATATGACATTTTAGATGGAATATTTCAAGAATCAATGATTAATTTTAACATTAAACCGGTTAATTTTTCTCATTTCAAGAACTGACAGTGGGTTCAGTCGCAACTTTTTAATACAGATTTTAATCAATTTTTAGTTGAAATTATTCAGATTAGACATCGGATCTGATTTAAGAATGTGTTTTTACCTTGAAATCGACCTAAAATTGTCTCTAAATCGATTTAATATGATAAACAAGTGAATTTGGTAGAGGAATATGAAACGGTAGTGAAAGAGTGTTCAGACGGAAGAATGAAGGAAAATGAACAACTGTTAGGGTTTTATAAAAGGTCGTCCGTTTGGGCACTGTTTGTCCGTTTGGGCCTTTACGTTATCTGTTTGGACACTTTTTATCCATTTGGGCCAAACACGAGAGATTTGTTAAGAAAATTTTAAGTATACATCATGAATTGTCCGTCTGGACACTGTTTGTCCGTTTTGACACTGTTTGTCCGTTTTGAGTGTATACTTAGAAATTGTAACACTTGACCTTTTGTCCGTTTTATGAACACAATGCAAACACTTAGATGGAATCTAAGGATTTAGTCGTATGAGGACTGTTTGTCCGTTTTGTGTTATAAATCGTTCAACACTTAGAATAATTTTCACAAATCAATGAAACGGATACAACTTCTCTTATTCTTGTTTGTCTGTTTGAGGATGACACTTCCCACACTTATCATTTTCAACGTGAGCATTGTTTGTCCGTCTTGTGAACATCAATCTTCAAGACTTAGAAAATTTTATCAACAATCTGACGAATGCTTTGTTTATCCGTCTGGATATTGTTTGTCCATATAACACATATATGTCAGACTTAGATAAACTAATTTGAATAAACTTGAGATATCTGAAAGTTGACATCATTTTCTCAGTGATGTGACATGAGATTTTCTTTGAATAATTGATGATGAGACACCTGCCATGATTTATACTAAACATGTTAGTATTAACTCATCAATTAATTATGAATATTGAATTAAATCACTAAAAATTAATGATATGTCATATTTTCACAAAATTTGGCCAATTTAAGACATAAACAAATGTATCTTATATCGGTAAGCACGGAACATTTCCAATATATTTTTCAATCAACATTTTAGATATTTTCAACACTTTTCCTATATTTTCACACACTTATTTCAACTTTTGTGCTAGATCGTTTCAGCAAATTCTGATACATTTGTTCACCTTTCATCGATCATATCAATCATTTCTCAAGACATCTGAAATATTTATTCTAATTCTTTTTGATGTTTTAGAAATTTTTTTTAAATGTTTTTGATATTTTCTTATAATTTCTCCCCAAACTTATGACAGCGAAGAAGTTATAAGTTTCAAATGAGTAAAAAAATCATCAATGAATTCACATGCTTGCATACATAAAAACACACAGATAAGTATAGATATTATAGTATATATGAGATGCATAAAATCAATGACAGTGCAATGGGATCATACTAGAGATCATTTCAACACATGTTTTTGCAGTTTTGAGAATAGACATTTGAATTGTGAAGTAATTAAGTGACGAATTGTTGAACAAATCAATTAGCTCGAAATGACACACTTACTTTTTTTTATTCTTGATGATGAATTAGGTTGATTTGGAATAAGTTTTGAGTGAACCATACCTTGCACATTAGAAAGTTATACACTTCATCTAAATATCTTGAGAACACCTCAACACGTCAGGTCACTTACAATCATACTTAGTGTGGAATGTGGTTCTTATCTATTTGGATTTGGTCCACTTTGGGACTTCTTTTGGAATTCATTTTTGGAATTATCTTTTACTAGCTTGTGTTCCCTTTGGGAATCTTCTGAATTCCTTTTTAGAATTTGATAGGTGATGGTCCACTTTAGGACTTTTTTCTGTTCCACTTTGTGAATCTTTTGCTGCACCTTGAAGCTCGAAAGAGACTTCATGTAAGAATTCAGGTCTGTGGGTACCACAACAAAGAAGCTCACAAATGCGGTTCATCACACTGAATAGATTGCATCATTACCCGATGTAAATTCGATGCTTCACTAGATACCTATTAGATTTGTATAGACAATACATATGCACTTGATATGTTTCAACCACAAAGACTCGTTAGAATTTAGTTAAATCATCATGGAGTGTACTTGTTCAGTATAATTGTCTAAGTTGTCTCGCACATAAATTTTCACGCTTCAGTCGTTATTGATTAAAATGATGTGTCAAATAACCCTAGCATATCTATCATTTCCCATTTTGTGCAAATCAGATTCGTTATTCTATTTCTTTTTAATTTTTAAAGATGATGCACACACACATGCAGTAGTATATATAAGTAAGGCATGCAAATCATATAATGATTTAGCTTATTCTAATAAAACTCAATAGTATCCTCAAAATCTTAGTTTTGTGGAATTTTTTTTATTAAAGACATGATTTAATCATGGTTGATTAAACCAATGGATTGAATTTAAATTTCAAACTGACCAGGTAGGAAAGTTTTGGTAAACAAATCTGCCAATTGATTGTCAGTGTGAACTTTTATCATTATAATTAAGCCATTTTCAGAATTATCTCGGAGAAAATGATATCGAATTCCATATGTTTGGTTTTAGAATGTTGAACGGGATTTAATGTTATGAACATCGCAGCAGTGTTGTTGATGTAAATAGGTGTTTGTTATTTAGGGTAAATTGTTTCTTATAAGATTTACTTTGTCCTTTAATTGTACAAAGGTTTTTATTTAGGGTAAATTGTGTTATTTCCCTGAAAGTGTTGATGTATAAATAGAAAGTTGTAGGTTAGAATGCAAGGCTGGAGAATTAGAGTGTGTTTTTGTACTCAGATTTCTCTCTGCACCATTGTACTACAACTATCTCATCATCAATTCAAGTGAATTATTCAGTATGATTTATGTGTTGATTGATTGTTGTTTTACATAGATCGCTGATAGACAATCGTGTTAGTAGCAGTAACAATCCGATCGAACCTATCAATTGGTATCAGAGCTGTTGGTATTGTGTATTCTTCGCTATTCATCAAGCGAAAACACTCAAAACTTGTCACAACCCCCACCCGCGGCGGCAGTCCTAGGAGATGGTGCCCCGGGGGTTAACGCGCGTGACAAATGGATATTAGGAGCAACGCAGCGGAATAACAACATACACATAGCTTCTCATACATAAAATTTCAAATACACAATCATTGGTTCTCAAAACGACAATTGTTTGTTTGATACATAACATCACAGCTAAATAAGCAACTATTCTAGGTCCAGAGCGTCTATCTTATAAGCCCGCAAGCCCTCTACCTGCTCTAGCCTCAACAGTTCTTTCCTGCATCACATGGAACCTAGGATGTGTGCCAAAATGTTTTAAAGGAAAGGGCCAGCTTACGCTGGTGAGTTCATAATAAAACAATTTACAAAACATTCCAAAAACATTCAACCAAATGCTTGTAAAGACCTTGATCAACGAGTTAACAAGCTCCATTGATCAAAGAGTTACCACTAACTCCATCATTTAGAAACATTCCATAAACATACTAGCATCATCAGATAAATATACACAGAAAATACGATAAACCCCTCAACAACTCCGTCTGGCATGTCTGCGCTGGAGCAGAATATATGCATATACCCTTCACCGAGTTTACCGTGTCACCTTATAATCTGAAGTGGTATTGCCCGATATTTACCGTAGAATGCTAGCCAACTGTTTAAAAACAACAGTTTAAGAACACAACCAATCCAAAAGAGTTTATAAATAACTCACAATCATTTCCAACCAAAACAAGTGTAAGCAACACATCTAGTTTTGTAAAAACGTACAATCATTTCAAAACCAAAACAGTTACACAAGAGTTTGGGTGTATGAACTCACAACCAAAACAAATTTTAAAAAGTTTGAGTGTATAAGCTCACCTCAACGAGATTACAACTAGCTCATAATAAGCTTCGTTCCTTGATCGAATCCCAACAATCAATACAAATGGATATCTTCACAATCACACAAATAGCTATATCAACAATCAACCTCAATAGTTATAATCCACCTAAACGCGATATCACAATGTTATAAATAACGATTCTTAAGACTATATAAGTCCTAGGGCAAAGCATACGACCGAATACGAGTCATTACCGCCTATGCTTACCAAATCCCGAACCTCGGGAATCCTAATCAATCCTATGAAGATATGCTACCTGTTCACAACGGATATCATAACCCCATGGTACGTATATTCAACCCGTACCCTCCCCGGGTAATCTACCAGTTAGTTGCGGGTGTTTAATCCCGAAACAATTTCCCCCGACACGTCCCTCGTGCTATGCGGGTATCTTCACCCGCATTCCCTTCGGGTTCCAAACCCGATTCCCGTCCTAGACTAACAAGAAATGAAAGACTATTTACCTTTTCGATCACCGTTCTTCAATCGCGCAACACCTTGAGGACCTCCGCACTTCACTCGGGCAGAACCTCGACGCACGCCAAGCGATCTACACGCGTCCGAAACTCGAAGGAATGCTCCGACGCAGGGTACCTCACTCGAGGCGTGATTCCGCAAGATAACTAGGGGTCTCTCTCTAAAACGTTCTAGAGAGAGAAAGAGGTTGAGCAAGAAGTGAAAGGGGGTTGCACCCTTTAATGCGCTATACGCACAGGAGACTACCCTTTAATGCGCGGTACGCGTAACCCACATTTTCAGATTCCTCTCGTCGTAACACGTGGAATTCATATATTATTGGTTCCGTAACTCTTTTTCTAAGTCAAGATATGCTCGAAAGAAGTTTTTGGGCTTTCCTCGGGTGATTTCTCATTTCCCGCTTCGTTATAACTCCGATTCGAGTTTCGTTTTCGCCCACGTTCTTCATTTTCAGTCTTTTATCACCCCTAGGGTATATTACTATAAATTATGACAATTATTCAACGTGTTATTTACATGGACATCCGCCCATTATCGACATATACATTCGTCGAAATTTAGGGTTTTACAAAACTTCTCTAATCATGATTTTCACGATCTGGTTGTGTTTTCTAATTCGTTTTATTCTCAAAACGTTTTTGATTCACATCATTAAGGTCAATTTCAATCAGAATTGATCAGATCTGAAGAATTAAGAAGAAAATTCAAAACACTTTTCGATCGAAAAAATTTCATTAAATTCATAATTGAAGATGTTGTTTGAGATTGATTGATATTGAGGGTTGATAATCGAGTGATTATACATCTTGTGTGTGATTTCTGGACAAATTCAACAAGTTTTGAAGAATTATTGAAAATTGGATGATGATGTTCATAAGTCTGATGAAGATGTTCTTGCCGTGTGACTTGTGATTTTGATGATCTAGTCATGTCAGGACTTAGTTGATTGAGCAAAAAATAGGTTACTATAGAGATGTGTGAAGGCTTTTTGTTCTAGTCGGGTGAAAAACTTGTGTACTGTTGAGCCGTGTGAACATACTCAGCCGTGTCACTGTGTAGTCGGGTCAGCATATTTCAAGTTATTTGCTGTGTGAACTGTTCAGCCGGCTCATCAGAATTACTTTCGTTGATTACTATTTAGTCGGGTGAAGATATTTAGACGGGTGAAAAATAACATCGGTCGTGTAACTATTCAGTCGTGTGAAGTACTTTTCAGCCATGTCAAGCTTGTTTGCCTGGTCAAGATTTTCTACTGTTCAGACGTGTGAAGTCAAATTTTCACTATTTAGACGTGTGAAGTCAAATTTTCACCATTTAGCCGTGTGATTGTTTTGTCGTGCGACTGTTTAGTCGTGTGACTTTCAAACATCATTATCTGAAACACTGTTCAGACATACCAATTTTTAAAACACTTAATCTTAGTTTTATTTTTAAATTTCAAATTTACTTATCTATTCAAAAATTACCAAAAATACAAAAATATTTTCTTTTATTAAATTTAAAATGGCTCCTAGTGATGATTCAGATAATCGTGTTCCAAGGTTGGTTAACCGTACAGCTTTCAGAATTGGACTATCAGATTGAAACATCATTTATGTGCTATTGATACTGATCTATGGAAGTCAATCGAGAACGGTCCACACCGGGCGCGCCAAGTGGATCGGATATCAAAGTACAAAGCATATGGCACACTAAAAGCATATTTTAATATTAATTAAGCAATGATGATCGTGACATAAAGAAACATTCAATAGTCATAAAAACCGTAACAGAAACCGACAATTAAATACTATTTATTGTCTTTTTATTCTAGGTCCGAAGCATCCTAATGTCTTGAACCAAAACCGTATCAACCTCTACCTGAAAAACGTGTAAAATAAGTTAGCTAAAGAATTAGCTAGTGAGTAAATCACAATTTATAGTTTATAGTATAAAATCCGAGATCATTATAGATTGTGTTTCGCAATCTCATGTGCATAGCAATTTCATCATATATATCTCAACCATGACCATAGAATCACATAGAAACAAGAATCATAGACCCCGTAGGGTTACCTTTAGCAACAAGTCATGAGGAACCAACTCATATTACATTTATTGATAACCATCGTTTAACCGTCTCGATATGCAAGTTATCAAAAATGTTTAAGCATCTAAGGGACATAGCAATGTAGCAACAAGCATCACATGTAGTAACTAGTAACATAGAATCAACCAAAGAATCGCCGGGTCAAAATCACCTATCAGGCCATTAATGTAGGTGGGCTTGTCAAGCCATTAGCACTAACATTGTACCGGTGGAAATTACAAGATAATATAACTAATATTGACTATCACACAATTTTGCTACATGCGGCCAAACACGATTAACACATCTAATGATCTCATTTTCGAAAATAGAAACATCAAAAGAAACCGTTGTGTTATAGAAACACGTATTTCAGCCCCAAAAACGTAAACAGTAAAAAGGGGAGTGAGTTTACTCACCTCGAAATGCAATAAGTATCGAACCGTTAGAAACGCCGCTAAAAAGCACCGAGGGTTGCCCAAACATTAGTACCACCTAATTTATTGGGAAAAACCCTAACTCAGAAACGAAACAATAGTAACAAGAATCAAAAATCCGAAATCTAGGGTTTCGTATGTGACATCTGGCCCAAACCCGAACCCGGATGCCCGATTCGAACCCGAAGTCATTTACCCTTTATTGTATTTGTATTTAAATTCTAAAAATGTAATGCTTCGTCATTATTAATAAGAATAAATATGTCAAACTTATCTTTAATAACAAGACCAAATTATTATCAGACGTTTACTAATTACTAAATACAATAATTGAAATCTCCAAAATATACAAATCATATGTTATAAAAGAAATTTTATAAAATTTATTAAAGGTAAATACTATTAAGTCATCAAACAGCCTTTCAACGTCAAAAGCAATAAAACGTCATTTATATAAACGTTACGAGTTCACGGGGTGAAGTGAGTTAGTTAAAATAGACTTTTATTTAACTTTTGGCTAAAAATTCAAACTTTTAAAACTTGTATTAAGTTACAACTCAGTTTATTAAACAATTCAAACTTTAGGGGGCTGTTTTGTAAATCTTGAAAATTAAAAACCCAGCCCGCCTCCCTAGCCCGTGTTTCCGGCCATACCTTTCCGGCGACTCCGGCTGAGGTCCGGCCAACCTCAGAAACCCATTTTATGAACGATTTTAACAAAGAAACACGGTAAAACGATTGTTGGCAAGTTCCGAACCCATGTTCATTATTAATTGGGTTTTACATCGCAATTGAATATGAAACATGTAAATCTTTAAATGCTTCGGCTCGTTTCAAGACCCATTAATCGCAAATGATCAAAACGCTAGTATTAATCGAAACCAATCAACTGAATCGGTCGTTTATGTGATTAGTCTCTGCTAATGGCATTCTTTCAGGCTTTAATCAGCTAATAAATCATCAATTAATCTCAATTAACCTCTAATCAACACCAAACCGTTTCGACTATTTTCCAAACCAATTCAGCTAAATTCAATCGATCAAAACACCTCTTTGAACTCGTTTTCACTCCCTGCATACTTATTTTCAAACGAAATCATCAGCAATACATTGTTTAATTCTCATTTCTTTTGAACCTGCAACTCGACAATTGATCATCCAATCCTTGATTTCATCTGCAACTATATGGGGTTTTTCATTTCTTATATCATCAAGAGTGTTGCTGGAAAAATAATTGCATTATAACAACCTCAATCTACCTGTTCGATTCAAGGACCCGTCGCTTTGTTCTTCGTTTCTACGGACTCAGTTCTTCACCAATCAAGTAAGTATTTTATATCAAAATGATCACGATCCAACGTAGATTAAAAGCCCTCTATTGGTTTTGGATTTGATTCACTGGATTATACGAATTGGATTGATTCTTGTTCTAGGGCTTGTATTGGAAAAATGGTGTTCTTGAGTTTTGAAAGTTAAAACAATTAAAAATCAATTTTATTAACAAAAATCAAGTCTGGTTCAGTGGTTGTTGCGGGTGTTGTTTGGAAACGTGGTCGCAGGTTCGAACCACACCACCATCAGATTTTGTTAAACTTTTAGTTTTAAGTCTTTTTACCTAATTGTTAACTTTAAATTATAATTACAACTAAACCAGTAAATAATATATTTTATCTTCAATACATTCTGAAGGTTTATAAAAACATATGATTTCTAGATTCGAAAAGGATATTACACTATATTAAAATGATACGATGTTTCAAATATAAATGGATACGTATAATATATATATATATATATATATATATATATATATATATATATATATATATATATATATATATATATATATATATATATATATATATATATATATATATATATTATCAAAAACGAAAACACAATAACGTTTCGTATAAAACCCTAAATTGGATTTTAAAACCCTAAATTGGATTTGAAAATCCCCAAATTGGATTTTAAAACCCTAAATTGGATTTGAAACCCTAAATTCCCAAATTGTATTTTAAAGCCCTAACTCACAATTGGTACTTTAAAATCCCAAAGAAAATCCCAAATTATATTTTGAAACCCTAATTTCAAATTTATAATTTTAAACCCTAAAACCCCAAATCCAAAACCCTAGAAATTCTATTTTCTTGATTCTAGTTATTACGTTAGTTGCTTCGTTTCTAAATTAGGTTCTCCCGGTTAATTAGGTGATTCTAATGTCTGGGCGATCCTCGATTCTCTCTAGTTACTTTCTAGTGTTACTATTATCTTTGGATTTCAAGGTGAGTAAACTCACTCCCCTTTTTCCATTTTACTATTTTGGGGCTGAAATATGTCTTTTACTATATTGCGTTTTCTATTCGTTTTCCAAAAGAGATCATACAAATATGTTAATCTAGTTCGC
Organism: Tagetes erecta; assembly: GCA_030867185.1. Taxonomy (NCBI): domain Eukaryota; kingdom Viridiplantae; phylum Streptophyta; class Magnoliopsida; order Asterales; family Asteraceae; genus Tagetes; species Tagetes erecta. The sequence goes on along the minus strand of CM061497.1, from coordinate 20,176,009 downwards.
GGCTTGATGCAATCTTATGTGTTAGTTAAAAGTAGTTTTATTGCTTTGTAATCCCACCGGTACAATGTTAGCGCTAATGGTTTGACAAACCCACCTGCTTGTACAACATCGATAGGTGATTTAAACCCGGCCTTTCTAATTCCATGTTTACTATGTCGAGATGCTATGTTGCTATACTATGTTGCTATGCTATGATGCTATACTATGCCATGTCCCTAAATTGCTAAATGATGACTTATATATCGAGACGGTAAACGACGGTTATTAAAAGTTATCATTATTTATTACATGAGTGGTTCTCATGACAAATGGCTAAACGAGATACTATGGTTTCTATTGTGGTTGGTGTGCTATTCTATTCTAGGGGTCCTGGTAGGGTGATATTACGAAATTACTATACATGTGGGATTGCGCAGCATATCTTGTTGATCTCGGATTTCAATACTATTACTATTCAATTTGGGTTTTGCTCACTAGCTTGTGTAGCTAACTTTATTTTCACATATTTCAGGTGATGCTTATGATTATTTTGCTGCTTTTGCCAAGACATAGGATTGCCTTGGACCTAGTTTAATTAATAAAGACGATTGCATTTACTGTTTCGGTTTTATTACTTTTGTCGTATCCATTTAAGACTGATGTTCTAAACTTACTATATCATTATTAAACGTAATAAATAAATACCATGTGCTTTGTTTACTATGGATATCCAATTCTATGACAGCCCGGTGTTTTCCGCCACCGGGCGGGGTGTCACATCGTATTTGGGATTTAAGGTTTTAAAGTACAAATTGGGAATTAGGGTTTTAAAATACAATTTGGGGATTTTGATATGAAATGTAATTGTATATATTTTATTTATTACGAATCCATTTGGGTATCCTGCGGAATAGTATTTGTAATTATAATTTAGAGTTATAACATAGGTAAAAAAAAGTTCAAAATTAAAATCAACAAAAAGTGATGGCAATGGGACTCGAACCCGGGTCATAGCTTTAACAGAGACACAACCAAACCGCTGGACCAGGCGCAACTTTTGTTAATCAAATCGGTTTTTAATTCTTTTGTATTTTGTTTACCAAGAACAACCTTTTCAATACAAGCCCTAGATTCAAGATCGATCCAATTCGTTCAAACCAGTGAATCAAATTCAAAACAAATAGAGGGCTTTTAATCTACATTGGCTCGTGATCATTTTGATATATGATACTTACTTGATTGATGAAGAAACGAGTTGATGAACACGATGAACAGGGGCGACGGTTTGCGAATCACTACTGATTTGTGCGTGTTTTTGAGAGAAATTGGAACAACAGAGAGCAATTTCGAGTGCTGAGGAGTGTGTATGTAAATGTAATTGTGTTTAGATGAACTGGAAGATGCCGATTGAATAGAAGTTAGGTTACGAACAAAAATGGTTAATTAGATGTTAATGTGAGATGTTTCGGTTCAATTAGTTGTTTCAAACGTTTCCAAAACGCAGCATTGATGATGTTTGGTTAATCGAAATTACTGTTTGATGCGTTATAAACGATTTGATTATGTTGGTTTTTGAAACCGATTTTTGTTTTGAAAATACACATGGATTTGGACGATTAGGTGATGAATCGGACGCGGTATTGGGTTCGAAACATACACACGCACATTTTGAATAGGTTTAATTGAGTTGTAAATGTTAAAAATGAGTACATATGGCCTCGCCGGAAAATATACATATTCCGGCCATTTGGCCGGACTTCTTTTCACCGGAAACACGGGTAAAAGGGGTTGGGGTTGGGTGAATTCGGAAGTTACATAAATGGCCCCTCAACTCTTAGTTTGTTTTATTTAGTTAATATAAGTTTTAAATAATAGTTTGTAAATTGACAGATTTAGCCCAAAGTTAATTATATATATCTTTTAACTAACTAACTTAACTAAATTGGAATGTAACGTTTGTATAAGTGACGTTTTTAAAGTTTAGCTCGTTTAAGCCATTACGAGACTAATTCGAGATTTAGAAGCGTTTTTGTTTAACATTTTTAATAGTTTTTGTTTACGAACTATATATATATTTTGAGTTTTAATGCTCCAACAATATTTGTACGTGAATGTTTTGTGATGTAAATACGATTATTTAATTGAAACGGGAATAACGTAAAATCCAACGCGTTTATTCATAATATTGAACGTTACATTTTGAAGAAGTAAATACGATTACAATTTAACGGGTAACAACTTCGGGTCCGAGACGGGCGTTTGGGTTTGGGTTTGGGGCCAGATGTCACAATAGCGGAAGCAACTATACCAAAGATTCAACTTAACCTTATTCAGAGGATAATCTTCAAGAAGAAGACTTACAAAAGGTGAAAAATGATAGTAAGGCTTACTCATTGATGTGTAAGGGATTGCCACTACAAGTGTTATCAAGGATGAATGCTTATCAGACTGGCTATACTTTGTTCAAAGCACTGAAGAAATTATGTGAAGGAGGAGAAGAACTAAAGAATCTCAGAAAACAAAAATTGAAGAGACAACTGGAATTGTTTGAGCATATTTCTGGAGAGACTGTTCACCAGATGATGAATAGATTTGCGCATCTAACTACTGAGATGACAAATGTTGGTGCTAAAACAGATCTTCAAGATTTGAACGACAGATAGTTAAGTGCTTTTCCATCTTCATGGAAACAAACAGTTACTCTGTTGAAACATACTGAGAAATTTCCAATGGATCTAGATCTTCTTATTGCTAAAATAGAAGAAATGGAAATTGATGAAAGTTCAAGGAATTCCGAATGATCTGGTTCTCAAGCTTAGTATAAATTTGTCGTGAATCATTCAAATACTGTTGACAATGCATTTCTTGCTCAAGAACATGTGAAACAAGAAGATGAGGATGATATGTTTGTTGGAGTAAGTTTTTATACGGATTCTTCTTACCAATCAAACGCATCAATGTACATGCAGCCTCAAACACCTCCAAAAGTTTAAACTCAATCAATGAAAGCTCAATCCGATACTCAAAACTCAAATTCCACAATTCCATGCAAAGTGAAAGATGTAATGAACATACTGTTGCAAGATGATGAAACAAAAACTGCATTCACTGCATTTATGACAAGATTTGAAGCTTATCAAGGCAGTCATCTAACGCAAATGGATGTTGTACTTCAAGATCTTCATCTAATGAATCCAGATGATGTAGAAGAAATGGATTTAAATTGGCAGATGGTTATGATTGCATATCGAGCTGAAAGACATGATCATGTGAATCGTAATTTCAGGCCAAATGTTCATAAACCTGTTGGTTTTGATAAATCAAAGGCAAGATGCTTCAATTGTAATGGATTTGGTCACTTTTCAAGAGAGTGCAAAGCTCCGAAAAATTAGAACTTTAATGGGCAGTCAAGTTCAAATAATCAGAATCAGACTCAGAGTTCAAATCAATAATCTTCAAGTTATGAGCATCGGAATCAACGATTTCAATAGAAACCATATCAAAGCTTACCCATGCCTGAATTGAAGGATGAGGGTAAAAAACCAGAAGCTTAGAATCAAGCACTGGTAGTCAGCGTTAAAGATGGTTATGACTGGAGTGCATTTGCAGACCAATTCAATAATGATGCTGTTGGTAATTTGGCACTGGTATGTGAAGTTGATGAAGACTTGTATGAAGAAGGAGATTTGAAATTTCTGAAAGCTCAACTCGAAGAATCTGAAGCTGAAGTTGTACTTATGGCTACATCTAAAGAATCATTCGTATCTGCTGACTCTGAACAACCTAAGGTTAGTTCTTATTTACCTCCGAATTATACACCGATTCCAGATGATGTGCAAAATAGGTTGTGTTCCGAAGAATGCATTAAACAGGTGGAGCATTATCGAAATCATTCATTTAAAATTTTTGATAAATTAAGTAAACATGAACAACTTCATGAACAACTTAAACTTGATCACAAAATTTCAAATGATAAGATAACCTCACTTCAAAATTCTTGGAACAAAACACTTAAAGAACTTGAAATTGTTTCCAAACAACTTGAAGAAATGACAAAAGCTCTTGATTTGGAAAAGATTGCTCATGCAGCAACTCAGGTTGATCTAACCAAAGTGAAAAGTTCAAAAGCTATTTTAGCTAAACTGGTAAGTGAAAGGAAATATAACAAAGCACGATTGGGTTTTACTCATGAACCAATGCCTAAATCAATCACAAACACTTTACCTGAGAACTTTAATCAATTTGATCATTCACCTGAAAATGAAATGAAATTCAAAGAAATACAAAGAAATAAATCTGAATCTGAAATTTCTGAATCATTAACCGAAAGTGTGAAAGAAGGAGAAGTAATGGTTGTCGAGGCTGATGATGAAGCTAGTGACAAATCAAGTCATGTGATAGAACAAGTGGTTGAATATCAGAAACTGATAACCGAAGAAATAGTAAAGGTTGTAAAGGACAACGAAAAGGAATTGGATTTGATAACCCTCATTATCAAAAATGGTTGAAGGAACAAGAAAAACTTGATGTTGCCAAAACTTTAAAAAAACCAGTGTGAAGAATTATGGTGCTTCTACTTCAAAGTCACACAAATCAAAGAAGTCAACCAATCAATCTAAAACAAAGCAAGATAAAGGAAAAAATGTCATCACATTAAATGACAAATTGAAAACCAAATGCTCATTCTGTTAAATCTGTGTCAAAGTTAAAACCAGTGAAGTTTGTGTCAGCTGGAACATTTGATATGAATTCATCTCAAAGGAACCAAACAAATTCTAAGATCAAATCTCTCTCTGATATGAAAACAGGTTCAGGTCCTAAGACTTCCGCTATTAAACGATTTGAATCTAAGAAGGGAACTAAGAAAGATGTTTCAGAATCCAAACCTGTTTCAAACCCAAAATTTCAATCTGGTAATAACAAACCAAATTCACAAACATAATCTCCCAAGAAGAACCAAATTAACTTTAAATCAAACAATGTTTTAAACGAATCACATGTTGGTTCAACTTCAAAAGTTAACAATCGGTTATTCAAAATCAGCAAAAGGAATTGTGAGATATGTGATCGTTATAATCATGCTACTGCTGAGTGTTTCTTTAACAGGTATTGTGATGTGTTGCAAAACACATCACCTTTTTCTAAGTGTTTTGTGGTTTATTTAGGTAGTTTCGAGTCATTTTAGTTGGTTTTTAGTTAAATTTTAATCTTTAAGTCTATTCTTAGTTCTTGTAATGTTTTTGCAGTAATTTGGACGTAATCAGAAGCAAAGCCAGCATGGAAACAGGATGCAAGTTGAGCGGAAGCTTGAAGGAAGAAGAATTGGAAGGAATTGGAGGTTACACCATGAAAAGTTCAAGACTTTCTGGTTGAACAGGTGTTAGGCGATACGCGCAGGATATGTGTCCTGGTGCGCGTATCGCGTAGAATGATTACACGCGGAGTGGGCTTTTTTTAGATGTTACGCGATACGCGCAGGACATGTGTCCTGATGCGCGTATCGCCTAGAGTGTGTCTACGGGTTTTTTTTATTAAACTTGTTATTTAAACCTAAAGAAAACCCTAGGCAAAACATACTCGATTCTGGCCGTTTAAGGAGCAAAGAAAGACGAATTTCGAAGGAGGAGCAAGGAGAAGGAGTTAAAGATCGAGATTCGGGTCGTAGAATCGTTCGGGATCATAAAACCGGGTTTTTTAGTCTTTACTTCTTTATGTTTTCGCTACTTGTTTATGATGTTAACTTTGAAACCTTTGTTTTTTATGTTAATTTCTGCAATTATGAGTAGCTAAAGATCTTAGTGCCATTTAGATGATGAACGTTTGTTGAACTATGCTTGACTCGATTGTTTCGAATGGTTTATGGAATATATGTTAGTTCAATGAATGATTAATAGTTGTTGGATGTGTTTGATTGTTAAAGTTATAATCTTTGATATTTTTACCACGTTTTTACTTGAATTGGATGGTTGTTTTGATCATATGATTTAGGTAGCCTAGTTGTTCATCATAATTAAAAAACTTGTGTAATGTGTTGCTAGACGTAGTGACCATTAGAACCGGTAAAGATTAGGTTTAAAGCTTTAATGATCTACTTAGCTTTTGATTGAAAGATATTAGCTAATCGGTTAATCGTAATAGTTAAATAGTTAGGATTTTAATGGTCCGAAAGGAGGTTACCTAATTAGTTAATTATTGTGTTGATTGAGTTCAATTAATTGTTATTTGTGATGCCCCTTTGCATGATAATGTGATGAGTCTTTTAGATCGAAAGATTAATAGATTTTTGGGTGTGCTAATATAATCGGAGAGACCGAGAGGTAATTCGATCAAGCGATAATAGAAAAGCGTTCCTTAGGGATTAATTGGTCACACTTGGAGAAAGATCCGAGATCCATTTAGTTGCTAAGATTCGTATGTTTAGGAATTCGGTTTCATTTCTATTCGAGGTAGTCGGGTCGAGTTCATAGTTCGCATTCAGGATTCATCTAAGTGGTACTTCTTCCTTTTCTTGATTGTTATCAAAGTTTCTATTCTTGTCAGTTTTGAGTTGTTCGGTAGCTTAAGTATTTTATTTTAAAGTCTTTTAGGATCGTTTCATTAGAAAACCCCCCCTTCATTTAACAACTTTATTTTGTCCTAGTTAAATCTTATTTCTTATTTATAGTGTCTCTAGGGTTCGATATCCGGACTTCTCAACGCTTGTCTACATTCGATAGGTACACTTGCCTGTCTCGTGGTCTAGTGAAAGTTGTCTAGAGTTTAACTCGAGTGTCTAAGTCGAGTCTTAGGTTAGGTATTTTTGGTTTTATTTTTATAGGCCCGTTTTAGTACATCAAGTTTTTGGCGCCGTTGCCGGGGACACTTGGCAATAGTGAAATTAGCTTGATTAGGACAATAGTTTAGTTTAGTCTCGTTATTCCTTGTTTTCCCTAGTTAATTTGTCATATCTTAGATTTTCCGTCTATTTCCTCATCTACTTTCATTTTCTTTTTTTTTTCCAGTGTATGCCACATACCCGTTCGAAAGGATCGCACCATTCCCTGAATCTGCGGAGCCGGAGAGAGATTTGCACGAGCGGTATAGACTACTTCGTGCACGTTTGGCAGCTATTATCGAAGAGAAAAAGGTACATGTTCCTCCCTTGTTTTCTGATATGAATAACCGCACTGTCCATGAGCGCGCCAGCGATGGCGTCACCGGGGCTCGCTTGTCCATCACTCGCCCCGAAGTAGCCAACACCAACAATTGGCAAATCCCTTCCTACGTTATGTCCACCATCACTAGCGCCACCCAATTCCATGGCCTTGAGGAAGAGGATGCGCCAGGTCATCTTTCCCGATTCGTGCGAGTCTGCGACACGTTCAACATCACCAATGTCAATGGGGATGCGGTGTATTTGCGCCTTTTTCCCTTCTCGTTGTCTGGCCGCGCTGCTAGTTGGCTAGACACACTCCCTCAAGACTCCATCACCACTTGGGCTGATCTGCAGGCCAAGTTTCTTAAGAAGTATTATCCACCGTCTAGAGCTGCTCGCCTGAGGGAGCAAATTCATTCCTTCCGCATGGGTCCCAACGAGCCTTACCACATGGCTTGGGAGCGTTTCAACACGCTGCGGAGTAGATGTCCCCAGCATGGGTTGACCGAGTGGGCACTTGTTGAGAAATTCTATAACGGTCTTACCCACGAAACTCAAGTAATGTTTAACACAACTGCTGGAGGACACATTATGGAGAAGAAGAGTGTGCCTCAATGTGAAGAAATGTTCGAGAGTTTTGCGCTATCTGAGCAGGAAAGTCCCCATCCGAAGTCGTCTACTTCTGCTACTAGAGCATCTAGTTCCACTACTAGGGGGGTTTATCAGGTAAGTCCAGGGTCGGATCTAGCAGTCATGATGGAAGCTGTGCGTAATGACATTAAAGACCTTAAGATGAGTGTGAATAAGTGTGAGGTGTGTAGGGGAGGACATGACACCATAGATTGCCCAACCATGAGTCAGGAACAGGTAGATTTCATAGGAGGTCAGGGTAGGGGATCTGGTGGTGCTTTTAGTGGTTCTTATAATCCGGGATGGAGGAATCATCCTAACTTTAGTTTGAGGTCTGGCGGAAATCCTCCCGGGTTTCAGCAGAGACAACCCCAGGCTAGTGGTGAGGTAGGTTCGGGATCGGGTAGTGGGAATAGTAACTCGAGTGGTAGTGAGTTAAAGGATATTAAGGATCTCTTAACTACTCAGACCCAATTGATATCACAGATAGTCAATAGAGATCAGGAAACCCAACAGAGGCTGAAAGAACACGATATCCTGCTGAGAAATCAGCAATCCGCATTCTTAGATCTTCAGCGCTCCGTGGGTGAGATGTCCAAACAGTTGAGTCAACAGTCTAGGCAGTCAGGTTCATTTTCAGGATCCACTCAAACTAATCCGAATGCTTCCGTGAAAGCGGTAACTACTCGTAGTGGTAAGGGAGGAGATAAGAACCTAGAGATAGTTGAGATAGAGGAGAAAGAGGAGGAGGTAGATGAAGAGTTAGAGATGGAAACTCCCGGTGGAGGGAGACCTAGTGCAGAGCCCATAGTTACACCCTTAGCTAGCGAACCTCCACCTAGGGAAACAGTGGGTAAGAAGAGTGAGGGGAAGAAGAAAGGTCCTGTCGATGATGAGGATTACAGTCGATGTCCATACCCCGCTCGGTTATTGCGACAAAAATACTTGAGGGATTATGGGCATTTCCTTGAACTGTTCAAGCAATTGAAAATAAATCTTCCATTCGTCGAGGCACTCCAGCATATGCCCAAGTATGCGAAGTTCTTGAAAGATCTCCTATCTAATAAAAAGAAGCTGGAGGAGCTCTCGACGGTCACTCTCAGTGAAAGATGCTCTGCGGTGGTCCAGAACAAATGATAAAGTGATAAATATACATAAATCCCTAGTTGTGTTTGTTTGTGTTTTAAGTTGTTTCGGTACGGTTTTTATAGCAATTTTGATACAACTGATGTTTTTGTGTTTTGTAGGTCCCATGTTGATAAAGAATTGAAAAGCTTGCGAGAAATCGAATCCGTAGGCGAAAACGGGACGCGAAACGGAGTTACGAGCAATCCGTGGCGCGAAACAGAACAAAACCGAAAGTCGAAACTACATGGGGCGCCGAAGTCGAGCATGAGGCGCATGAACATGGGCTCGGGGCGCTGCGCGACCACCAAGGCCATCCTCACCGCGTGACGCGGCGTGGAGGATTCTTGGTGGCGTGGTGACGTCACCCACGCGGCCACACTTCGTTTCGTCGCCGCGCGACGCGGCGACGCGTTTTCGGCAGATTGTTTCGTGATTTTTTGGCCCGGTTCGCTATATAAACTCATCATAACTTAACCCTAGCCTCCATGCAACATTGGGGACGAATTGAAGGCGATTTTCAGAGATTGGAGGCGGGTTTTGACATCAAGAAGACGAAACGAAGACAACGGATTCGTGCGGGTTCAAGGATCACTTCCTAGGCTTCTCGGGTTTAATCGTTCTTCTGTTTTTCTTGCTTTTCATCATGTTTATTACTTTTAAACTTGTGTTTTTCATTATGAACATGCTTGGCTAGACTCGTTAAAACTACCTAGGCGTTATGTTGATTCGTTAACTTTGTTTTGAACTTGCGTTGGAATGATTTGGTTATGGTTTATGTCTAATTAAAAGTTTGAACCTTTATGATTGTTTAATGCGTTTTATATGTTTGAATTGGTTGATTTGATATTATTAATCCATGTTTTCTTGGTGATCGTCTATGTCACATAATAGGATTCATTTAGTCATTAACGTGAGTTGTGATTATTATGGTTTAACTGCAGTATAACCATAGGATTAATAGTGTTAATGAAATCGGTAATAACGTATAGCCAACCTAGATATCCGTGAGGTGATAGGTTGTTAACAAGTCTTGGTTAGTCAATTTGCTAGGTTTAGGTTTTTGTGAAAATTCCGGCTTAGTGTTAATTATTAATCTTGCTTGTTAAATTAAATAATTGGGTTTAAATGGCTTTAAGGGTCGTATCGTGAGATAGATCTTTAGCGTGGGTCAATTAGGCATAATTTGATTAGATAACCGTGAGGAAATTTAATCCCGTAACCGGTGTGATAATAATTTAATTGTGATACTCTAGGTTTCTTCTCGAGAAGGGTCGAGGGTCTTAGTTAGCGTCACCTTTAAATGAATATTTTTAGATCCCGGTTCCATAACCATTAGTCCAACGTGAGCGATAATTAAAGTTAACGATGATTCTAGCCTAGGTGGTTTGTTTTCTCTAATCTGTTTTAAATCCGTTTTTAAATCGTAACTTTCTATTTTTAGTAACTTTCTATTTTTAGCAAAAACCCCCCTTTTCAAATAAATCTTTTATTTAAGTCGTGTTTAGTTTCGTTGAGTCTTTTCTAGTTATTTAACGTAATATATAGAGTCTGTGGGTCGACACCCGGACTTACTTTAGCTATATTACATTCGACCGGTCCACTGCCGGTTGTGTGTGATTTAGTCGGTTCGTCTTGGTTTTATAAATATTAAAACTAGGTGTTTTTAGGTAATTAATTTATATATATATTTACACGCATCAAGTTTTTGGCGCCGTTGCCGGGGACTCTTGGTAATTGCGTTAATTAACTTTGTTGAGTCTTAACTGCTACATACGTGCTTTGTCTTATTTGTTTTATTTGAGTCGTAGGATTAGTTTTATTTTGCTCTGTTTTTCCTCCCCATCGAGTCTTTCTTGTTATTAAATATGTGTGAAATTTGCGGAGGACCTCACTTTACTTGTCTATGTCCACAATATACGAGGTCCTCTGCACGACCTCATTTTGCTAACGCTTTTGGGCATGTGCAGTCATATTCATCACAAGTGTGTTCGGTTGACCCATATTTTCCACAGTCATATCATATTGGTCAAGTCTTTGATAGCAACTCTGTTGGGGGTAGTGATGGTGCTTTGAGTAGGATAGAGGAGTTGCTAACCCAGTTAGTTGCTAAGAAAGCAACTACTCAAAGAACGTTAGCAGGATATGATAGCCTCTTGCAGAGCAGCCAGATGATGGAAGATACTAATAAGGCTCTGAAGGAGATCATGAGGAGGTCAAATGAAGAGGAGGAGTTTCAACATGAGCGGTTGCAGCAAAAATCAGGTAATGATAACTCATTTTCTACATTCTCTTTTGAATCTTGTAATATTATTTCTGAACCACAAGATATTTTACACTTGTCTTGTGAGGATGAGGTTTTGCAGGAATTCCAAGTACAGCCGGAGACGAAAATGGACGTTTCAGTCCCACCTCCAGTCTGTAAGGAAGAGAAAGTGGAAATGAACAAGTGCTTGAGCCTGAAAGAAGAACAAATGAAGGTGCAGGAGGTCATGAACACTCGATGGCACTCACTAAGTTCGGCGGAGAAACTTCATTATTTATCAGAAAATGGGAGGCTTACGGATGAACTCGCTAATCTAAGGATGACAACATGCGAAGCCGATCAAGAACCGGATATCCCCACTGATGACGAGAAACAAAAAGTGGAGTATGCCGATACAAAATTGGATGATGAAGATGATCTTTCCGAAAAAGGTAAGTGTTCTGACCAAATTTCAATTTCATCTGATATTCCTGAACTATTTGACTCATCATGTGATATATTTGAATCTTTGGATTCTTTTGATATTTCACAATTGTTTTGTGAGTTTGATGAGATGCAAGAGCTACATGAGGGAGATGTGAAGGAGGTACCAGTTCCATCCTGGGAGGATGAGTTCGCTGATGAATTGGTGGACCTGCCTTTTTGTAAGGAGGTAGAAGTTGACCCACTTGGCGATTTGAAGAGTTTCGAAGACTTAGTATACAATCAAACGCCAAGTGTGGGGATGAGTCAACTACCGAGTGAGCTTGAGGAAGAGTTACATGATGAAGATCCCTCAATACCTCGGTTTAAATCAAGGAAAGAACCGAGGGGGCGCAAATGGTTGCAAATCGGGAGATGGTTTACGAGGATGAAGAAACCCTTAAAGTGCAAGCATGACCAGTCTTCACGATACTTGCCATGCATCCGGTTCTTTCCAGGTAAGTATAAATGTTGGTGGTCTGACCCGTTTAAAGCTTTTAAATTTATTTTCAAAATTATTTTCAATTCTACTTTTGATTTTCAAAATGTGTTTGTGGACCGTGTGGAATTGAACGGGTTAGATAGGGTTCAGATCAAGGAGAAACCTCCTGATTAAGTTTAAGTGTGGGGAGGTTTCTTATTATTTGTAGAGTTTATATTGAGTCGAAATTTTTATTTTTATTTTTTTTTTTAAAAAATTTTATTTTTGTCGAGTCAGTTTTACGCTCGGGTATTCTTGTTTTTGTTTTTGCAGGTTTAAATCATTCTCACCCGTACTCAATCTCCATTCGGGTGAGTTTGTATTTGTGAAGACGAAGATGGATCTCGAGAGTGTCGGTGGAAGCTCGATCGCGACCGAAATGCTATACGATCGAAGCTGCAGTTGGACTGAAGACTTGGAGCTTACGCGTTTCACAAAACCAGCTAAGTCTTTTCCAATTCACCCTTCTATCTTTTATTTCTGCATTTTTATTTTATTTTTCGATGATTTCTATCTCTACATTAGGGACAATGTAGAACTTAAGTGTGGGGATGGGAAATAGTCATTTCTGAGTCTTGTTTGTTTGTTTTGAGTCATATAGAGTCTTAAAAAATCCAAAAAAAATTGAAAAAATTGAAAAATGTCTTTGTTTAAGTTGTGCACTTTAAATAGAAAATGATAGTAAACTGATTTTGGTTTTCAAATGAGTTGTGGTTTTTAAAACAAAGATGAATTTGGATAAACTTTTGGTAACCCAATTAGCTGAGATGGTTTCCCTAAATGTAATAATAGAAAGTTAATTTGTCGTGAATCTCGTGGGTTGTCATCGTAGGAGGAATAGGAAGGCCTTAACTAAATTAAATTAGGCACCATTGTAGGCTTTAGAACTTAAATAGGTTAAGGGGTAGTGCCATTTTAGGATTATAACACACTTCTTGTGAAAGAAGTGGCGCACCCGCAAATAAAAAAAAAAAAAAAAAAGTCCACCGGGTATAGTACTGAAAAGCGCTCAAAGTAGTTGCTAAATAAAAGAGCTCAAAGAGCCAATTCAAAAAAAAAATGAAAAATATAAGGCAAGTGATCCAAGACCTCATGTGCTCTACCTCCGGGATAGCGACTTGGATACGACACCCCTGGGTGAGGTGATCTTGTTTTATGAAAAAAAAAAAAGAATAACAGTCTATACCCACAAAATTCATCCATCAAAATCCACCCTAATATGGCACTAGTTCTTAGCTTAGTTAAGTTTTTTAGGTTACTTTGGTAGGAAAACCTTTTTGGTTTATCCTGTGCCTCGTCAAGCAACAATAATCGGGCTGACTTATTTTTCCTCTGTGTGAGACCTTGTAGACAAATGATCTAATTAAATTTAAATTAAACATAAGGGGAAACTTAATTGGCTAATGTTAGGGTGTTTATGTAAACGCACCGCTGTTTATCAGAATTCGGTTCTTGTTTGTGAAACTGTAATGAAGTTGAAGCCTTAATTAGTTGTGATTCTATGTGCATGCTTTTTCAGGGACGAAAAAGGTTAAGTGTGGGGATGTTTGATAAAGTGATAAATATACATAAATCCCTAGTTGTGTTTGTTTGTGTTTTAAGTTGTTTCGGTACGGTTTTTATAGCAATTTTGATACAACTGATGTTTTTGTGTTTTGTAGGTCCCAAGTTGATAAAGAATTGAAAAGCTTGCGAGAAATCGAATCCGTAGGCGAAAACGGGACGCGAAACGGAGTTACGAGCAATCCGTGGCGCGAAACAGAACAAAACCGAAAGTCGAAACTACATGGGGCGCCGAAGTCGAGCATGAGGCGCATGAACATGGGCTCGGGGCGCTACGCGACCACCAAGGCCATCCTCACCGCGTGACGCGGCGTGGAGGATTCTTGGTGGCGTGGTGACGTCACCCACGCGGCCACACTTCGTTTCGTCGCCGCGCGACGCGGCGACGCGTTTTCGGCAGATTGTTTCGTGATTTTTTGGCCCGGTTCGCTATATAAACTCATCATAACTTAACCCTAGCCTCCATGCAACATTGGGGACGAATTGAAGGCGATTTTCAGAGATTGGAGGCGGGTTTTGACATCAAGAAGACGAAACGAAGACAACGGATTCGTGCGGGTTCAAGGATCACTTCCTAGGCTTCTCGGGTTTAATCGTTCTTCTGTTTTTCTTGCTTTTCATCATGTTTATTACTTTTAAACTTGTGTTTTTCATTATGAACATGCTTGGCTAGACTCGTTAAAACTACCTAGGCGTTATGTTGATTCGTTAACTTTGTTTTGAACTTGCGTTGGAATGATTTGGTTATGGTTTATGTCTAATTAAAAGTTTGAACCTTTATGATTGTTTAATGCGTTTTATATGTTTGAATTGGTTGATTTGATATTATTAATCCATGTTTTCTTGGTGATCGTCTATGTCACATAATAGGATTCATTTAGTCATTAACGTGAGTTGTGATTATTATGGTTTAACTGCAGTATAACCATAGGATTAATAGTGTTAATGAAATCGGTAATAACGTATAGCCAACCTAGATATCCGTGAGGTGATAGGTTGTTAACAAGTCTTGGTTAGTCAATTTGCTAGGTTTAGGTTTTTGTGAAAATTCCGGCTTAGTGTTAATTATTAATCTTGCTTGTTAAATTAAATAATTGGGTTTAAATGGCTTTAAGGGTCGTATCGTGAGATAGATCTTTAGCGTGGGTCAATTAGGCATAATTTGATTAGATAACCGTGAGGAAATTTAATCCCGTAACCGGTGTGATAATAATTTAATTGTGATACTCTAGGTTTCTTCTCGAGAAGGGTCGAGGGTCTTAGTTAGCGTCACCTTTAAATGAATATTTTTAGATCCCGGTTCCATAACCATTAGTCCAACGTGAGCGATAATTAAAGTTAACGATGATTCTAGCCTAGGTGGTTTGTTTTCTCTAATCTGTTTTAAATCCGTTTTTAAATCGTAACTTTCTATTTTTAGTAACTTTCTATTTTTAGCAAAAACCCCCCTTTTCAAATAAATCTTTTATTTAAGTCGTGTTTAGTTTCGTTGAGTCTTTTCTAGTTATTTAACGTAATATATAGAGTCTGTGGGTCGACACCCGGACTTACTTTAGCTATATTACATTCGACCGGTCCACTGCCGGTTGTGTGTGATTTAGTCGGTTCGTCTTGGTTTTATAAATATTAAAACTAGGTGTTTTTAGGTAATTAATTTATATATATATTTACACGCATCAACAAACTACCGGAGAAGTTAGCAGATCCGGGAGTCTTCACGATCCCGTGTTTGTTTGGTAGTTCGACTGTGAACCACGCGTTAGCGGATCTAGGTGCTAGCATAAATCTTATGCCGTATTCTATCTATAAACGGTTAGGCCTAGGGGATCCGACTCCTACGCGCATGAGCATTTCGTTAGCGGACCGATCGGTCAAATATCCACGGGGGATAGTGGAGAACTTGTTGGTGAAGGTCGATAAATTTGTTTTCCCCGTGGATTTCGTTATTCTGGACATGGAGGTGGATGACAAAGTTCCACTGATCTTGGGACGACCCTTCTTGCGCACCGCAAAGGCACTGATCGACGTCTACGACGGTAAGATCACACTTCGTGTAGGGGATGAGACAGTCACCTTCGATGTCTCGAAAGCGATGAACAATTCCAGTGGTCAAGACGATTCGGTCTATTTTCTCGAAGCGTTCATTTCTCAAGTGGACCGCTGTCTTGACTACATCAGTGGTGCAGATCTGCTGCCCATGGAAGACCTGGATGAGGAGAACCGGGGAGTTGAGATGGATGTTCGACCCGAACACCTTATGAACAGCCCGGCTAGTAAGCCTCTTGAATTTTCCCAGGCATTCGAGGTGAAGGATGATACCGAGGGGGGTGGTAAACCTTCGGTAGAAGCCTCGCCATCTTTAGAGCTTAAGGACCTCCCTTCACACTTAGAGTATGCATTCTTAGATGAGGAGGTAGGTTTGCCCGTCATTATCTCTAGTCAATTGGCGGAGGAAGAAAAGTTGGGTTTGATTGCTGTGCTCCAGGCACACAGACAGGCTATTGCGTGGAAACTCACTGATATCAAGGGCATCAGCCCTTCCTTTTGCACGCATAAAATACTCATGGAGGATGAGTATAAGCTTGTTGTTCAACCGCAGAGGAGACTCAACCCGAACATGTCTGAGGTGGTTAAGAAGGAGGTTCTCAAGCTCCTTGACGCCGACATGATCTATCCCATATCTGATTCCAACTGGGTGAGTCCTGTTCAGGTTGTCCTGAAGAAAGGAGGGATGACAGTAATCGTTAGTGATAAGAATGAGCTGATTCCGACTAGAACTGTCACAAGATGGGAGTCTGCATAGATTATGAAGGCTCAATGATGCCACAAGGAAGGATCATTTTCCCCTTCCTTTCATTGATCAGATGTTGGAGCGTCTAGCAGGGCAGCAGTTCTACTGTGTCCTTGATGGATTCTCAGGTTATTTCCAGATCCCCATTGCACCTGAGGATCAGGAGAAAACCACGTTTACATTCCCTTTCGGGACTTTCGCATATCGCCGTATGCCATTTGGGTTATGTAACGCTCCAGCCACTTTTTAGAGATGCATGGTGGCTATTTTTCAGGATATGATGCAGAACTCCATGGAAGTATTTATGGATGATTTTTCAGTGTTTGGGAGTTCATTCGATCATTGTTTGTCTAATCTTGAGAGTATGCTGAAGCGGTGCATAGAAACGAACCTCATGTTGAACTGGGAGAAATGCCATTTTATGGTAACCGAGGGGATCGTTCTAGGGCATAAGATTTCACGTGAGGGTATAGAGGTAGATCGCGCTAAG
This sequence comes from Tagetes erecta, assembly GCA_030867185.1. NCBI lineage: Eukaryota > Viridiplantae > Streptophyta > Magnoliopsida > Asterales > Asteraceae > Tagetes > Tagetes erecta. The sequence goes on along the minus strand of CM061497.1, from coordinate 20,159,087 downwards.
ATAGAAACCATCAGTAAGCTTCCTCCACCCACAAACGTGAAATCCGTTCGTAGTTTTCTGGGTCATGCGGGTTTCTATCGTAGGTTCATTAGGGATTTTTCCAAAATCACTAGACCCATGACCCGCCTTCTTGAGAAGGACATCCCGTATGTCTTCGATGCGGAATGTCTTAAGGCGTTTGAGTTTCTGAAGGAGCAGTTGACTAGCGCTCCTATTCTGATAGCACCCGACTGGAGTCTTCCCTTTGAACTCATGTGTGATGCTAGTGACTTCGAAGTCGGGGCTGTGCTTGGACAGAGGAAGAATAAGCACTTCCATCCGATCTATTACGCAAGTAAGACGCTCAACGATGCTCAAGAGAATTACACGACCACCGAGAAAGAGCTTCTAGCAGTAGTCTTCGCATTTGACAAGTTCAGGTCTTATTTGGTTCTGTCCAAGACCGTTGTTTATACCGATCATCAGGCTGTGCGATATTTGTTTGCGAAGAAAGATGCCAAGCCTAGATTGATTCGGTGGATCCTCCTCCTTTCTGAATTCGACATAGAGATTAAGGATAAAAAGGGGGCCGAAAACGTGGCGGCAGATCATCTATCACGTTTGGAGGATCCGTCTAGGGATGAGATATTCGAGGAGAACATCGGAGACACGTTCCCTCATGAATCTCTGATGTATGTGAAAGCGGAAGATCAAGGTTTGCCATGGTTCTCTGATCTGGCAAACTATCTGTCCGAAGGAAAGGTAGTGACGGGTATGTCATCTCAGCAGAGGAAGAAGTGTTTTTGTAGATGCTAATCATTACATCTGGGATGCTCCATATTTGTTTCGTTTAGGAGCTGCGTTAGTGCTGAGGAGGGCAGAGAGATTCTTAAACACTGTCACGAGGGTTTGACAGGAGGCCACCATGGTCCATCATACACCGCAAAGAAGGTGCTTGATGCAGGGTTTTATTGGCCAACAGTGTTTAAGGATGCTCACGACTTAGTAAGATCATGTGATGCGTGTCAACGGACGGGTAACATCTCATCAAAAAATGAGATGCCCCAAAACCCGATCCAAGTAGTTGAAGTGTTCGATGTGTGGGGTATAGATTTCATGGGACCATTCCCTTCATCGCGAGGTCATAGAAATATTCTTGTTGCCATTGACTATGTTTCTAAGTGGGTTGAGGCTCAAGCCTTGACTACTAATGATGCAAGGGTCGTGGTAGCCTTTCTGAGGAGGTTGTTCAGTAGGTTCTGAACCCCGAAGGATCTAATTCGTGATCGGGGCACGCATTTCTGCAATGCCCAAATGGAGAGAGTGTTAGCTAGGTACGGAGTGAACCATAGGTTATCCACTGCTTATCATCCGCAAACCAGTGGTCAAGTAGAAAATGCTAACAGGGGTATAAAACGTATCTTGGAGAAGACTGTCGGAGCCAATCGAAAGGATTGGTCCGATAAGTTAGATGACGCGCTATGGGCTTTTAGGACCGCTTTTAAAACACCCATAGGAACCACACCGTTTAAAATTGTCTATGGAAAAGCGTGTCATCTACCAGTAGAGTTAGAACATAGAGCTTTTTGGGCGCTTAAGGCGGTCAATCTTGACTTGTCTAAAGCGGGAAAAAACCGGTTTCTCCAACTACACGAGTTAGAAGAATTGAGGGACGATGCATACGCTAGGTCATGGAGTTATAAGGAGCGAACTAAGGCGTTGCATGATAGTAGGTTGAGAGGAGTGAAGGAGTTTCACACCGGGGATAAAGTCTTACTTTATAATTCGCGCTTGAAGTTATTCCTGGGTAAGCTCAAATCTAGGTGGAGAGGGCCGTTCATAGTTAAAGAGGTTTTCCCTTATGGCACGGTCGAGATCTCGGATGATGTGGATAGTTCGTGGAAAGTCAACGGTCATAGGCTCAAGCATTATATAGGTGGACCGGTTGACACAACCATCGAGGAGGAAGTGACTCTCCTTGATATCGATCATGCTTAAACTGTGATTGTTGATCTCGGGTTAACAACCGAGTGTAAATTTTGTACACATGTGTCTAGTTAATTTTTATTTTCTTCATTTTGTTTCATTAGTTGTGTGTTTAAGTCTTACGTTCTTTTTTAACGTTAGTCTTATTTTGTGTTTTCGGGTATTATGCGTCGGTATGTGCTCGTGTTTCAGGGACTCAACCCGAAATTGAGGAGAAATGGAGCTGGGATGAAGATCCAGGTTTGTGCGGGTTATAATTTAAATCATAAAAATCTTTGAGAAAAAAATGTGTTATAATGTTAAGTGTTGAAATATTTTTCTAAGTAACAAGTGTTTTTTTTCTGGTCATATGCCTTCTAGGCGATACGCGCAGAGTGAACATCATGATGCGCGCATCGCTTAGAAGATGGTCAAAGAGCGGGTCAAATCCTTTATTAGGCGATACGCGCAGATTGAACATCACGATGCGCGTATCGCGTAGCACATATTTGACAGAAAAAAAACGGGCTGCACAAAAGGGGGCGCACACAAACCCTAATCACCACACATCACTTTCACCCAGCCCCCACCCAACCTCCGACCACCACTACCACCACAACCCTCCGACCACCGCCCTGCAACACCACCCCACCACCATTGCGAGCATTGATTCATCCATCCACCATCACCATAGTTCACATTATCACAACAAGTGGTGATTTTGGGTTTGATTTCTACTCTTTCATCCTTAGATTACTCCTTCAACCAGGTATGATTTCTCTTTCGTTTCTTTGTTTGGTGTGTTAGTTTAATGTTTGCAAGTGTGTGTCGTCATATGTATTACATAATTGAAATCCGGATTGTTTGTTTGGCTTCAAATTTTGATGTTGATTGGAATTGGGGGTTAGGAAGTTGCAAGTAGGTTGGTCAAATTAGTCTATGTTTTAGCCTACTTAAGAGAATGCATTGTGGGTGACAAGTGTTCACCAAGGTTACGAACAATAATTTGTGTCACTGTCAAGTTTTGATAAAGGTAGTTTGTCGTTTGTGGAACAACTTGGTGTTTTGATTTGGAATACTTCTTTGCTCATCATGATAACATAGTCATAAGTCAAACAACCAAGTGTGGGTATCAAATAACATGCTAAAGTTCGAGCTTTATCCGGTTTCCATTAAGTAGTTCATGTAAAAAAAAAATTAAAAAATTGAGTCTTTCAGTTTTGTTTGAGGCGTCTAGGTCTTAGGGGGTTGCTACTAAATTCGGTTTCCCGTGCTTGTACTCAATCTCCATTCAAGCACGAGAAGCTTGATTTAGTCGTTATTTACTTATTTCTTTTCGTATGGTCCGTCTTATATTTTTTTGGATGATTCAAACGATTGCGACCAAAATGCTATACAATCGTTTGAACTTGGATATCGCACCCCTTAATTACTATTGTATGCTTGGTTTGTTTTTGCAGACATGCATCGAGGTGAAGGTTCGTCTAGTGCGGGGAAACGAAGGGCGCGCCAGTCGGATGATGAAAATCGGCCGGTTCATGTCATCACAAGAACCATCCGATATTCTGCACCGCCAATTATTCCTCCCGGAGGAAGACAGAGTCCTTTCCCGTCACACTTTCTTAAGGTTTCAAATGGGCACAAAAGAGTTGGAAAAGTGTGAAAAGTTCACTGAAATAGAGCACTTGCGACACAGGACAATAGATTGGGGGCTCATGAACCAGTTGGGTGCACAATAGCAGATTTCGGATTATTTTGGGCCTCGATGGTTGGGTGCAATACAGTGTATGGATCAGCAATACTGCGAGCTTACAGTTGAGTTTCACTCCACGCTCAAGTACAATCCGAGCCATTATAATCGAGCAGCTGCAGTATCATTTTCTCTAGGGAGGCAGATTTATGAGATGAGTGTGGGTCAATTTGGGGTTGCAGCCGGATTTTACACAGAATATGAAATTCACCAACCCGAGTTCGATATGGCTTTAAGAGGGGAGGACAGAAAGGATGTAGAGAGAACTGTGTCACAAGCTGAGTTAGGAGAATATTGGAGGCAGATTTCAGGCACAGGGTATTCGTCGAACATGGTTGCATCCGCAATTCGAGATCCATTCCTGAAATATGTTCATAGGTTATTGGCAGGAACGATTGTGGGTAGGAAAGGGAAGGACAAGGTGAACAACTTGGATCTGTTTGCCATGTATTGTTTAGCCAATAGGAGAGAGGTGAATTTGGCATGTTTCCTGTTGAGCTCGTTTATAAGGGGGAGAAAGGGAGGCCCGACGGCTAGGTTGGATTTAGGGCCGTTTGTCACACGGATTGCTCATCACTTGGGTGTGTTCAATCGCTATCCGGAAAATCATTTGACGCAAGGGCCCGTTACAGGAGTGTTTGGGTTGCAAGAGCTTCGTTCATCTGGTATTATTGAATGGGATGACCCAGTTAGGTGGGTGGCGCCAAGGCAGGATGCGCAGGAACCACCACCGGCTGGGACTTATGCAGCGGATGAATTAAAGAGGGGTGCACCACCGCATCGACATCGTCCTATACATCGCGCACGGCATGAACTCCCGCAGCAACAATATCCGTTGCGGGAGTTTCCGCCGGAACCCTTTGGAATGGAAAGTTTGCGGGACGCGATTTTTGGGAGATTCGATCAGCAGGATGCTTATTATCGCGCTGAAAATGCTAGGATGCATGTAAGGTTAGATCGGCAGGATGGAGCGATTCGGTATGTCATGGAACAGCAACATATTCCGGTGCCTGATTGGTTCACATACCCCTATCAGGGGTATTCACCCTATCATGGTCCTTATGGAGGACAGGGGGGTGCCGGTGATGATGACCCAAATGAGTAGAAGGACGGACGGGAGCAGCTTGCACACCAATTTTCCCTGCGTATACCAGGTGTGACTGTTCCAACTTATATTCTATTTATTGTCTTTAAGTTTGTTTTATTATTGTGTGAGTTAGTCTAGTTGTTTTAGTCGTTTTGTAGTTACCTTTGTCGAGTGATCTTCCTAATCACATTGGGGACAATGTGCGTTTCAAGTGTGGGTATGGGAGGTTAATTTGATATATAAAAGAAAAAAATATATATAAAAATCTAAAATGTCGTTGGAAAGCCTTGCAAGATAAATGGGAAATGATAGAAAAAAAACTGGTAAATTAGCTTTTGGGATGGAAGAAAAGATAAGTGAATAATAAAGCAAGGACGAGTCGTTTGATATTTTGTTGAAAATCCAATTAGCTTTGAGGGTTCTTTAAGTGCAACGTTTAAACTCAAGTTATTTGAGAAATTTCGTGGGTTATCACCATAAGAGAGTTAAAGAAGCCTTAACTAAGAAAAACTAGGCACCACTTTAATTTGTTGAACTTACACTAGTTGAGAATAAGTGTCATGGTGGGATTTATAGCACGCTTCTTTCAAAAGAAGTGGCGCTCCATAATCAATGTTCACAAGGGTATAGACTGAAAATAAGGCTCAAAGATGCTTGAAAAAAAAAGAGCTCAAAATGAGCCAAATAAAGTTAAAACAAGTGATCCAAGACCTCATGTGCTCTACCTCTGGGATAGCGACTTGGAGCCGACACCCCTGGGTGAGGTGATCTTGTTTTAGAAAAAAAAAAAAGAGAGTCTATGCCCGTAAACATCATCCATCAAATGTACAACCCAATATGACACTTGTATTCAACTAGGTTAAGTTCCTTGAATTATTGTGGGTTGGGAGAATCAAATGATTTGAACCGTGCCTCGTCAAGCAACAATTAAACCAGGCTAAATTAAATATTCCTTAGTGTGAGGCCCTGAAATGGACTGAATCATTTAAGATATAGAACATGTTCTCAAGGAACCTGATTGGCTAGTGTTAGGATTGACTTGACAAAATGTTAATGACTCGTTACTTGGTTGCTGTTTGCTTGGAAATTTTGGAAATGAATGAAAGCTAATTCGTCTGGTTGTGATTCCATTTTACATGCTTTTTTCGAGGACGAAAAAAGAGTAAGTGTGGGTATTTTGATGTGTTGCAAAACACATCACCTATTTCTAAGTGTTTTGTGGTTTATTTAGGTAGTTTCGAGTCATTTTAGTTGGTTTTTAGTTAAATTTTAATCTTTAAGTCTATTCTTAGTTCTTGTAATGTTTTTGCAGTAATTTGGACGTAATCAGAAACAAAGCCAGCATGGAAACAGGATGCAAGTTGAGCGGAAGCTTGAAGGAAGAAGAATTGGAAGGAATTGGAGGTTACACCATGAAAAGTTCAAGACTTTCTGGTTGAACATGTGTTAGGCGATACGCGCAGGATATGTGTCCTGGTGCGCGTATCGCGTAGAATGATTACACGCGGAGTGGGCTTTTTTTAGATGTTACGCGATACGCGCAGGACATGTGTCCTGATGCGCGTATCGCCTAGAGTGTGTCTACGGGTTTTTTTATTAAACTTGTTATTTAAACCTAAAGAAAACCCTAGGCAAAACATACTCGATTCTGGCCGTTTAAGGAGCAAGGAGAAGGAGTTAAAGATCGAGATTCGGGTCGTAGAATCGTTCGGGATCATAAAACCGGGTTTTTTAGTCTTTACTTCTTTATGTTTTCGCTACTTGTTTATGATGTTAACTTTGAAACCTTTGTTTTTTATGTTAATTTCTGCAATTATGAGTAGCTAAACATCTTAGTGCCATTTAGATGATGAACGTTTGTTGAACTATGCTTGACTCGATTGTTTCGAATGGTTTATGGAATATATGTTAGTTCAATGCATGATTAATAGTTGTTGGATGTGTTTGATTGTTAAAGTTATAATCTTTGATATTTTTACCACGTTTTTACTTGAATTGGATGGTTATTTCGATCATATGATTTAGGTAGCCTAGTTGTTCATCATAATTAAACAACTTGTGTAATGTGTTGCTAGACGTAGTGACCATTAGAACCGGTAAAGATTAGGTTTAAAGCTTTAATGATCTACTTAGCTTTTGATTGAAAGATATTAGCTAATCGGTTAATCGTAATAGTTAAATAGTTAGGATTTTAACGGTCCGAAAGGAGGTTACCTAATTAGTTAATTATTGTGTTGATTGAGTTCAATTAATTGTTATTTGTGATGCCCCTTTGCATGATAATGTGATGAGTCTTTTAGATCGAAAGATTAATAGATTTTTGGGTGTGCTAATATAATCGGAGAGACCGAGAGGTAATTCGATCAACCGATAATAGAAAAGCGTTCCTTAGGGATTAATTGGTCACACTTGGAGAAAGATCCGAGATCCATTTAGTTGCTAAGATTCGTATGTTTAGGAATTCGGTTTCATTTCTATTCGAGGTAGTCGGGTCGAGTTCATAGTTCGCATTCAGGATTCATCTAAGTGGTACTTCTTCCTTTTCTTGATTGTTATCAAAGTTTCTATTCTTGTCAGTTTTGAGTTGTTCGGTAGCTTAAGTATTTTATTTTAAAGTCTTTTAGGATCGTTTCATTAGAAAACCCCCCCTTCATTTAACAACTTTATTTTGTCCTAGTTAAATCTTATTTCTTATTTATAGTGTCTCTAGGGTTCGATATCCGGACTTCTCAACGCTTGTCTACATTCAATAGGTACACTTGCCTGTCTCGTGGTCTAGTGAAAGTTGTCTAGAGTTTAACTCGAGTGTCTAAGTCGAGTCTTAGGTTAGGTATTTTTGGTTTTATTTTTATAGGCCTGTTTTAGTACCATCATATTGCGAGTACTGCAACAAAAGAAACCATTTATCAGAGGAATGTTATTATAACAAGTTTTGTGAAATTTATGAGAGACGTAATCATGACACGTCTGATTGTTTCTTTCGGAAAACCTCATCAAGAGAAATGACTAGATTCCCAAATTTTCAAAGAAATCAATCATTTGATTTTCAAAACCCTTCAAATAGTCGTCTCTTGATTCGAGACCTTTTCAGAAGAATCAATTCTAGAGTTATAAAATGCCAATTAGAAATTTTCAGGCTAACAGATTCACACCAAGAGCTGTGTTGGTTCGACCTCAAAGAAATGAAAACAACCATGATCCTAAATTAGAGGAGAGGTATCATGCTTTAATAAGCAGAAAAATGGTACTCATGTTGCATTTGGAGGAGATGCTGGAGGAAAAATCTCCGGTGAAGGAATAGTATCCAATGGGATAATTAGCTTTGATAAAGTCAACTATTGTGCCCAGTTGAACTTTAATTTGCTAAGTGTTTCCCAAATTTGTGATAAATCTTATTCATCTATATTTGATTATTCTTTCTGTTATATACTCAAACCAGGTTTTAAGATTGACAATGAGTGGGTTGTGGTTAAAGCTACGAGAGATCGAGATGTCTATAAACTGGATATGTCTAAGATCGATGCAGTAACCGAAATAACTTTTCTTATTGCTCATGCTTCGAATGATGAGAGTACACTTTGGCATAGACGGCTGGGCCATTCAAATTTCAGAAACATGAACAAACTGGTGTCAGGAAATCATGTTGTGGGAATACCCTCAAAGAAATTCTCTACAACTGATCACTGCCCAGCATGTTTGAAAGGAAAACAACATCGAATGTCTTTTAAGTCCAAGCTCGAAAACTCCATTTCTAAACCTTTACAGATGCTTCATATGGATCTTTTTGGACCGACAAATGTTCAAAGCATTGGAAAGAAATCTTATTGTTTAGTCATCGATGATGATTTTACTAGATTTTCGTGGGTTTATTTCTTGCATGCAAAATCTGAAACTGCTGAGTTATTAACAAAATTTATTATTAAAGTTGAAAACCAATTGGATGCAAAAGTAAAAATTTTGAGAAGTGATAATGGAACCGAGTTTACAAAAACTAATGTGGATTCTTTTTGTGCAGAAAAGGGGATTGCGTGACAGTTTAGTGCTCCATGAACTCCTCAGCAAAATGCAGTTGCGGAACGGAAAAATCAGACACTAATTGAAGCTGCACGATCCATGCTAGCAGATGCTAAACTTCCTATCACATTCTGGGACGAAGCAATTGCTACCGCCTGCTTTGTACAAAACAGGACACTATTGGTTCATGATAAACATAAAACTCCTTACGAGTTATTGTTTGGGAGGAAACCGAACATTTCTTATTTGAAAGCATTTGGTTGTCCTGTCTCGATTCTAAATTTAAGTAATCATCTCGGTAAATTTGAGTCAAAATCTGATGACAGTTTCTTTCTTGGATACTCATCAATGTCTAAAGCATATCGCGTGTTTAATAGACGTACAAATGTTATCCTTGAATCTGTAAAACGTAAAGTTTTTAGAGAACTCTTTTCCATAAGTGGCTTATGGTCCCGACTGGTCATTTGATTTAGATTCGTTATCCAAATCATTTAATTCTAATCTGTTTGATTTTTCTGGAAATTAAAGAGAAAACTAGGAGATCTAGGATCTTTCAGTGATGATTCAGACGATGATAATGATGATCTCAATTCTGAGTATCCTTTCTTGTCTTTTCGTGATCCGCATGTTGAATCTTCAAATTATTCACAAGATCCTTCTATTTTTCAAGAAGTTCAAATTTCAAACAATGAAGAAGATCTTTCAAATCAGCAACACTCTCCTAATGATGGTGTGCTCATAATCAACCATCATCAGATCCGAATGGTGAATTTTCTCTGGAATCTTTTGACTACTTCATCAATTCACCAGAACAAGTTCCTAGTTTTACTCCGCCGCATAATTCTACAATCCTGCAAGATCTACCGAATCTGAATGACTCTACATAAATACAAGGTGAAGACATTCCAACTCACCATGTTCACAGGAATCATCCTATCTCTCAGATTATAGGTCCGTTGAATCAAAGAACGATGAGAAGCCAGACCGAACAAACCAATATCTGTCTCTACTCATGTTTTCTTTCTGAAGTGGTACCGAAAAGCATTTAAGAAGCGTTGCAAGATAACAGCTGGATAGAAGTCATGCAAGAGGAGTTACTTCAGTTCAGAAAGCAAGAAGTATGGAAATTAGTGGAATTACCTGAAGGGGAAAATGCTATAAGTACAAGATGGTTGTACAGGAACAAGCAAGATGAACGTTGCATTGTTGTTAGATACAAAGCATGAGTTGTTGCACAAGGATACACTCAAGAAGAAGGTATTGACTATGAAGAAGTGTTTGCTCTGGTCGCTCGACTTGAAGCTATTCGCGTTTTTCTTGCATATGCCTCATTCATGAAGTTTAAAGTGTATCAAATTGATGTTAAAGGCGCATTTTTGTATGGACCAATTACCGATGATGTGTACGTTAGGAAGCCTCCAGGATTTGAAGACCCTGAGTATCCACATCGTGTATACAAATTGGGCAAAGCTTAATACGGTCTACATCAAGCTCCAAGGATTTGGTACGAGACGTTATCAAAACATCTACTAGAACATTGCTTTTAAGAGATCAGATTGATCCAACTTTATTCATGAAGCGGGATAATGAAGATCTTCTGTGTGTTCATGTATATGTGGAGGATATCATCTTTGGATCAACCAGTTCATCCATGTGCAAAGAGTTCAAGGAAATTATGAAAGCCAGATTCCAGATGAGTTCTATGGGGGAGATCAATTTCTTCCTTGGATTGCAAGTTAAACAGTCAGCAGACAGAATTTTTATCAGAAAATCAAAGTTTGTTGAAAAGTTGTTGAAGAAGTTCAAGCTGTATGATTGTCAAACTATTAGAATTCCTTCTAATGTCAATTGCACGATCCAACCTGAACCAAAAGGCAAATCTGTTGATCAAACACTTTACAGATCAATGATCGGTTCCCTGATGTATCTCACTGCATCAAGACCAGACATCATGTATGTTGTATGTGTATGTGCCAGATATCAGTCAGATCCTAAAGAGTCTCACCTCATTGCTGTCAAACGTATATTCAGATATCTCAAAGGGAAACATAACCTCAGGTTATGGTATCCTTAAGAAGGCAATTTTGAATTATGTAGTTATTCTAATAGTGATTTTGGTGGTTGTGCTCTTGACAGGAAATCAACCACAGGTGGATGTCAATTGCACGATCCAACTTGAACCAAAAGGCAAATCTGTTGATCAAACACTTTACAGATCAATGATCGGTTCACTGATGTATCTCACTGCATCAAGAACAGACATCATGTATGTTGTATGTGTATGTGCCAGATATCAGTCAGATCCTAAAGAGTCTCACCTCATTGCTGTCAAACGTATATTCAGATATCTCAAAGGGAAACCTAACCTCGGGTTATGGTATCCTTATGAAGGCAATTTTGAATTATATAGTTATTCTGATAGTGATTTTGGTGGTTGTGCTCTTGACAGGAAATCAACCACAGGTGGATGTCAGTTTCTGGGTCCGCATCTTGTTTCTTGGCAATGCAAAAAGTAGACGTTGTCCGTATCCACTGCTGAAGCAGAGTACATTGCTGCATCTGCGGGATGTTCTCAAGTTTTGTGGTTATAAAATCAATTGCTCGACTACGGGTTAATTTTCTCAAAACTCCTATTTACATAGATAATACTGCTGCTATGTTCATTACTGCTAACCCTGTTCAACACTCGAAAACAAAGCATATAGAAATTCGATATCATTTTCTCAGAGACAACTCTGAAAAAGGTCTAATAATTTTGATTAAAGTTCATACCGGCAAACAACTGGCAGATCTTTTCACAAAATCTTTTTTGTCAGGACGGTTTGAATATTTAGTCCAATCCATAGGATTAATCAACCATGATTAATTCTCTTTTCAAGAAAAGCAAAATATAAAACCAGAAAATATAAAATCCAAAAATATAATAAGTCGTTGTTAATTTTTTTTCCAATGTCTTTTTTGGTTTTGCATTGTGTGCTTCCATGAAAAAGAAAATCAAAAGAAAAGGAAACATCATGTCATAAGAATCTTATTTGCAAAAAGTGGGAAATGATACATACACTAAGTATTATCTGATACATCATTTTTAATAATAAAGACTGGTAAGTGTTAATTGATGTGCGAGACAACTCAGGCATTTAAACTGAAAAAGTAAGTTCATTGTTGAAAAATCTAAATCTTAATGGTCTTTGTGTTAAGATTCCATTGTCATACATGTTTAAATATATCTCTTTTGATGAACTGCTTGTGGTGTTCTTTAAACATTATTGGGTTACGATGCAATCTATTCAGTGTGATGAACCGCATCTGTGAGCTTCTTTGTTGTGGTATCCACAGACCTGAAGTCTTACACAAAGTCTCTTTCGAGCTTCAAGGTGCAGCAAAAGATTCCCAAAGTGGAACAGAAAAGAGTCCCAAAGATGGACCATCACCCAAATTCCAAAATGGAATTTCAAAGGATTCCCAACGGGAACAAAAACAAAAGATAATTCCTAAAAGGAATTCCAAAAGAAGTCCCAAAGTGGATCAAATCCCAATAAGATAGAAAACCCATTCCATACTGATTATGTTGTAAGTAACCTGATGTTTGTTACAAGTGCATTCTGGTATGTTTCTGATGAGGAAATAGATTGATATATGTATACATGTGGGTGACATAAGTCATTCTAATCGAACCTTAATCTCATCATGTTACTGAACAAGTAAGTGTGCCAACTCGAGCTAATTGGTATGTTTTCATATCATCAGTCAACCAAACACAAGTCAAATGTCTATTCTAAAAATCTCTAAAACATGCTTCAGATAATGTCTGGTATGATCTCACTGAAATTTATAGATTCATTGCATTGCATTTGTATTTAATTTTATATGTGCTTTGTGTATGCAGGCATGTGGATTCATTATTGACACAACGACATCCTTTGTAAACTTAAAAATTTCAAGAAATTTCAAGTTTAGGGGGAGAAATAAAGTTTGGAAAAGTCAAGAAATTTCAAGTTTAGGGGGAGAAATAAAGTTTGAAATGAAAATTTAAAAAAATGGTGAAAATAAATGTTTTTAATGTGTGTTAATGTTAATTTTTGTTGCCCTAATTCATGATTGGAAGTTAATTACAAAACACTAATTAAGGTGTCTTGTCTAATTAATTTGTCAAGAATGTGTGCAGGTGCAATAAATGCAGTTGAAAAGATCAATAGCCGAAGAATGTGAAAAATCTGTTAAGTGTTGGAATTGTTCAAGTCACTATGCAGCCGGGTTAAGAAAAATCACCAAGTCAAGGTGTAGTCGTTTCAAGTTGTTTGTGCTTTACAATTCAATGTTTGACACGTCTCAACAGTTGACACGTCCAAACAGTGTTATACTCTTGCTTGTTGAAACGTCTCAAATGCTGACACGACTCAACATTTTATACGCCTCAACAGTGGTGAACAAACTAAGACTTGTGAAATATTGTTGAGTTTCAAGTTTGACACGTCTAGAGATGTTGACACGTCTATGTTGTTTATGACCCGACTCAACAGTACAACACCCTGACCTGTCCCAACAGTGTTGACACGTCTCAAATTTCATCTGATGAACAAGAATGTTGACACGTCTCAACAGTGGTTGACACGTCCCAACAATTATGACACTACCAGGCTCTTCATGTGAAGAATTTTAACTGATTAACACCCTGACCCATCCCAAAAGTGTTGACACGACTCAACAGTGGTTGATCCGTCTCAACATTGTCTTTGATACGACCATCATTTGACACGACCAAACAGTGCATGACATGACCAAACAATGGTTGACCCGTCCAACTGTTTTATGTGTATGTTGACCCGTCTGAAAATTTTTGACCCATCTCAAATTCAAACCTAATTTCAGCCGTCTCAACATCATCATTTAAATACCTATTTCGAAAACACTTAATATCATTTCACTCACAAACACCCTGTCGATCATACTTTGTGCTCTAAAAACCCATATACCCTGTTCAATCTTGAGTTTTATATCAAGAGTTTGAGATTGAAAAAGGTATTTTCACCATGATAGATCATCATCTTTATCACATTTCACCATTTCTGATATTAAATTCAACGATTGTTGATGAACAGTAAAATCAACTGAATCGACACTTTGATTTTGTGTTTGAAAAACTAAAATCATATGGTTATATAGATTAATTCGTCTGTAAGTCACTCATAATCATCTATTGAATCATCTCAAATTACCTAAAATGAACAGAATCAAAATTTTGAAAGGTCGAAACCGCCATTGTTGAATCATGAACAACAAAAACTTCAATGTGTAATCAAATGCCATGAAACATGCTCCATGTGTTAATCTAACACTAAAACATGTTTTTCATCCACCAAAAGATAAAATCATCCATGACTCAATTTTTGACATAAGTAATAAGTGTTGACACGTTGAAAACATGATATACCAATTAAGTGTAATGTTGATGTACAATGTTTTGAAACAAAATGATGTTATCAAAATTTTTTTAATCAAAGTATCAAAATGCACTACTCTTATTTGTTACATTATGTCAATACACTTAAAATTACTTGTTTCTTAAATGTGATTACTTATCATTTCTGATTTCTAACACGTTTGTAACTGATTTCAGATGAATACTCTTAAGTATGAGCCAAAGCAAAATATAGTGGCTATGCTTGACGAATCCATTCCTGAAGCAGCTAGATATCAGGAAATGATACGCTTTCTTCTCATAACCAAATACATATATGCCATGTGTGCAAAGCCAATTGTGTACATGAGGTTGATTAAGTCATTCTGGAAGACTGCTGAAGTTGTCACAAATGAAGGAGTTTCTATAGTTCGTGGATATATTACAAAGTAGTTGCAAGTCACTGTATCTGAAGAATCCATCAGAGATGCTCTATTTCTGGATAAGAATGAAGCCGGAGATCTTGACGAATTCACGACTACTGAGTGTCAAGAATGTTTTGTGAATATGGGACATCCTCCTGTATTCCCAAACAGTAGTTCGTAAGAGCACGATTGAGCAAACAGTGGAAACTACTCTGTTATGTTATACAACATTTTTTATCACGACGAAGTGCTGGATTTTATACATTCTCGTCTGATATTGCTTCGCCAATCGTTGCTATAGCCATGAACAAGAGATTCAATATGGCTACGTGCATTATGAAGGGGTTTATCTTCAATCTTGTGAAGGGTAGAAGATTCAAATTTCTCATGTATTCGAGATTTTTGCAACTGATAATCAATGAAGCTTATCCGATAATCAAAGAGAATGGTAATGCTGGTGGTATGTTTGAGACAGAAGATATGAAAGCTGAATCATACAGAAAGATGAGCATGGGAGGTGTATTAGATGTTGAATTCGACTATATGCAAGATATAGCGAATAATGAAGAAGATAATGGAGTTGAGTACTATCAAATTACTTAAGGAGAAAGATTTGATCCTCTTGATATTGTTGATGATATTCCTGATGTTTTAATGACTGATGATAGTGAAGAAGACAATGATGATAATTCTGAGAATGATAATGAATCGGGTAGTGATAGTTCTGATGATAATGATGGTAATGAAGGTTATGACTTAGAAAATGTATCTGATTTGAATGAAGAAGAGATTGTCGCAGAAGAAATAGTTGATGAACATGTTGATGATATCATTGAAGATGTGACTGTGCCATAGTTATATGTTGAAGAAACTGCTAAAGAGGTTGATGTTATTCAAATTACACAAGAGGTTGTTGCAACTGAAGCCGAATCTGAGGCACAATCAGACAAGGAAGCAGAAGTTGTCATAATAGTCCCTGAAACTGTTGAAGATCATATCGTCTCATCTCCTATTGTAACACAACTGTCTGAACAACCAAAGGAGTCTTCACCTAAGGTTGGTCCAGAAGTTGATATTGATGTTAATGCAGAAGAAAATGAAATCTTTCATTTGAAGACGATGATAGCAAAGTTGCTGGATGAGAATAAGAAGCTGAAAGCTTCTAATGAAAGGAAAAAGAAGAGATTAACTGAATTTTGGGAGACGCATCAGAGAAATACTAAGACATTCAAAGAGTTGGATGAAGAATATGAGAAGCTCAAAGAAGATCATGAAGTGCTTCAAGCAGAATGTAATACTCTTAAAGCTGAAAAGGAGGTACTGGAAAAATGGTTAGCTGAGAAAGAAACTGAATCTTCTGAATCAGACAAGGATTTTTGTGAAGAAGAGGAAGGTGGAGTGACTGATGCTCCCAAGGAAATCACAGTGCATTATACCAGATCAAGACGATCTCAACCTGTGATTCAACCAAGTTTTATACCTGTCCCTGTTTCTGATGAATCTGTTGTAAGCTTGATGCTATTCTTGAAATCATTGAAGCCAATACACTGAGAAAGAAGGCACGAACCGAGGAGATAGCTCAGGATGAGCCGGTTCAGATTGTTAAAGAGCATGTGGATAAGGCAGTTGAAACGACTACTGAAGTTGGTCCGTCTGTGACCGAATATGAAGTTGCAACTAATGATGATATCCCGCTGGATGTTGAAGCTAGATTTGCATATCTTGAGCGGATGAAATAAAACCAAGTTTATCTAAATGGACTAATTATCAGTCAGATAAACGAAGAATATGAAAAGTGCCTTACAGCTCAAGACTGTGTAGTTGGTGATGAGAAGGAATTTGTTATGGAACCGGGTGAATGGACACCACTTCAAGAAAGCTTAAATGTTGATAATCTTCCTCCTAAAGAACTCTATCATTAAAACCCATAGGAAATGACAACCGGTGACATGAGATTGTGATTGCAATCAAGAAACTACCCATATAAAAGCTTAAAGAGGTTGAAATCGAAGTCACTGAGAAAACTGGTCAAAAGCTTTCAAGCTTCTGAGAAGATGCAAAATAGAATGTTATTTCTTGACTACAACAACCCACAATATCATGAACTTACAAAGAGGTTCAGGGAGTTGTAGCTCAAAGAAATCCCACGCATGTCATTACCACTTGATGCTCACAAGAAGCGAAAACGTTTAATTGATATGTTTCCGAGCGAAATGAAGACATATAATGTTCCAGTGGAGAACAGAGAATTATGGCATAATGCTGCTACAACAGGTGATGTTGTGAGATCGCTGCTAAGCAAAGGACAATTTGTTGATGATTTATTGGACTCGATGATAGTGTCAAATAAATCCAAAGATGTAAAAATAATCACATGGAAATATGATGAATTCTTTGACGCTTTCTTGATCAAAAGAGTAAATGGATTATGTGATGTATATCACTACTATTCGAGCATCTTCAAGCTGCCTATTCAAGATTTGAAGGTGCTTCACAAATTGCAGTTGATCAATCATTCAAAAGCAGAAAGAGGAAATAAGTTGGTTATGTTGTTGGATGCTGGCATAAGTAGAATGCCAAGTTATTTAAAAGTTCGAGGCCAACAAGAAGATAGTGAGTATCTTTAGAAGAAGAAGAAATAGAAGAAGATCATCATGAGAGATATGTACTTTGAAGAGTTTTGCGATGAATACTTTGACAAGGTGACGGATCCTGGATTGAAAGTAATTGATGGCTCTCAGAAAACCAAGCCGATTCTTAAAGTCTTTTATCACGAAAAAACGTATGAGTTGAAGCTTTTTCGTGATTTAAATGACTGGGACAATGAGATGATTACAATTTTCTGTACATTCGAACTGAAATTGCTTCATCCATCTTACATCGATTATTTGAGAAGTCAGAAGATGGAAAAGTTAAAGAATGAAGTTGCTGATGCTGACAGAAAATTGTTTGAGATTATGATTGAAGTTATCGGTGCTGCCACAGGAAAGATAAGGTTGAGGAAAGCATTGTTATATGCTAATCTTGTGAAGATAAAAATCAAAGAGATTGAATTCATGCGAATTACATCCAAGGGGACACTGGAAGTACGTGCAAGAGGTGTGAAAAAACCATATCAATTTTATGCTAATATTGATTTTGCAGGTGTGTCTTTGGAAACGCTGAAAAGAATGGCAGCATGCGACATACTGACGAATGAATCGAAGCTAAAACAAGCAAAGATAGCAGAAAAGTTTAAAGAATGCATTGCTGAAGCCATCAAAGAACAAGAAGAACATGCTGTGAAGCCGTTGCTTAAGATCAAAGATGAAACTGAAGAATTTTAAAGACTGGTGTTGATTCGAGAAGAAAAGAAAGAAGTGAACGTTTTTTATTAAAAACCAAAGTTAAATCTCAGGGGGAGTACTGTTAGGGCTCGTTTCTTATAAGATTTACTTTGTCCTTTAATTGTACAAAGTTTTTGTTTAGGGTAAATTGTGTTATTTCCCTAAAAGTGTTGATGTATAAATAGAAAGTTGTAGGTTAGAATGCAAGGCTGGAGAATTAGAGAGGGTGTGTTTGTACTCAGATTTCTCTCTGCACCATTGTACTACAACTATCTCATCATCAATACAAGTGAATTATTCAGTATGATTTACATGTTGATTGATTGTTTTTTACATAGATCGCTGATAGATAATCGTGTTAGTTGCAGTAACGATCCGATTGAACCTATCATAGAAAATTAAAACTATAGTCCAAAAGTTGATTTTGCAACCATAAGACTTGAGAACATCCTGCTGAAGCTGCGATGTACTCAGCTTCTGCTGTTGATACCGATACATTCGTTTTTTTCTTGCATTGCCATGAGACAAGGTCGTGGTCCTAAAAATTGACAACCACTAATTGTTGATTTACGATCAAGAGCACATCCACCATAGTCACTATTGGAATAACCATGTAGCTCAAAATTTCCTTCGTATGGATACCAAAGACCAAGAGCTGGTTTGCCTTTCAGGTAACGAAAAATTCGTTTGACAGCGAATAAGTGAGATTCTCTGGGATCAGCTTGATAGTGAGCACAAACACACACCGCGTACATGATATCTGGCCTTGACGCTGTGAGATATATCAACGAACCAATCATTGAATGGTATAAAGTTCGATCAACAGATTTTCCTTTCTGATATGGCTCTATCTTTGAGTTTCATCAGATGGAGTTCTGACAGTTTGACAACCTTGCATTTTGAATTTTTTGAGTAATTTGTCAACAAACGTTTCTTGGTTGATGAAGATACCATCATCAAATTGCTTGACTTGAAGACCAAGAAAGAAGTTTATTTCACCCATCGAACTCATCTGAAATCTTGCCTTCATGACTTCTTCAAATTCTTTGCACATGCTCGGGCTTGTGGAACCGAAGATAATGTCATTAACATACACTTGTACACATAACAGATCATTTTTCTCTCTTTTGATAAAACAATGTAGGATCAATTTGACCTCTAGTGTAACCATGATCAGTAAGATGTTTCAAAAATGTCTCGTACCAAATCCTTGGAGCTTGATGTAATCCATAAAGAGCTTTGTTTAGTTTATACACATAATGTGGAAACTCTGTATCTTCGAAACCCGAAGGTTGTTTAACATAAACATCATCAGTGATAACACCATATAAAAATGCTCCTTTTACATCCATTTGATACACCTTAAATTTCATGAAAGATGCATAGGCTAAGAAGACACGTATTGCTTCTAATCGAGCGACTGGAGCAAATACTTCTTCATAATCAACGCCTTCCTCCTGTGTGTATCCTTGTGCAACAAGACGAGCTTTGTTTCTGATAACAATGCCTCTTTCATCAGGTTTATTTTTGAAAAGCCTTTTTGTTCCTATTGCTGATTCTCCTTCAGGTAACGCCACTAACTTCCATACTTCCTATTTATGAAATTGTAACAATGCTTCTTGCATTGCCTCGATCCAATTGTTATCTTTAAGTGCTTCCATGACATTCTTTGGAACGACTTGAGATAAGAAACATGAATATAAGCAGACGTTGGCTTGAAATTTGCTTCTAGTCATGCGTGCATCCAATGGTCCAATAATTCGAGAAATGGGATGATTCCTATGAATGCGACGAGTAGGAATGTCATCTCCCTGAATATTGACTTCCAGATTTGAATGATTCATGTCCAGTTGATCATCTAATAATGAAGATGTATGCGGTAGAAAGTTTGGAACTTGAGAAGGTGAGTTGATGAAGTAATCCAGACTATCATTAATCTTTTCACTGTCAAAATCTGACGATGAGTCTGATTGAGTAACTTCTGATCCATCATTAGGAGAATGATTTGATGCTTCAGGAATATGAGGTTGATTAACATTTTCTGGAATCTGAGATTGAGCTTGATGTTGATCATGATGTTCATTAATATCTTCAAATGATAGAAATGGATAGAATTGATTTGAGTCATCCGAGTCATCATCTGAATCATCACTGAATGATCCAAGATCACCTGCTTGCTTTGATTTTGTACCTGTATGAAAAAACAAATTATCATTTAGTGAATCTGATAATGAATGAATATCAAATAACCATTCAGGACCTTGTGCAACAGATGGGAAAGAATGTTCAAGAAATTTAACGTTGGTTGTTTCAATCACAGTATTGGTTTTTTAATTGTAGACTCAAAAAGCTCTTGAAAGTGATGAATAACCAAGAAAAAATCTTTCATCTGTTTTAGCATCAAATTTTCCTAAATAATCACTTAGATTTAAAATTGATACAGGACAACCAAATGATTTTAAGAATTCAATATGAGGTTTTCGTTCAAAAATTAACTCATAAGGAGTTTTAATATTTTCAGATACACGCAAGGTTCTATTTTGTACAAAACACGCCGTTGATACAGCTTCATCCCAAAAAGTAATTGGAAGTTTTGCATCGGCAAGCATTGATCTGGCAGCTTCAATTAAAGTGCGATTTTTCCTTTCAGCTACTCCGTTATGTTCTTGAGTTCTGGGTTCACTGAATTGCCTTGAAATGCCGTTGTCTGCACAAAATGAATCCACATTAGCATTCTTAAACTCGGTTCCATTATCACTTCGGATAATTTTTACTTTACAATTCAACAAATTTTCAATTCTAATAATAAACTCTTTTCAGATTTAGAGTGTAATCTTGTATAATCATCAATGATGACCAAACAATATGGTTTTTCCCTATACTTTGCACATTGGTTGGACCGAATAAATCCATATGCAACATATGTAAAGGCTTGAAATTTGAGTTTATCACTTTGGACTTATAAGACCCTCAATGTTGTTTCCCTTTCAAACATGCTGGGCAGTAATCAATTGTAGCAAATTTCTTTTTTGGAATCCCAATCACATGATTTCCGCTGCAAGTTTTTTCATATTGTTGAAGTTTGTATGTCCGAAACGTTTATGCCAAAGTTGGCTTTCATCACTTGTTGCTTTAGCAATCAAACATGTTGATTCTGCATTTTGATCAAATTGTGACATGTCAAGCTTGTAGACGTCACGATCTCTGTTTGTTTTGACAACAACCCAATCTTCACTGAATTAAAAACCAAGTTTTAAGATATAGAAGTGGGAGTCATCAAACAATGTTAGAAATGACTTATCACAGATTTGCGAAACACTTAGTAGATTAAAGTTCAACTGTGCACATTAGTTGACTTTGTCAAAACTAATAATTCCATTAGAAACAGTTCCTTCGCCTGTGATATTTCCTCCTGCATCTCCTCCAAAAGCACATGTGTTCCATCCTTTTCTTTGAAATCTTTCAGGGCATGATTGTCTGTCATATGCCGGCTACACCAACTATCAACATACCATGTGTTAATAGGTCTTCTTGGGCGTACCTGCATTTACGAACACAATTAGTTAGAGATGTCAACCCAGGCCGAGATAGTCTTGGGCTTGCCATTTTTGTCAATGACAGTGATTTGTTTGTAATGCATGTTGCTTAGATCACATTGATCATTTTTTAGAAAATGGTATTGCTTTTCCAATTAGAAAGTGATTTGGTTTTTGTTACCTTTTTCTCAAATTTATTCATTTTAATAGATCTTCGGACAAAAGGATTCTTGTGATGAACCTTCTTTGGAACATTGCATGAATTTGCAACAATAGATTTGCTCTTTCTGACACTTTTCGATCCTAATAAAGGTAATTTTTGTGAATTGTGAAAACCTATTTGTTGATTCCTTCGATGTGTTGTGATTCTTTTCATCACAAATACCACAATATTTGTTGAAGTACCAATCCTCAGTAGAATGATTTCTCATATCACAGATGTGAAAGTTGATAGTCACTATGTATAGGTTGGACTCACCGGCTTGTCGGTGTTACTTTTGTATGTATTTGTATGTCTTGTATTTGTAAGTGTTCTAGCGAACCTACGGGCGAATCTATAGATTCGCCCGTGGTTCATGTTAGCTTTTGTAAAAGGTTTCGACTGGGCGAACCTAATTGTGCCCAGCGAACCTGTGTTGGTTCGCTAGATAGATTCGCTACAGCGAATCTATCAGCGAACCTAACACTGCTATATATTGTAACCTTATCCTCATCTTAATACAACTTTTGCACATCTTTAACCAAAACTCTTATCTACTGATTGTGTTGTGTAATCGTTCATTTGAGGTGCTAGGAGCATATTCTACTTATCTTTGTAGCGTATATACCTCATTTGTGTTGTGTAATCTTGTTATTGGGTTTGTTTGGATATTATACACTTTGGTGTTCAAGTCTTGGATATTTTGTTGTTAAACAAGTCAACATAGCACTAAAATCACGATCTTTATGGACCAACAATATGGTATCAGAGCCTTAGTGCTCTTGATTGTTTGATTCAAGTGATTTTTGTGTTGTTTTTGGGGTTTTTGGTCGAAACACTATTTGATTCTGTTCAGGACTTGTTTTGGTGTTTTGGAGTTGTATTTTGCTCAAGTATTGTGTTATTTGGTCATAGGAAGCTTTTAAAACAAACGTGTATGCAAATGGTCAAGTTTTGAAGGTTTTCGGGTTGCTTTCGTACTGTTACAGGCTGGTTCGTTATCCAGCGAATCTATCTGTTCATCCAGCGAAACTAGCTGTTCATCCAGCGAATCTAATTCAAATTTTTGTTCTGTTGGTTTGTGTTGTGGCCAGCGAATCTGACATATCATTGAACGAAAGTTCACTTGTTTGGCTGACTGTGCAAGCGAAACTGCTGCCAAAATCAGGCGAGCGAAACTGTGCTTGCTTGTCAGCGAATCTGTTTGCTTGTCTAGCGAATCTGTCATCAGCGAATCTACCAGCGAATCTGCTGTGTTCTTTGAGCGAATCTAACCAGCGAATCTGTTTGTCTTCAGCGAATCTATAATCTGTTCAAAGTTATGACTTCATCAACACTGAATATGAATGATCTGGATAGCGTTCAACCTAACAGGCCACCAAGGCTTGTTAGTGGTGAAAACTTTGAAGACTGGAAAAGATGTTTGAAAGCCTTTTTCTACTACACAGACTACAACCAATGGGAATCTATTGTAAATGGTCCGCACGTGCCAACAACAGTTGAAGGAACCGTCACTTCAATAAACACAGACTCAAGTACTTTTACTGAAACAGATATCAAGTTACTTGATCGTGACAAGAAGGCACTAGGGGCTTTGATACTTTGCTTGCATCAGGACATCTTCAACAGGTTTGCTGAACACACAACTGCAAAAAGCTTGTATGATGCATTGTGTGAGTTTTATGATGGCAATGAGGATCTGAAACTGGATAGAAAAGCTCAAGCTGAAAAAGAATTCAACTCTTTCGTGGGGTACTCACAAGAGAACTTGACTGATATTACAAATCGATTCCTATCTGTGTCAAGTAATCTGAAGAAGTATGATGATAAGCTGGGCAATCATGAACAAGTTGCAAAACTGTTAGATTCTCTTCCTCCTCAGTGGAGTCTTCAAATCAAGCTGTTGAAACAAGAAAGAAACTTTCCTGACTACAAACTGATTGACGTTATAAACAAGCTGAAGTCTTTCGACCTTGATGTGAAGAGAAGAGAATATAATCAGTCAATGATGGTTCCAAACATTCCTTCTCAAAATGCTGCACTTATCTCATCCGCTGCAAACTCATATATATACAGTGCTGCATCTAGAGGATCATCAAGTCATGTGTCTACTAAATCTGCTGGTGCACCTTCAAATGTTGGTTCAAGCTCAAATGCATCTGTCACCACTCAGATTCCATCTGACACCATGGCTTTATTTGGAATGTTTGTGCACAGTTATGAAGCTCTTGTTGCAGGTGAGTTAAAAGGGAAGGGTATGACTGTGGAAGATATGTATCAGGTGGATCCTGATGATCTGGAGGAAACAGACATCCAATGGCAGATGGCTATGCTCACTCTTCGTGCCAGACGATTCATGGAAAGAACCGGTAGAAGAAACTTTGGAAATCAGGGACAGAATGGTAAGCTGGGGTATGACAAGGGAAAGTTACGATGCTATAACTGCAAACAATTGGGCCACTTCAAAAGGGAATGCCCTTTACCAATTGTTACTGAGCCAGTAAACTCTGCAAATCCAAGATCTGCTCCAAATCAAGAAAGGGTTGAGGAAGCAAAGTCAAAGAATGAAACTGCACTGCTCACCAACTTTGATTGGAGTGCAGAAATTGAAGAAACCAAGGAGGAGATTAATCATGCCCTTGTTGCTGAGATTGCTGAGATTGATGACAACGATATAAATTGCTTTGATCCATTCAAAGAATTTTATGGAAATGATGAGGAAGAGAAAGTGGAGAATGCTGATAAAGATCAATCAGATGTTATTGTTCAAGGACATCTGAATCATTCAGGGTTGGTTTGTGAAGCTGCTGTTAATGAAGTGAAGCATGAGGAGGAGTCAAAGCTTACTTTGGAAGAAATGATTGAGAAGGCAAGGCTAGATGCAGTTGATGAATTCAAAAGAAGCACTCCCTACTGCCAGTGTGATCGTGCTCTTGCTGCCGAAAAACTGGTAATTGGTCTTCCTTACGATGTTATTGAAGATATGTGTTCATCTGCTTGCAAAATTCGTTTAATTGGCATATACAAAGCTAACAAATTGTTAATGTCAAACGAAAACGAATTAAAAAGAACTATCAAAGAGCTTAAATTAAGTGAATCAAAATATTTTGTCAAATTAAGAGAAGCTTTAAAAGAAAATGAACACTTAAAAAGAACTCTTTTGGAAAAGAACTGTGAAATTAACTACTTGACTGAGCAAGTTACACTTGCTGAATTTGAAGCAAGAAAACTTAAAAACAAATTGCAGCAGTGGACTATATCTGGTATGAAAAGGGAGGAACTCTGCAAGAAACAAAGGGGGGCCAGAGTTAAGACGGGTTTGGGTCTTAGTAACAATGAAACATATGCATATCCTCCACCTAGTACTTTCTGTTACTCTCCTACACCTATTCCTCATCCCTCAAATGAGTTAATTCAAGAGATTATACAGAATGATACTGACAGTTCAATTGCAGGTTTAAGTGAAGTAAATCTTAAGGAGGTTAGAGAGGATTACGCATATAGTGGGAGTGTTGGGCTCGGTTGTTCTGGCAGTAGTGATTGCAGTAGTTCTGATTCCAAGAAGTCTTTTGAAGACATTAGTTTAATTAATTCTGTTTGTAGTAATGTGTCATATTCAGACAATTCCATGTTTAATAGTAATTTAGGGTGCTCTACTTCAAACCCTAATGTGTTGAATGATGATTTGATTGAAAATGTGTGTGTGAATGACAAAGACAAACTTTCAGGTCATGTCTCTGAAAGTCAAACCAAAACAAACTGTTTTCAAAAGTTCTTCACTCATCAAATTCCATCTTTCACACCAGTGAGAATTTCAAAACCAAAAGACAAGGAATCATCTTTTTCATACATTCTTAAACCAAAACCTGAATCTGATAAAGTTAAAGTCACGACTGTTAAGTTAAAAGAACTCTATGACACTTACAGTGACTGCAACTCTCAACTGTCAGAATGTGATGAGGAAATTGAAATGGATAAAATTCCTGTTAACAGAGTTTCAAAAACTGGTTTGAAGTCTCATTGTTTTAAATGTGGGAACACTGGTCATATCGTTAAGCAATGCCCTAAGTTAATCCAAAACAGCACCAAGCAAAAATCTTTCGGAAAAAGATTAAACACATTTGTAAATAGTTTCTTTTGTAATTCTTCATCTACTCCACCACCCAAGTACACAAAGGCTTGGGTGCCAATTTCAAAGGTCTAACTTTTCATTTCTTTTAATAAATGTCAGGAACATTCAAATGCCGTTGTAAATAGTCATTGGCATATTGACAGCGGATGTTCCAGACATATGACAGGGTTGAAGGACCTCCTGACTAACTATAGGATCATAAATGGCGGTTATGTTGCTTTTGCGGGAGACAAGAAAGGTGGCAAGATGATTGGTCAAGGAGAAGTCTCAAATGGCTCACTTACTTTGGAAGACGTCAACTACGTTCCTGAACTGGCATTCAACCTTCTGAGTGTATCACAAATCTGTGATAAGAATATTCCAGTGATGTTTCTTCCAAATGAATGCTTATTCTTGAAGCCAGAGTTTACTATTCCTGAAGATATGGTGATCATGCGAGCTCCGAGACGAAATGACACCTATATGCTGAATATGGGATCACAGGAATCAAATTCCACCGTGACCTGTCTCCTGTCTAAAGCTTCATCTTTTAATCGTTTCTGTGGCATAAACGTTTAGGGCACATTAATTTTAAAATTCTGAATAAATTGGTTAAGAACAATTTGGTTAGGGGTTTACCACTCAAAGACTTTTCAGTGGTTGAGAAATGTATGGCTTGTGCTAAAGGAAAACAACACAAAAAGCCACATAAACTTAAAATTACAAATTCCATCTCAGAACCCCTCGAATTGTTACATACTGATTTATTTGGTCCAATAAGTGTCAAATCTATTGCTAAAAAGTCTTATTGCTTGGTTGTCACAGATGATTACTCTAGGTACACCTGGGTGAGATTCATGGCAAACAAGAGTGAGACTGCCGAAGAGTTGATGAAGCTGATTCCTCTAATCGAGGTTCTTGGAAAGAAGAAGGTTCAAGCCATCAGAAGCGATAACGGAACTGAATTCAGAAACCACATCTTCAACTCCTTATGTGAACAACGGGGTATTCTCAGACAGTTTAGCGCCGCCCGAACACCACAACAAAATGGTGTTGCTGAAAGGAAGAATCGAACCCTTGTGGAGGCCGCTAGAACTATGCTGATTGAGTCAAAGCTTCCAATTATTTTCTGGGCTGAGGCAGTTAATTGTGCAGCTTATGTTCTTAACAGGGTACTGATTGTCAAGGAAAAGATGAAGACTTCATACCAACTGTTTCGAGGGATTAAGCCGCTGATTGATTTTCTACGCCCCTTTGGATGTTCTTGCACTCTTTTGAATACTCAAGATCAGAAGACGAAGTTTGGGGTTGTCTCTGATGAATGCTTCTTTGTGGGATACTCGAACACACAAAAGGCGTATCGTGTTTACTACAAGCGAACGCGGATTGTGCAAGAGTCCTACTATGTTGACTGGCAAGAGTCAAACACTACCAGTATTGGCAGTGAACCGGCATGGTTTTATGATTCCACCACCATTTTCAAATCATTTAATCTTCCTGACTCTGACGATGATGACATCATTCCACACACATCAGTTTCTATTTTCAATCATCCATCTACACCATCACAACCACAACCTTCGACATCAGCTACACAACTACCTCCCACTTCTTTTGACATTCCATCACCTCCACCACCTCAAACTGTTCAAACTTCTCCATCAGATATTCCATCCACATCTACTACCATTCAATCAACTGCCACTAATACAATTCCTACACTCTCACAACCATCTAATCAAACACCCTCAACCGAACCAAATCCTTTACTCCTCAACACTGACTTCAAAACCTTGAAAAACCATCCTCACGATTATATCATTGGATCTATTACTGATGGTGTGCGAACTCGAAGTCAGAGTGGTTTGATTAATGAATGTCTTTATGCTGCCTTTCTGTCTCAAGTTGTTCCAAAGAATTATAAACAAGCACTTGAAGATCCAAGTTGGGTGGATGCCATGCAAATGGAGCTGCAGCAATTTAGGAAGCTTAAAGTTTGGGAACTGGTTGATCTTCCTCCTAATAAGTGTCCAATCGGCACTAAATGGGTTTTCCGAAACAAGCCAGATGATCGTGGTGTTGTAATCAGAAACAAGGCGAGACTGGTTGTTCAAGGATTTGCTCAAGAGGAGGGGATTGACTACACCGAAGTTTTTGCTCCAGTCGCTCGCCTGGAAGCCATCAGAATCTTTCTTGCTCATGCTGCGAACAAAAACTTTAAAGTTTATCAGATGGATGTGAAATGTGCATTTCTATATGGAGATATCGATGAGGAGATCTATGTGTGTCAACCACCAGGTTTCGAGGATCCAGATTTCTCGTCAAAGGTTTACAAGCTTGATAAATCCTTGTATGGGTTGCATCAAGCTCCACGGATCTGGTATGAAACTCTGACACAGTATCTTCTCAGCAAAGGTTTCTCTCGTGGGACTATAGATATGACATTGTTCAAGAAGGAGGTGAATGGCGAGCTGCTGATCGTTCAAGTGTATGTTGATGATATCATTTTTGGTTCGACTAATGAAGGGTTGTGTAGAGAATTTGAGAAGGTGATGATGGATCGTTTTGAGATGACCATAATGGGGGAGATGTGTTTCTTCTTGGGGCTGCAAGTGGAACAAAAGCCTGATGGAATTCTGATCCACCAAGAGAAATATATCAAAGAAATCCTCACGAAGTTTGGCATGGATGATTCTTCTCCTGAATTGATTCCTTTTACAGCTCAAACATGCCTTACTTCCGATGATAATGGGAATCCTGTGGATGCTCATCGGTACCGCTCGATGATCGGATCTCTCATGTATCTGACTGCAAGCCGTCCAGATATAACATTTGCCGTGTGTTACTGTGCTCGTTTCCAAGCCAATCCAAAAGAATCACATGAAAAAGCTGTTAAACGAATTTTTCGTTACCTTAAGGGTTCCTCTCGTTTGGGACTTTGGTACCCAAAAGGTGGGAACTTTGATTTACATGCCTTTTCTGATAGTGATCATGCTGGCTGCAGGATTAACAGAAAATCAGTCACTGGCGGATGTCAATACCTTGGAGAATGTCTTGTTTCCTGGCAAAGCAAGAAGCAAACAACCGTCTCTCTGTCCACAGGAGAAGCAGAATACATTGCTGCTTCAAGTTGCTGTTGCCAAGTGCTGTGGATTCAACATCAGATGATGGATTATGGCATCAACTTTCTTCATACGCCACTCTTTTGTGATAATGAAGCTGCTGTTGGAATTGCCAAGAATCCTATTCATCACACTCGCACCAAGCACATTGAAACAAGAATTCATGCAATCAGGGATGCACAGGAAAAGGGGTTTATTGATATTATTCCTATTGAAACTCGAAAGCAAAAAGCTGATCTTTTCACAAAAACTTTTGACAAACCACGTTTTTATGAACTGATCTCCATGCTGGGACTTATATCTTTTTGAAAACCTTTTTCTGTGAGAATCCATTTGTAAATATGTAAATAATCTTTTCTTCATCTTTGAAAAATCCGTGGGTCACTCGCTTCATCGCTCCGTTACTTTATTTTTTCTTTATTTTCTTTTATTTCTTTCTATCTTTCTTTTATTCTGTATATATATATATATATATATATATATATTAAGAAAATCTGAAAAACAAAATTTCTTATTTGATAGCTACAATATAGAAATTTTGGGGGAGATTTAAAAGATTAACTATTTAAAGATTAACTATTTATAGTTTTTCAAATTTTGCTATTTCAGGATCTCCATTTTGATTGATGTTGAAGGGACGTTGAAGGAGGTCAGAAGCATTGCGTTTGGGATATGTCAGATAGGCTCAGCCCGAAAACAAAGTAAACAGTGATTGTGCAGCCAAACATAACGTTCAAGATCTCGACAACAAGGATCATCTCCTTGACATGATCGGATTGCACAAAGATAAGGGTTCTGCCAAAAATGGGTTGAGAGCGTCAAATCTTTGCCTTGATTTCCCTAAACATCCCAAATCACCCTCGCCCTATCCCCGAATCGAGTTTCTAGTATGCAAAACAAATAAAATAAAAAGCTGCTAGTGATGCTCTTCGGAAAAGCCTCTGAGTGAGTTACTCGTTAACTCCTCAGAACGTATTGAGTCAAGTGCTTAACTCCTCTGCTATACGGAAGTATTGACCTGGAGTTGGTGGATCTTCTCTGCTATACGGAAGTATTGACCTGAAGATTCACCGAGCATGCTCAAATGTTTATCTCCTCTGTTATACGTCAGTATAGACCTGGAGCTCTGAACTATTTGAGTTTCCCAAATAATAAGTCGCATTGTGTTCAAAAGAATCAATTGCTGACAAGCTCCACTCACAAAGAAAAGATGCAGAAACTGCACAAGTGTCAAAAGAAGCTAATTCATCGGTCAACATTCAAAAATTGATCATTGAAATTCAAGCATAGTCAATCGTATTGCTCAGATATACCCTGATGACAGAACTTGTTCTTTTTACCTAGATGTCTGTGGGGACCGAGTTGTCTGAGCTTCTTCAATCAAATCAAAAACATGATAAAAGAAGCTGCTGATCTCTTGTTGAAAGGACTAAGGCATGGGTTTAAATGGACAAACATATCTGCAATCCCGCCAATCAATGATTCTCCTGATTCTGCTCAAAACATCATGAAAAATATATATCCTTATTAGTGTTTAAAATTCCTTTTTATTATTTTATTTTGTTTCATTTTATTTTTAACTCCTATCTTGTTATGTTAAGTATTTTAGGATAATATGTCTATCTTTGGAGCGTTGAAATCGTGGGACGTTTTCATGGATTTACAAAGTATTTAAAATCTGAGAAAAACCAAAAATATTTTAATTTGTGTGCGAGCGAACCTGCTAGCGAACCTACAGGTTCGCCCGAATCTCAGGTTCGCCCGCAACCTTTTTGCACCGCGCCGAAGGCCGTTTTGACTCTTGGTCTTTTGGCGAATCTAAAGTTCGCTGGTCTGTCTGCCAGCGAACCTGTGTATGTATATATATACAGTGACAGCGAAATATCTCACACTTTCGCTGTCCACTGTACTGTAGCAGGCTTTTCAAAATCCAAACGCCGAACGTTCGATTCTCACTATTTCACCGCTTTTTCACACTTAAATATCACAAATATTGTCCAGTATGTAATTGCTTTCATCTTAATCTGTGTTTTAAACTCTTAATCGCACTGTTAAACCCCTAAATCTGTCGATCTGTGATTGTGTGTATATAAATGACTGTTTTGGTGTGTTTTGTTAGTCTTTTACTTCATAATAGTCCCCTTTGATGATTATACTACCTGTTTGTTGCTTTGTATGCTTGATAATAGTGTATTGATTGTGATTCTGGCCGTTTTTTCAAAAACTAGGGTTTCCAGCGAACCTATGTGTTCGTCTGGCGAATCTGAACGAAAGTTCAAAACTTCGAGCGAACCTATGTCGTTATGCTGCCCGCGCAACAACATAGATTCGCCCGACTGTTGCTAGCGAACCTATACATTCGCTCGACCAAAATGACTGATTTTTCATGTCAGCGAATTTATAGGTTCTGATGCCAAATCTCAGGTTCGCTATGCTAGCGAATCTAAATTCCAGCGAACCTATTAACTGTTTTTCAAATCTTCGTTTCTGATCAATCATCGTTTATTTTTCAGGCACAATGTCGACATTATTCTTCGAAAGAAAGCACAACATGTGTGCTTTGCTTGACGAAAATTTTGAAAAGGCCGGCGGATATAGAGACTGTATCAAATGGCTGAAGTCCTCTCACATATATCATGCCATTTCTCACTCACCTACTATATATGAACTGCATGTTCGGGATTTCTGGCGAACGGCGGTAATGAACGTGTCGGTACAGCCATCACGCATATGTGCCAAAGTAGGTGGCTATGATCTGGAGTTTACTGAAGCCGATCTGGCTAGAATCCTGGGGTTAGAAGAGGATGTTGGAGAGGAGGTGGGTATGACTGCTGAGGAAGTGTATGGAGCATTCCGGACTGCTGGGTATGAGGGTCCGATGCCCGGTGAGAAGAAAATGGAGTTTGTAAAGTCCTATTTGATCCAGGAATGGAGGTACATCGCACACGTGTTTATTATGTGCCTGGATCATAGGAAAGGGGGTACGGACGGGCTGAACTTAGACTGGGCACGCGCTATGATGTTGTTTTGCCGAGGGCAAAAAGCCAATCTTGCGAAGCTGATCTTCAACTATCTACTCGAGAACATCCATGCCACCAAAGGGGCTAAGTGGTTGATGTACCCCAGATTCATTCAGATGATTCTGAATGACAAACTGCCAAATCTGCCGGTGGTGGGTGCAGAACTAAAGATCTGGGAGATGCACCCGAGGATCTTCAAAGATTGCAATTCTGTGAGATCGGACTGCGTGGGTAGGACTTCATATCTATGGGAGAACATGTACTCTGCAGAAAGATGGGTTTATATACAGAGGTTGATGGAGACGGAAAGGAAAAGGGGTGGAGAGAACATAGAGATTGTAGAGAAGAAGATGAAGAAACGAAAAGCGTATGCCAAAGAAAAAGATTACTCATTCGATCGAGAGGTTGATGAAATTCAGGCAGAGATCGATGCTGGTAGGGAACAGCGAACGAAGAAAAAGTCTGATGCACATGCTGAAGGGTCAAAGAAAGCAAGGCACGATACCGGGGGTACATCTGCTGAGTCTGGAAATGAGTTGAAAGGTGAGATTGAAAGGTTGAAGGCAGAATTGGTTAAGCTGAAAGGTAGGTATGAGGAACTGGAAAAACAGGATGCTGAGAAATCAACAGTTATATATGAGATGGGTAGAATGATGAAGGATCGGCAATGTTTAATGGTGAGGATTTTCAAGGAGTTAAACAGTTTGAAGGAAAAGGTAGGGACTGAACCTGCTATGACTGAAGCCGAACTAAACTCCTTAACGGATGCTGCAAAGTATCCGTTAATGGATGTTGATTTTGGAGATAAAGGAAAGAGCAAAGCAGTCGATGAAGAGTTTGACGAGGAAATGGGGATTGATCTGGATATTTTTGAAGGAGATGAAGTGGTTGGAGGATCTGGTGTGAACTACACATTGATAGATGAACCAGAATTGGACGTAGATGCAGAAAGTGAGAAAGATCTTGATGATGAGCCGGAAACATATAAGGTGGAAGAAAAGGGAGTGAGTTACCAGTTCGAGCATGTAGAACTAGACAAATCTGAATGGTTCCGAAAGGAAGAAGAAGCTGTACCCGAAGTGCCGATATTTCAACACCTAGATGAACCCAACACCAAACAGCTAGATAGGAAGGTCATAGCGTGGAAGTATAATTGTTTGGTGGATGCTTATATGGTCAAAAGAAGGGGCGGTGACATCAGTTACATCAAGAACAGGAAGCACTTCGCTACCTTACCAAGATGGGACTTGCGTAGGCTGGCAGAGCTACCATTGTTGGGGAAAGAAGAAAGCGGAAGGGCTTGTGCGTTCAAAGTTACAATCCAGGAGGCTGCAAAGACTAATTTTGTTGACTTTGGGTACCAAAAGCCTAGGAGGATGAGACAGAAGAAAGATAGGCATTGGATCTCGTGGAAGGGAAAGATTGTGTTGAAGATTGCTGCACCAAAGGTAATGACCAGGGTTAGGGTTCCTGACACTCAGCCACCCAGGCTGCAGGATTTCTTTAAATGGTTTTACGATAACAGCACGGGTGAAGCTATTATCAGATTAAAAGGAGAAGATCGTCCTGAAATCATATTATTTGACCCAATGGAGATCTTTTCTTTCTGTGATGAGGATCTGAGAGTGTTGTGCGAGAACAGGATAAAGCACGGGGCTGGAGATGATACTGCTACTGAAGCGAACCTGTTTGTGAAGGTCGCAAACAAAGCCCGAGGAATCCGTGCAGAATTGAGATTGGTGAATGACAGATTGAGGAAAACTGATGATCAGCGAATGGAGATGGATGACCTATCAAGACAGCTGGATCAAACCATTGAAAGGAAATTCGAGAAACCGGTGCAGGTGATAGACTTGGAGGTTATTGGCGAGGAGCAAACTGTAGAAAATCAGGCGGAGACGACAGTTCAACATATGCCTGATACTGAGGTCGCAGATACAGAGTTTGTGGAATCGATGCTGAATTTGAGTGAAGATGAGGCCGGATCAGAAGATGTTACAAATCCTTTGGCCGGAATTGAAGACAGGGCAGGAGCGTACGTTGAATATCTTTGAAGCCAAGATCAAGACGGAGCTAAATTAGAAGACTTCCCCAGGTGAGGTCCAACCTAGGGGGAGTATTGATAGTCACTATGTATAGGTTGGACTCACCGGCTTGTCGGTGTTACTTTTGTATGTATTTGTATGTCTTGTATTTGTAAGTGTTCTAGCGAACCTACGGGCGAATCTATAGATTCGCCCGTGGTTCATGTTAGCTTTTGTAAAAGGTTTCGACTGGGCGAACCTAATTGTGCCCAGCGAACCTGTGTTGGTTCGCTAGATAGATTCGCTACAGCGAATCTATCAGCGAACCTAACACTGCTATATATTGTAACCTTATCCTCATCTTAATACAACTTTTGCACATCTTTAACCAAAACTCTTATCTACTGATTGTGTTGTGTAATCGTTCATTTGAGGTGCTAGGAGCATATTCTACTTATCTTTGTAGCGTATATACCTCATTTGTGTTGTGTAATCTTGTTATTGGGTTTGTTTGGATATTATACACTTTGGTGTTCAAGTCTTGGATATTTTGTTGTTAAACAAGTCAACATAGCACTGAAATCACGATCTTTATGGACCAACAAAAGTATTTGTTGAAAAAACATTCATTCATACTATGATTGTACATATCACAAACTAGTTACGGTCCTTGCGCTTCGCGGCGGGGCCGTATTACTTACTTATGAAGCCAAACAGCGATACACTAAACGATTATTTTAAAAATATAAAGTAAAAAAAACCTTAAAAAATTAGGAAAAAACAAACAAAAACCAAAATAATCGTTGTAATTAAACACGAAATAAATTAGTTGGATTAAATTATTTTACGTTGAGAGCAATAAAAATGTCTCGGCTACTAGGTGAGTTGCAAGGATAATCCCGCCATCTACACCCGCCACGCCATCTACAATGTCATTCTGTAGATTGTAGCACCTCATCACAGCCCAAAACTAAAACCATCAACAGATCGACCCACATATCAGCATAAAAATGAGTACCACACGCAACAAATGCGGTACCACTCGTAATGTAACGCAACAAATGCGGTACAACATTGTTAACCGACACCAGTAGTCAAGCCCAAATCCATTAACCAAATCAATTAAATTATAACAGTGCTACAACAACACAACCAACAACGACAGCCTTGCATAACAATCCAACCCCACAGCTGCATCACCAGAGGGTAATCGGCGTCATCACGAACGGCCAACATAAACCCCAAATCAAAAAGTAGATCATTACACATCTACAACATGCACAACAATACAGACCCATTAATATATATATAAAACTAACTTTGGGCCAATGTTGTAACTTTTGAAACTATAATTAAAAGTTATTAACCTAAATTAAACAAAACTGAAACCACAAGGGGCGAAACTGTAAGTTTTAATTTAACCAAACCTTCCCCCCACCCCTTCACGCGATTCCGGCGAAGAAGCCGTTTCCGGCCACCTGCGTTTTCCGGTGACCTCTTATACACGCGTTATATCACCTCCAAAATTACCGTAAATCTTTCCTAAGCCATTTTCGAATCGTTTACTAACCAAAATACCTCTAATCACAGCTCCAATTAAACCGAATCAAATCCGTGACTTTATTAACAAAATCCCATTACCTTATTTGAACCCGTAATCGATGAAATTATATCTCATTATACTCCATATCGCTCGACTAACATAACCCAATTACCAAATCATCTCAATTCATCACCACAATCACCAAATCAAGTTCAAAAAACCCAATTTCCGGCGACGTGTAAAACTCCACAATCAGGCATCAATTCAGGTAATATTTGGTTTAGTTTTAATCCTCTTAATCATCTACAACTATCTAACACATCAATTTTGTCTCATATCATTCCAGAATCACGAATCTGATCCTAAAACCGTCGCATTCTTCATCCATTCGAACCCGTAACAAACGTTTACCAAAAGGTATGTTCTTTATATCAAAATAATCGTGATGTAATGAGGATCAAAAGCCCTCTGTTTGATTGGATTGATGTTAACTAATTCGAACGAATTTAATGGTTCTTTGAATTAGGGCTCGTAATGTTCATATGGGTATGGATGGTTATAACATGTTAAAACAATTAAAAATCTGGCTAATTAACAAATGCGCACCTAGTTCAGTGGTCACACTTAGTGTGTCTGTGTCGGTAGGTCACGGGTTCGAAACCCTTTGCCTCCAATCTATTTAATTTTTATTTTAAGTTCTTTTACATATTAGTTAACATTAAATTTTAATTATAATAAACCAATAAATAATATCTTTTATATATTAAATACATTTAAAGTTTATAGAACTTATAAAATCCTAGATTCAAATAATAATGTTATAATACTAAGTGAAATACAAAAAGATAAATACTTATGAAATATGTAGATATTCAAATAGAGAACATATTTACGTTTCGTCCCCGAAATCACAATTCGTAAATCAAAACCTTAATTTTCTAAATTATAATTTAAAACCCTAATTCTCAATTTAATTTAAAACCCTAATTCTCAATTTAATCTAAAACCCTAAATTCCAAATCTCAAATCCGAAACTCTAGATCTCGGATTTGTGATTTTTGTTTCTATTGTTTCGTTTCTAAGTTAGGGTTTTTCCCAATTAATTAGGTGATGCTAATGTTTGGGCAAACCTTGGTTCGTTATAGCTGCGTTTCTAACGGTTCGAATATATTTGCTTTTCGAGGTGAGTAAACTCACTCCCCTTTTTACTGTTTACGTTTTTGGGGCTGAAATATGTGTTTCTATAATACTACGGTTTCTTTTCTTTTGTTTCTGTATTTTTCTAAATGAGATCATTAGATGTGTTAATCTTGCCGGCCGCTTGATGCAAAATTATGTGATAGTTAATAGTATTTATATATTCTTGTAATTTCCACCGGTATGATATTAGCGCTAATGGCCTGACAAGCCCACCTACACTAATGGCCTGATAGGTGATTAGACCCGGCGATTCTTTTGTTGATTCTATAGGTTAGATTCTAGTTGCTAAACGAGATGCTTGTTGCTACGACGCTATGTCCCTTTCGATGCTTAAACATTTACTGATAATTTATATATCGAGACGGTTAAATGATGGTTAAACGATAGTTATCAGTATTTGTAACATGAGTGGTTCCTCATGACTTGTTGCTAAAGGTTACCCGGGGGGTCTATGATACTTGTTTCTATGTGTTTCTATGGTCACGGTTGAGATATATAATGCAATTGCTATACACATAAGATTGCGAAACATATTTATAATGATCTCGGATTTCATATTATTTACTATTAACTGTGTTTTACTCACTAGCTAATTCTTTAGCTAACTTATTTTACACGTATTTCAGGTGGAGTTTGAGATTTTTAGGCTTCAAGACATTTAGGATGCTTTGGACCTAGAATTAAATAAACTTATT
This sequence comes from Tagetes erecta, assembly GCA_030867185.1. Taxonomy (NCBI): domain Eukaryota; kingdom Viridiplantae; phylum Streptophyta; class Magnoliopsida; order Asterales; family Asteraceae; genus Tagetes; species Tagetes erecta. The sequence goes on along the minus strand of CM061497.1, from coordinate 20,121,693 downwards.
TATTGTCGGCTTTTATTACGGCTTTAAGACTATTTATTGCTTCATTTATGTCACGACATTACTACTTTAATGATATTAAAATATTTGTTTAGTGCCATGTGTTTTGTACTATTGATATCCGATTCACTTGACAACCCGGTGTTTTCCGCCGCCGGGCAGGGTGTCACAGAGGCCACCATCCAACGAAAACCGTGGAGGCGACGCAACCTCCGGAGAAATATCTCATCAAGCATAGAGAAAAACGCTACAAATGGATAGTAAGCGATCGGTAATATGGAGTGAGGGGGATAAACCCAGTTATAAAATGAGATGTTTATTTTCATCTCTCTATTTATCTCTTTCTAGCATCTGAAAACGTGTATAAACAATGACAGCAAAGCAAAAGCAACTATACACCTATCTAAACCATAATAATGACAGCAAAGCAAATGCATATTTAAGTGACACATGTGTCAAATAAGAAGTTTAACAGCATCAAAAGATTGTACCGTATGCTTAACAAAGAGTATCAAGTATAAATAAGTGTACCATATGTATAAAAATTAGTACCATAAGCTAACATAGTGTCACCACAAGCAAAAAAAAGTTGTAAAATGCTGTTGATATTAATTGTAAATGTAGATTTATAAATATCGCAATATTTTTTATGTTCTTTGAAAAATTCACAAGTAACCTTTTCTTTTGAATTTGATTGATGGTGGGAAACTTTTTGGTTAACGTGTTGTTTTGGTGAGAGATGTTTACTGTTGGTTTTTGATTTTGACAGATTTGGATTAACCCCTCATTGATTCAAACTTTTTGTGTACACTTTGATCCCGAACCTGCTTTCGGATAAGAAATTTGTTTGATCTTTGAGTTTGATTTGTTAATTTCAAAGTTGTTTAAATCAAATTTTTCAGCAGAAACAAAGTTAACATGTTTTAAAAATGTGTTATCTTGATTATTCATTTTTAATTTAGACTCTGATTTGAATCTTCTTGAAGATTTCTATGAAGGACTGAAACTCTTGATTTGTAGTTGGCGATCACCAACAATCTGCTTCTTTCTCTCATCATTTTGCCACTTGACAAACTTAGGATTTTTGAATCCGTAATCTGATGATGAGTGTTCATTTAATGACTTGTCAGACCTTGGTCGTTCTTCATTGTTGGAAAAATTCTTCAGAAATTTCTTGACAGTCTTTTTCAAGATAAACTTGCTTCATTCGATTTTTCGAATGATATGACTTTATCTTCACCGGATGACCATTTTGAATTTTTGCTTGATCGGTCTCAATAAACACTTCAACTTCACTCTCTTCTTCTTGATGCTCGTCATCAGATTTCTTTCTGAGAAATTCCTTCAATCATGCTTCATTTTCAGGTGAATGATCATTGGTATTAAAGTTTTCCGGTAGAGTGTTAGTGCTTGATTCTGGCATGGGTTAATGTGTAAATCCAAGTCCAGTTTTTTTTTTCCGTCTTTCACTCACCAGTTGTTTGACCATTGTTTTACAACTTTTAACCTTTGTCAATTCAACTTGAGTTAAACCATGAGTGATTTTCTAATTTTCGAAATTCTTTGAGAGTTCAGATAGTTGATGTTTTAATGATTCAATTTCTTCATGTGATTCTTCTAAGAATCTTGTATAGAAAAGATCTTTTTCAGTTGAAATTTTATGATCATCTTTAAGTATGTTATGCCGCTTTTCTTCTTTTGACATTTTTCACAAATTCTAAATGAATATGATCTATAATGTTCAATTTCCTCGGCACACTCTAGTGAACACAGTTTTGCTTTCACTGTTTCAGGTAAAGGAACATAATTTGATGGTTTTTCAGACTCAGACGATGAAGATTCTACCTTTATCTGTTCTGATTGAGCCATGAGAGCAACTTTTTCATCTTTGTTTCTTTTTCCTGACTGATTATTATCATGAACCTGATTCGTTTCTTCAGCTTCAATTTCAGAAATTGGGTTTGATTTGTGACTCCAATCGCTAGACGAACTGAGCTTGGATCTAGATCTGAGATTGTTTGGGGATGTTGTTTGTAATCAGTAATGCGGAAACTCACTGATCACGTATTGATGCTTGAATGTTCATGAAGATCAATGCAAAGTATGATGAAGATGATGATAATATGAATAGGTGAATTGTATTAGATCAATAGAGAGGTTACAAGGGATATGAAATGAAATGTAGGCAACTCCTTAACAAATGACCTAGGTGATGATATTTATAGTCTATACCATTCACCTTACAATGTAACCTAAACACGTGCAATTAAGCACAAACGTGCATTTAAGCACGAAACAATTACACAAATATTCTAAGACAAATACAATTAATGAACGTCTTCACCCGTGCTTGCTCGTGATGATGCTCGATATCTTTACTCGCTTATATTTGGAAAGTGACATCTTCAAATAACCCCAACAGTACTCCCCATAAGATGACACTTTACAAATCTGACATATCAGCTTAAATCTTCATGTGGCGAGTATAGAGAGCAACTTAAAGTTTTGGTATGCATTATCTTCAAGAGGACCCAACAGTACTCCCCCTAAGATGATGCTGTCAAAACTCTGTCTTTCAATAAGCAATCTGCATCCTTCTCTCCCTTTTGTGTAACATCAGAGGCTATGGAAAGAAATAAGCATAGAGTAGATTCCGGTGAATCTATATATCAGCAACGGGATCTTCTTCAACGGTTGAAGTAGAATGAGAAGACTTCTTTGACTTAGAATACTCCCCCCTCAACTTTTGCTTTAGAGGTTAATGGGATCTGTGTATGAGATATTAAGAGGAGGATTCTTAACACTCAACAATCTGACTTGGAGATCTTTGGACTGGAATCAGGCTTGAACAGGAACATCTTCAAGTCGCGTGGAAGCTTGTTCTGCAATGGAAACAGTTCCTGCAACTCAAAGAAAAACATTAAAACTCAGGCAATAATGTGCATTTATCATCAATGTAAAGATTAAGTTCTCAATCGGATGAGATATTGCTTGATGAACAACTCCTCCATCAATAACACATGTTAAACTGCCAAAACAGAAGAAAAATATTAAAAAGAAAATCTTTTTGTGTTTTTGAATTTTTCAATGTTTTTTGATATTTTTGGAATTTTCTCTTTACATTAATGAATCTTTTACCTGCAATGAGATCATACCAGCAATTTATCCAACACATGTTTTGCAGTTTTGAGAATAGACATTTGAATTGTGAAGTAACTGAGTGATGAATTGTTGAACAAATCAATTAGCTCGAAGTGACACACTTACTTTTTCTATTCTTGATGATCAATTAGGTTGATTAGGGATAAGTTTTGAGTGACCCATACCTTGCACATTAGAAAGTTATACACTTCATCTAAATATCCTGAGAACAACTCAACACGTCAGGTCACTTACAATCATAAACAGTGTGGAATTTGGGTTCTATTTGGATTTGGTCCACTTTGGGACTTCTTTTGAATTCCTTTTTGGAATTTTTCTTTTTCCTATTGTTCCCCTTGGGAATCTTCTGAATTTCATTTTGGAATTTGATTGGTGATGGTCCACATTTGGGACTCTTTTAGTTCCATCTTTGGGAATCTTTTGATGCACCTTAAAGCTCAAAAGAGACTTCATGTGAGACTTCAGGTCTGTGGATACCACAACAAAGAAGCTCACGGTGCGGTTCATCACACTGAATAGATTGCATCATTACCCGATGTATATCGTTGCGTCACAAGATATCTATTTGATTTGTATAAACATTTCACATGAACTAAGATGTTTCAACCACAAAAACTCATTATAATTTAGTTAAATCATCAAAGAATATACTTTTTCAGTCTAATTGTCTGAGCTGTCTCGCACATCAATTTTCACGCTTCAGTCTTTATTGTTTAAAATGATGCGTTGAACAACTCTAGTGTAGCTATCATTTCTCATGTACGTGCAAGTAGATTCAGCATATTTTTGGATTTTTCTGGTTTTATCATGTTTTTTTTTTAATAATGATTTCTCCCCCTAAACTTTTAAATTTCTAAGAAAATTGAAAGTTTAATGAAAAGAAAATGGCAGATATGTTATCAACGTATGAAATGTGCATGCAATATACTTAATCTAAACAGACGAAATGAAACATCGGTTGTTTCTTGCACTGCCATCATTGTTTGATTTTTGAAAATGTTTTTTTTTTAAAATTCCTTCAATGATTCCTTTTTGTTTCCAACTCCATTTGGTGTCAGTTGCATCGAAAACATGATGAACAAGATCCGGTATCTTGTCATGATAAGGGATCAGCCACGGTCTTCTTTTCTTTGTTTGACCGGCCTCCATAACTGTCCCTAACACACTAACAAATCAGTTAGAGGTAATGACCCAAACCATTTCGGTTTTGGGTCGTCCAAATTCATCAAAATAAGAGATATTCTCATAAGTGCAAGGAATACCTTCAGGTGGTGGTTCTGATGATACAATGTAATTTGTACCTTCATCTTCTTTCATGGATTGTTTGTCAAAAGAGAAATTATAGTCATTTTCAAACAGATTATGATTTTCTTTTAAAAACAGGTTTTGTTGACTATATTTCTTATTCAAAGATTGATTCACTATTAGAATCATTTTATCATTTAAATCATGATCTCTCTTTTTGTTTTTGACAAACTTTGGTGTCCATGAGTCATTGACATGTTGATTTTCATCAAACGAATGTCTATGATTAGATCTTTTAAAGTTAGAAAAATACCTGGAAGGGTATGCACATGATGAACTTCTTTGGACTGACCTTCTCGGCTTGTAGTAGCACTCGGATGTGTTGTGATTGACCATGTCACAAATAGAGCAATACTTGTTGTAGTAACATTCCATTGTCGTGTGATTGTACATTTCACATATCTCGCAGTACTTCTGATGAGCCTTGACGGGAGACTTCTTTCTTTGCTTTTGAGAAGTCTTTGTAGTTGAAGCTTTGACCTCTGAATCTTGTTGAAGCTTGCTTGAAGAAGCTGGAGTCTTGAACATTTTTGCTTTTGAACCATATGGAAAGACACCTTGACTGTAGATACAATCAGAGATATGATGAGTTTCAGAGTCACAGATTAAACAGTATACGTCACTATTTGAATCACTCGGGGATTCGGAATCTTGAGACTTTGGAGTTGAAGAAAGCTGTGGTGTAGAATCAGATGAAGCGGCCTTTGTCTTGTTCTTCTTGGCTTTGCTCTTCTTTCTTCTAACCTTCTTCTTCTTCTTTGACTGAAACTCTTGTGTCTTATCTTCTTCTTCTTGAGAAGATAGTGATCCAACAATTCCGGTTGGCACTAATCTCTCATTTTTCAGTTTGAATGACTTTGCTTTTTCAGCTTCTTCTTTGATTTTCACAAGATCAGATTGTGATTTGTTCAGTTTGTCAGTAAGCTCCATGAGTTGAACATTCAGATTATGCTTTTCAGTAAGCATTGAATCAACATTCTGTGTAAGAGATTTTAGTCTATCTTCACACAATTGGTGATCGTTTTGTAGACTTGCGTGTTTCTCTTGTTCTTCTTGCAATTTGGTTTTCAGAACGTTCTTCTCTGAATTGAACATCTCAGACAATTTCTTCAACTTTAGAATTTCTTCTTGCAAATCTTTGATCACACTGGATGAGTGTGCATTTGATTTTTCACCTTCATTCTTGACATTCATTGCTTCTCTTTCACTTTTCTTGAGTGACTCTTGGAGAGATGTGATTCTGTGCTCCGATGCCTTGTGTTGTTCTTGGAGATTCTTGTGCATGGTTTCTTCTTTCTTGAGTTTATCACAAATCTTGAATGAATATACTCTGTAGTGTTCAACTTGTGTGAAACACTCTTTCGTGCACATCTTTTCTCTGACGTGAATTGGCATTTCAACATAAGAACTGTTCTCATCTTTCTTGATTTCCTTTTCCGACATCAATTTCTCCATTTCTGAATTCAGCTGAGCAATTGTCTCATCTTGCTTTGCAATGGTTTCTGACAAGTTGCTGATTTCTTTATCTTTCTTTTCAATCTCTTGAATGGAAACAACATCATTGTTTTCACTCCAATCATATTCTTCTTCATCATCATGATTTTCATGAGAATTTGTTTGAGTCACAAGTGCGAGTTTTTGTTTGTTCAAGAAAGTCTCTTCTCTTTTGATCACATGCTTTTGCAACTTGAAGATATGTTGTTTCAAACATATGATTGAATTCTGTAATAAATTTATCGATATCTTCTCGTTTATTTTCTTCTCGGATCACGGTTAACATGCCCGTTGACATTTTTCTTGAATTTTCAAAGTCATTTTGATGATTTTTTATTTTTTTTATTACTGTTGAGTCGGGTGACTGTTGAGACGGGTCACAAAGTTGGGACGGCTGAACAGTTGAGACGGGTCACTGTTTGGTCGTGTCAACAACTTGGGACGGCTGAACAGTGCTTCACCCGGCTGAACAGTGCTTCACCCAGCTGATCAGTGCTTCACCCGGCTGAACAGTGTTTTCACCCGGCTGAACACTTCACGCGGCTTAACAGTACTTCACCCGGCTGAACAGTGTTTTCACCCGGCTGAACAGTGATTTCCTTCTATCACCCGGCTGAAAACTTGGACGTAGAGACGGGTCAAGATTATCAACACTTAGGAAAATTTCCTTGAATCAATCACACAATTCTTCAATTCTTCTTCAGATTATGATACTTTTCTGGGCAAATATGAATCAAATCTTCATATCAGATTGACTTTTCAAAGTCAAAATTATGATGAACACTAGATCAATTCTTCAATATTTGTTGTTTTTGTTCAATTCAATACTCGTATTAGCTAAGGAATGATGTTTCTAAAAATCCTTCAAAGTATTACACCTTGAAACAAGCTAAATCTCATCCAGATCCGGATTTTTTGATGAAGAACACAACAAGTGGTTTTTGAGACAATTTGACAAAATATGGATCGAATTCAACAAATCAGTGATGTTTGATTATGAACGAAGCTTAGGATAGTGATTTCTAACATATCTCAATCATCAATTTCTCAATATCATCAACAATTTCCAGATCACAAAATTGAGCAGTGAATATGACGAACATGAACAATTTCTTCAAAAACACAGTCAAATCTTCACCAATTGATCTCAAACTTTGCAGTTCTTTACACAAACATGAATCAAAGCTAATGGTAGCTAAAATCCATCAATAACAACAACAATCAAAGATCACCCAACAGCTCTGATACCAACTGATAGTTCTAGATGAACTGAGCTTGGATCTAGATCTGAGATTGTTTGGTGATGTTGTTTGCAATCAGTGATGTGGAAACTCACTGATCACGTATTGATGCTTGAATGTTCATGAAGATCAATGCTAAGTATGATGAAGATGATGATAATATGAATAGGTGAATTGTATTAGATCAATGTAGAGGTTACAAGGAATATGGAATGAAATGTAGGCAACTCCTTAACAAATGACCTAGGTGATGGTATTTATAGTCTATACCATTCACCTTACAATGTAACCTAAACACGTGCAATTAAGCACAAACGCGCATTTAAGCACGAAACAATTACACAAATATTCTAAGACAAATACAATTAATGAACGTCTTCACCCGTGCTTGCTCGTAATGATGCTCGATATCTTTACTCGCTTATATTAGGAAAGTGACATCTTCAAATAACCCTAACATATTCATCATCCTCTTCTTCAACATCAGTAGACTTGGGATCATTTCCTTCAGACAATTCTTCTTCAACTTCTTTAACAACCAGTGCAAGATTTGTCATGAGATCAGATGTGAACTGTTCAGCATAAGCACTCCAGTCATAACCATCTTTAATGCTAACAACCAATGCTTTATTCTGATCTTCTATTCGTTTTCCTTCGTCTTTTGTTTCTGGGTTTGGAAGAGAATGTTGAATAGTTGTTTGATGAGGACGTTGATTCCAATTCTGATAACTTTGACTTTGTTGTGGCTTCTGACTCGAAGTTTGACCTTGATTTGAGTTGTTAGAGCTTGATTGATTATTATAATTCCGTGGTGCCTTGCATTCCCTTGAAAAATGACCATAGCTCTTGCAGTTAAAGCATCTTGCCTTTGATTTGTCAAATCCGACAGTCTTGTTTGTGCTTGGCTTGAAACTGTGATTCACATATGCATGTTTCTAGGTGCGATATGCGATCATTACCATCTGCCAGTTTAAGTCCATCTCTTCAACATCGGTTGGATCCATTTCAAATAAGTCCTGTAAAATATATTCCATGAAGGCTGAAAAGCTTGAAAACTTGCCATGAAGGCTGTAAAAGCGTTTTTTGTTTCATCATCCTGCAATAAAATACTAATAACATCATTAGCGTGGCAAGATTTAACAGAGTTTTGAGAAGAAGTTTCAGACTGATTTTGTTTCACAGATTGAGAGGATTGAGATTGAGTAGGTTGCGATTTGATTGCTGCTTGTGTAGATTGAACATTTTAATAAAGTGATTTTGCAAAGAAACCAGCTCCTACAAACAGATCTCTTTCTTCTTAATTCAGTTCTTCGTTTGAACCACAAATGCATTATCACTTGTGTTTGCTGGAGAAGTCACAAATTTATACTGAGATGATGATACAACATGACCGTTATTCCTTGAACTTTCATCGATCTCCACAGATTCGATTTTGGTAATTAACATGTCCATGTCCATTGGAAATTTCTTAGTGTGTTTCAATAATGTAACAGTATGCTTCCAGCTTGATGGTAATGCATTCAACAGTCGATCATTCAAATCTTTTAGATCATTCTTGATTCCAGCAGTTGACATTTCTTGAGTTAGTTGCATGAATCGATTCATCATTTGATGTACAGATTCTCCAGATATATGTTTAAACAGTGAGTATGCTTTGATATCATTCTTGACTTTCTTCAAATCTTCTCCTTCAAATCTCCAGATATATTTGCTTCTTTAGTGATTGCAATTCTTCCCCTCCATCACAGATAACCTTGAGTGCCTTGTACAATGTGTATCCAGTTTGATAATTTTCAAGACGAGTAAAAAATTGAAGTGGTAAGCCTTTGCACATAAGTGAGTATGCTTTGATATCATTCTTGACTTTCTTCAAATCTTCTCCTTCTAGATCATCTTCCGGATATGGTGTCGTTGTGTCTTTTGTATAGGCAACACCATTTGTATCTGGTCCAACGGATTGAGTAGGAATGAATGGACCTTTTTCTATAGATTTCCATAGATCAGAATCTATCGAATTCAAATGAAGCTTTAGTCGAATTGTCCAATTCTTGAAATCTGATCGATTTTTCAACTTTGGAACACTTTTCTCAGAATCAACAAGTGCCATGACGTATGAATGAAACAAATATTTTTGGTATTTTTGATTTTTGAAAGCTAAGAAATGTGAAACGGATAAAAGATATGAAACGGACAGAAAAGACTTAGAATATTTTTGTGTTTTTGAAAATAGAGTGATACGGAATGAAAAGACTTAGAATAATTTTGAACTTGAAACGGATGAAATAGTGCTAAAACGGACGAACAGTACCGTTAAAATCACTATTTTTGACTAAGTCCTGACCAATACGCTTGCATAGTACTCAGACGAATGCATAGTTGTCAAATGGATGAACAGTTTCCAAACGGATGAACACTTAGATAATTTTCTGCAAATTTCCAGCAAACACTCAGATCCAAAACGGAAACTTCATAGGCATTCCGATTTCTAATTTTATGATTTTGACGGTGTTTTTGATGAATTTTCTTCTGAATAGCTGAACAATGATTAGATCAATGATCCTTAATCACAATTTTAACCAATTCTCATCATACTTGAAGTAGTTCTGAGATTTTTTGTTCGATAACTTTATGAACACAAAAACTTATAGATCTGATGATTTTTCTTCTGTTTGGTTGTAATTCTTCACAATTGAAACTCGATCTGTGTTTAGATTGATTTAACACAGCTTCGATTCAATGGATCTGATCAAAATCGTCAATTTGATGCAAATTTTCCATGGAAAAGTGTTCGTAGATGATGAACACGATCCAGATCTAAGCCAACAGCTCTGATACCAATTGATAAAGCAGGATTTAAGTTCTACAAATCTGCAACAGTCGATCACGATCACACGAGACAGTTCCACACAATATACAATCAATCAACAGCAATAGCGAATACTCATAAACTTCAATTGTATTTGTGACACCCCGTAATCTCAGGTTAACACCGTCACTTACTTTCTATCTATTCCGTTACGTTTTATATATAAGTTAAAGGCTCAGTTTGTAATTAACGAAACTAGTTATTAACTTTGTAACCTAAACTAAATAATCTTTAAATTAAAAGGACCTAAGTGTAACATTTGTAACTTTTAACCCAACCCTAATCGACCCACCCACCCCTGCGTATTATTTACTGATCACCATTACCGATTGACATCTTCATCAGCGGCAAAACAACAGCAGCATCATCGTTTCTTCCTTGTGTAATCGGCTGAACCCAAGTACCTCTCCCTAATACCCTAGTCGCAGCAGCCAACCGTCTTCTCTCCCTCTCGTCGCTAGCACCAGAACCGAAAGCAGCAGTCGTAAACCGCCCCTCGTTTCTCCTCTTCGCCGGTGCCTAAAAACAGAAGGAGCGACTGCAGTTTGAAACCGCGCGTTGCCGGCGATCCTGCAACTCCGGCGATCGTCATCAACCATCAGCCTCGAACCCCCCCTAATCAGTTCTGGTATGATTATGCATCGATATCACTTGTTTCATTATTCGTTTTTCTGTTCGATCGTGTTTCGAGTTCCGTACACGTAAACATGGTGATCATTATGTGATGTACACTGTGATGAGAATATATATATGTGGGTGTAGAGTTAATAACATGTATGTGAATGTATCGATGAAACATAATAATGTAGAATGAATGTTTGGTGTGCGCGAATGATATGCAGTAATATGTTTGTATCTATGTATCATTATGTGTATGCAATCGTATGTACTCTGCTGCGTAAGAATGGATGGATGTGTGTACACATAGGTCAATAGCATGTATGCAAATATATAAATGCAGTAGCGTGGACAAGTATACATAAATCATATAGAGATGAAATTAATTGTATATATATGAGTTTACACGGGCATGGATGCTTTTTGTATGTATGTATATGCATGTATGTAGGTGTAGTTCTATATGTATGTGTATAAGTTGAAGCGGTTGTAGTTGAAGCATGTAGATATATGTATTGTTCTATGGAGTATGTATGTTTGCGTATGTTTTGAAAGTATGTATAAAAAGAATGAAAATTAGTAATAACCGTATATAACTTGTATGTATACGCAATGGTATGTATGTGACTATGAACATATGATTATGTTGAGGATGTGTATTAGTATGTACATGTTTTATGATATAATTTGTAATGTGATAATGCATATAATAATAGTTAAACGGATGATGATTTAGTGGAAATGAAATAACTATGTGGTGGCCATGTGTGTTATATAGAAACAATATAAATATATATGTAAATATGTTCACATGATAATATTGTATGAAGTGTAGGTACGTATGTGTATATAAATGTGTTCGTACATGCTAGTATGAAACGTGTGTAAGTATGAATTCTAGTGAATAATGAGTATGTAATCCTGAAACCAGGTCGTAGGGCGGTCTAGATTCTTTTGTTGCATTGTGCTGGTTGTTTTTGCTGTGTGCTTCAAAGGTGAGTTCACTGAACCATACTTTTACTATTTCACCCTTTTATGGGCTGAACACGGACGATTACTTTTACGGATTTACGAATTCTGTATGTCGCATGTCTGGATTAGAGCAACTTTTATTTCGTTCATGAAAGGCCTCATGGATACATAGTTGACCGTTAGTATTTGTGAAATAGCGGGGAAGTTTTGAGTAGTACTGGGTTTGACAAACCCCACCTGGGCTAGTCGCGCTAGCACGACAGAAGGACCTGTCGAACGGGTGTTGAATGACCTAACATACTTACAGTGCATCCTGCTGGGATGTACGAACAGGCAAAATGCACTTATTGTGTACATACGTCAGCTTCGGTCAGATACATACGCCTCTAAGGACATGTGCTGTAGACTAGCTACCTACAATGAAATACTTAATTTATATTTCTGCTTGCAACTTAACATACTTGATTTCATACTTACTATGTGAACTCACCAACCGTCGTGTTGAAACTTGTTAGACTTTCACTTTTACAGGTCACTGAGGTACCACGCACTTAGGACATGGCATGGAGTCACGGCTTCTCATTTAAACACTTTCTTGCATTACAAATCATGTTTTGAGTTTAAATGACTATTTAGACTGTGTACCTCGTGTTGGGCGCGTGTTCTACGCATTTATTTTTTTTCATTTACTATTTTGACATTACATTTCGATTACGCTTCCGCAAACTTTTAAACGTTACTCTGTATTAAATTTTCTCATTTAATGAGACACGTATGTTTTAAATTCATATAGTGTCGTTTGGTGTAACTAATGACTGAGTTCCTGGTTTGTCACACACTTAACGGTAAAACTCCATTAGTGGATTTTGAGGGTGTGACAGTATTGATCAAAAGCACTTTTACAATAGATGAAATGGAAAAAGCTCTCTCACAATGAGATACAATGTGCTATTTATAGACCAACACAAAATATCTAGAAACTATTTACACAATAAGTCCCTAGACAAATACAAAAGACAAATTACAATGTGATTCTAAATGCTAATCTATTATATCTAACAAATTAAAAAGTTATTCTAAATGCTAATCTATTATATTAACTAACTATTGTTGGTCCATTATGATCGTGATTTCAGTGCTTTGTTGACTTGTTTAACCCAAATAAGTCAAATACTTGAAGAACAAAGTGTAAAAAGTCCAAACAACCCAATAACAAGATCTAACACAGAATCGAGGTAAATAAGCTACAATGATAAGTAGAATAAGCTCCTAGCACCTCAATAGAACGATTACACAACACAAATCAGTGAAAAATAGCTTGAGTAAAAGATGTGCAAAAGTTGTATAAATGTGAAGATAAGGTTACAATATATAGGTGTTAGGTTCGCTGATAGATTCGCTCTAGCGAATCTATCTAGCGAACCAACACAGGTTCGCTGGGCACATAGGTTCGCCCAGTCGACACCTAAATACAAAAGACATGCTGACCTGCGGGCGAATCTATAGATTCGCCCGTAGGTTCGCTAGTACAAATAACATTACAAGTTAAACAATTACAAACAAAAGTAACACCGACAAGCCGGTGAGTCCAACCTATACATAGTGACTATCAATACTCCCCCTAGGTTGGACCTCACCTGGGGAAGTCTTCTGATTAGCTCCGTCTTGTTGGCTTCAAAGGTGTTCGATAAAAGCTCCTGCCCTTTCTTTGATCCCGGCCATTGGATTTGTAATGTCTTCAGTTCCGGCCTCATCTTCACTCAAATTCAGCATTGAGTCCACAAACTCAGCATCTGCGACCTCTGTATCAGGCTCAAGTTGAACTGTCGTTTCCGCCTGTTTTTCTGCAGTTGGCTCCTCGCTTACCACTTCCAAATCAATCACTTCAACTGGTTTCTCAAACCTTTGTTCGATAGTTTGATCGAGCTGTCTTGTCAGGTCATCCATCTCCATTTGCAGATCATCCGACCTCCTCAATCTTTCATTCACAGCTTTAAGTTCAGCACGAATCCCCCGGGCTTTGTTTGCGACCTTTACAAACAGGTTCGCTTCAGCTGCAGTGTCATCTCCAGCCCCGTGCTTTATTCTGTTCTCACACAGCACCTTTAGATCCTCATCACTGAAGGAAAAGATCTCCATTGGATCAAATAGTCTGATTTCAGGACGATCTTTTCCTTGTAGTCGGATAACAGCTTCACCCGTACTGTTATCATAAAACCATTTAAGAAACTCCTGCAGTCGGGGTGGCTGTGTGTCTGGGACCCTGACCCTTGTCATCACTTTCGGTGCATCTATTTTCAACACGATCTTGCCCTTCCACGACACCCAGTGTTTATTCTTCTTTTGCCTCATCCTCTTCGCCTTTTGATATCCAAACTCAACAAAATCAGACTTGGCAGCCTCCTGAATAGCAGCTTCGAACGCGCAAGCCCTGCCACTATCTTCCTTTCCCAGTAATGGCAGCTCAGCCAGTCTACGCAAATCCCATCTAGGAAAGGTGGCAAAGTGCTTTCGGTTCTTGACGTATGTGATGTCACCACCCCTCCTTTTGATCATGTAAGCCTCCACCAAACAGTTGTACTTCCATGCAATGATCTGTCTATCTTGCTGTTTGGTGTTGGGTTCATCTAAGTGTTGGAATATCGGCACCTCAGGCACCACTGCTTCTTCCTTCCTGAACCATTCAGATTTGTCTAGCTCTACGTGCTCGAACTGGTAGCTAACACCCTTTTCTTCAACTTTATAATTCTCTGGCTCATCATCTAAATCTTCTTCACTATCACCATCAACATCAGTCTCAGGCTCATCAATCAAAGTAAAATCTACACTAGATCCTCCTACAACTTCATCCCCTTCAAATACGTCCAGATTAATCCCCATTTCTTCATCAAATACCTCCTCAGCTTCTCCCTTACTTTTGTCACCAAAGTCAACATCCATTAACGGATATTTTGTAATATCCGTTAAGGAGTTCAGTTCCGCTTCAGTCATAGCCGGTTCAGCTCCGGCATTCTCCTTCAAACTGTTCAACTCTTTGAAGATCCTTACTATCAGACATTGCTGGTCCCTCATCATTCTTCCCATCTCGTATATCACCGTCGATTTCTCTGCATCTTGCTTTTCAAGTTCTTCATGTTTACCTTTTAGTTCAACCAACTCTGCTTCCAGTCTCTCAACAACACCCTTTAATTCATCAGTTGATCCACCCGATGTACCCCCGGTATCATGCCTAGCCTTCTTTGACCCTTCAGCGTTTGTATCAGACCTCTTCTTTGTTCTCAGTTCTCTGCCAGCATCAATCTCGTCCTGAATTTCATCCACTTCCCGTTCAAATGAATACTCTTTATCCTTTGCATACGCCTTTCTCTTTCTAATCTTCTTCTCAACCTCCTCTATGTTTTCACCGCCCCGTTTCCTTTCAGTCTCAATCAACCTCTGTATATACACCCATCTCTCAGCCGTATACATGTTCTCCCACAAATACGTAGTCCTTCCCACACAATCCGGCCTCACCGATTTACAATCTTTGAAGATCCTTGAATGCATATCCCAGATTTTCAATTCTGCACCCTCCACCGGCAGATTTGGTAGTTTATCATTCAGAATCATCTGAATGAATCTGGGATACATTAACCATTTGGCCCCCTTGCTGGCATGGATGTTCTCGAGCATGTAGTTGAAAATCAACTTAGCAAGATTTGCTTTTTGCCCTCGGCAAAACAGCATCATGGCTCGAGCCCAGTCCAAGTTCAGCCCGTCCGTACCCCCTTTCCTGTGATCCAGGCACATAATAAACACATGTGCTATATACCTCCACTCCTGGATCAGGTACGACTTCACAAATTCCATTTTCTTCTCTCCGGGCATCGGACCCTCATACCCCGCTGTCCGGAATGCCCCGTAAACTTCTTCAGCTGACATATGGACCTCCTCACCCACATCATCCTCTAATCTCAAAATACTAGCCAGATCGGCTTCAGTAAACGCCAAGTCGTGGCCACAGACATTGGCACAGATACGTGACGGCTGTACCGACACGTTCATGACCGCAGTTCGCCAGAAATCCCGAACATGCGTCTCATATATAGTAGGTGAGTGAGAGATGGCATAGTGTATATATGACGACTTCAGCCATTTGATAGCGTCTCTATAGCTGCTGGCCTTTTCAAAGTTTTCGTCGAGTAAAGCACACATGTTGTGCTTTTTCTCGAAGAATAAGGTCGACATTTTGCCTGAAAAATAAACGGAGATTGATCAGAAATGAAGATTTGAAAAACAAAAAATAGATTCGCTGGATAATAGGTTCGCTGGTATAGCGAACCTTAGATTTTGGCATCAGAACCTATAGATTCGCTGACATGAAAAATCAGTCATTGTTGTCGAGCGAATGTATAGGTTCGCTAGAAACAGTCGGGCGAATCTATGTTGTTGCGCGGGCAGCATAACGACATAGGTTCGCTCGAAGTCTTGAACTTTCGTTCAGATTCGCCAGACGAACACTTAGGTTCGCTGGAAACCCTAGATTTTGAAAAACGGCCAGAATCACAAACAATTAACCATTTTTAGGCATATAGAGCAACAAGCAGGTAAGCTAAACATTAAACGGGGCTATTATGAAGTAAAACCCTAACATATAACATACAATCAGTCTTTTAAACACTATATAATCAAGAATCGACAGATTTAATAGACTTAAGATGCGATTAAGGGTTCAAAACACAGATTAAGTTGAAATCGATTACATACCGGACAATATATGTGAAGTTTAAGTGTGAAAAAGACCGGTTGAAGTGAGAATCGAACGTTTGGTGTTTGGTTTTTGAAAGATCGTGCTACAGTGCAGATGAACAGCGAATAAGTAAGAAAAATTCGCTGCCACAGAATATATATACAGACATAGGTTCGCTGGCAGACAGACCAGCGAACCTTAGGTTCGCCGGAAGACCAAAAGACAAAGTCTCCGACTGGTTCGCTAGCAGGTTCGCTGACACATAAACAAGGATGTTTCATGTCAGCGAAACATAGAGATTCCGGGCGAACCTGTAGGTTCGCTAGTACACACACAAAAATATTTTTTTTTGGATTTTCTTAAGTTTTAAAATCTTTGTAAAAACGTGAAAAACGTCCCACGATATCAACGCTCCAAAAAAAAAGGCATATACACATATAATCCTAAAATTTAAAATAAAATAAAGTAAAATGAAATAAAATAAAATAAAATAAAAAATGGAATAACAAGAGACGGTTTTAAGCGCTAGAAAGGATATATATTCTTCATGATGTTTTTGAGTAGAATCCGGAGAATCATCGATTGGCGGGATTGCAGATATGTTTGTCCATTTAAACCCATGCCTTAGTCCTTTCAACAAGAGATCAGCAGCTTCTTTTATCATGTTTTCGGTTTGATTGAAGAAACTCAGACAACTCGGTCCCCACAGACATCTAGGTAAAAAGAACAAGTTCTGTCATCAGGGTATATCTGAGCAATACTATTGACTTTGCTTGAATTTCAATGATCAACTTTTGAATGTTGAACGATGCATTAGCATTTTTGACACTTGTGCAATTTTTGCATCTTTTCTTTGTGAGTGGGGCTTGTCAGCAATTGATTCATTTTGAACACAATGCGACTTATTATTTGGGAAACTCAAATAGTTTAGAGCTCCAGGTCTATACCGACGTATAACAGAGGAGATAAACATTTGAGCATGCTCGGTGAATCTTCAGGTCAATACTTCCGTATAGCAGAGAAGATCCACCAACTCCAGGTCAATACTTCCGTATAGCAGAGGAGTTAAGCACTTGACTCAAAACGTTCTGAGGAGTTAACGAGTAACTCACTCAGAGGCTTTTCCGAAGAGCATCACTAGCAGCTTTTTATTTTATTTGTTTTGCATACTAGAAACTCGATTCGGGGATAGGGCGAGGGTGATTTGGGATTTTTAGGGAAATCAAGACAAAGATTTGACGCTCTCAACCCATTTTTGACAGAACCATTATCTTTGTGCAATCCAATCATGTCAAGGAGATAATCCTTGTTGTCGAGATCTTGAGCATTATGTTTGGCTGCACAATCACTGTTTACTTCGTTTTCGGGCTGAGCCTATCTGACATATCCCAAACGCAATGCTTCTGACCTCCTTCAAAGACTCTTCAACATCAATCAAAACGGAGATCCTGAAATAGCAAAATTTGAAAAACTATAAATAGTTAATCTTTTATATCTCCCCCAAAATTTCTATATAATAGCCGTCTAATAGGAAATTTTGTTTTTCAGATTTTCTTAAAATATATATGTACAGAGTTAAAAGAAAATAAAAGAAGATGAAATAAAATAAAGTAGCGGAGCAATGAATCGAGTGACCCACGAATTTTTCAAAGAAGAAAAAAAATATTAACATATTTACAAAAGGATTCTCACAGAAAAAGGTTTTCAAAAAGATATAAGACCCAGCATGGAGATCAGTTCATAAAAACGTGGTTTGTCAAAAGTTTTTGTGAAAAGATCAGCTTTTTGCTTTCTAGTTTCGATAGGAATAATATCAATAAACCCCTTTTCCTGTGCATCCCTGATTGCATGAATTCTCGTTTCAATGTGCTTGGTTCGAGTGTGATGAATAGGATTCTTGGCAATTCCAACAGCAGCTTCATTGTCACAAAAGAGTGGCGTGTGAAGAAAGTTGATGCCATAATCCATCATCTGATGTTGAATCCACAGCACTTGGCAACAGCAACTTGAAGCAGCAATGTATTCTGCTTCTCCTGTGGACAGAGAGACTGTTGTTTGCTTCTTGCTTTGCTAGGAAACAAGACATTCTCCAAGGTATTGACATCCACCGGTGACTGATTTCCTGTTAATCCTGCAACCAGCATGATCACTATCAGAAAAGGCATGTAAATCAAAGTTCCCACCTTTTGGGTACCAAAGTCCCAAACGAGAGGAACCCTTAAGGTAACGGAAAATTCGTTTAACAGCTTTTTCATGCGATTCTTTTGGATTGGCTTGGAAACGAGCACAGTAACACACGGCAAATGTAATATCAGGACGACTTGCAGTCAGATACATGAGAGATCCGATCATCGAGCGGTACCGATGAGCATCCACAGGATTCCCATTATCATCGGAAGTAAGGCATGTTTGAGCAGTAAAAGGAATTAGTTCAGGAGAAGAGTCATCCATGCCAAACTTCGTGAGGATTTCTTTGATATATTTCTCTTGGTGGATTAGAATCCCATCAGGCTTTTGCTCCACTTGCAGCCCCAAGAAGAAACACATCTCCCCCATTATAGTCATCTCAAAACGATCCATCATCACCTTCTCAAATTCTCTACACAACCCTTCATTAGTCGAACCAAAAATGATATCATCAACATACACTTGAACGATCAGCAGCTCGCCATCCACCTCCTTCTTGAATAATGTCATATCTATAGCCCCACGTGAGAAACCTTTACTGAGGAGATACTGTGTCAGAGTTTCATACCAGATCCTTGGAGCTTGATGCAACCCATACAAGGATTTATCAAGCTTGTAAACCTTTGACGGGAAATCAGGATCCTCGAAGCCTGGTGGTTGACATACGTAGATCTCCTCATCAATGTCTCCGTATAGAAATGCACATTTCACATCCATCTGATAAACTTTAAAGTTTTTGTTCGCAGCATGAGCAAGAAAGATTCTGATGGCTTCAAGACGAGCGACTGGAGCAAAAACTTCGGTGTAGTCAATCCCCTCCTCTTGAGCAAATCCCTGAACAACCAGTCTCGCTTTATTTCTAATTACAACACCACGATCATCTGGCTTGTTCCGAAAAACCCATTTAGTGCCGATTGGACACTTGTTAGGAGGAAGATCAACCAATTCCCAAACTTTAAGCTTCCGAAATTGCTGCAGCTCCATTTGCATGGCATCCACCCAACTCGGATCTTCAAGTGCCTGTTTATAATTCTTTGGAACGACTTGAGACAGAAAGGCAGCATAAAGACATTCATTAATCAACCCACTCTGACTCCGAGTTCGTACACCATCAGTAATAGATCCAATGATATAATCGTGAGGGTGGTTTTTCAGGGTTTTGAAGTCAGTGTTGAGTAGTAAAGGATTTTGGTCGGTTGAGGGTGTTTGATTTGATGGTTGTGGAGGTGTAGGTGATGGGATGGTATTGGATGTGGATGGAATATCTGATGGGGAAGTTTGAGCAGTTTGGGGTGGTGGAGGTGATGGAATGTCAAATGAAGTGGGTGGTAGTTGTGTAGCAGATGTTGAAGGTTGTGATTGTGATGGTGTAGATATATGATTGAAAATAGAAACCGATGGGTGTGGGATGATGTCATCATCGTCAGAGTCAGGAAGATTAAATGATTTGAAAATGGTGGTGGCATCATAAAACCAAGCCGGTTCACTGCCAATACTGGTAGTGTTTGATTCCTGCCAATCAACATAGTAGGACTCTTGCACAATCCGCGTTCGCTTGTTGTAAACGCGATACGCCTTTTGAGTGTTAGAGTATCCCACAAAGAAGCATTCATCAGAGACAGCCCCAAACTTCGTCTTCTGATCTTGAGTATTCAGAAGAGTGCAAGAACATCCTGTTGGTCCCAAAACACTAGTGAATCAGAAATTTGTGAAGATTTTGGATTGAATGACTTAAAATGTGATGAACTTTGGATGAACACACAATAAAACACTCAATTTGATCTATATTGATTGCATCAGATTTTGTTTACATGGAAACCCCTCAATCTTGCTCATTCAAGCCCCCCTCAAACCCTATTTGCACTTTACTATATATAGTGAGTGCTTAACATGCTAATTACACTAATAGTCCCTACACTTAGACTAATTAGAAAATAACAAGTTAAAAGGCTAAAACATGTCTAAAACTAGATTAAATATATTTTGTTGACACAAAATATATTTATTACATTAACGATCCTAGACATAAAACAACTTCAACGTCTTGACTCGGTTCTTCGTTTCTAACGCGCCATTTGACTTTTTACGTGGACTTTGACCGGACGTTGACTTTTGTTGACTTTGACTGTGTTGATAATATTAGACTACAATTCAGGTCCAACAATACTCCCCCATAGTCTATTATTATCAACGTCTTGCATCGTGTTCAGCACCGATAAGTCAATACTGTTGGATCTTCAATTTGGTAAGCATCAGTCTTAATTTCAGTTCTAACAAAACTCCCCCAAGACTGATGCTTGTGAAATTATGTTGCTGAAGATCTTTTATCTCACAAGCTCCCCCATATTGTGTGCATCATTTCGTAAAATCTGGAACGACTTTCAAACTATCTTTTCTTGAGTGCTTCAGAAGATGTAGGAGGAGGATTCCTAGCTCGGTATCTTCTGAAAAACTTTGAGGAACAGGTTCTCTGGTCAGGTGCTTTGCTCAACTGATGATCGGCCATCATTTGCAACAAATATCTGTAACACAACAATCACAGACAAAATCTCGAGATTTCTCATTAGATCATTTCATTAAACAAAATAAACCCGTGTTTATTTGTGTATGAAGACAAGCGAACCCGTGTTCGTTTGTGTGTGCAATTTCCCGTGAAATGCATGTGAAAATGATAGCATATTAATAGCATAATATGGAAGACTTGAAAATAATTTGAAATTAAAAATCTTTTTGGATTTTTTTTTTTAATTAAAAATTCGAAAATGAGAGGACGAGTCCGACAAGATCACAAATATTTTAGACAAAGAGAACACATCCCATAAGGTACACACGACCAACAAGACTCAAGAACCCAAACATAAAATAAAATAAAATAAAAACTTCATGAAAGGATATCAGATAATGCGTTTCGAGCAACCATCCAGAGAAACAAAGACTTGGCTAGATTGTCAATATGTTTGTCCATTTAAACCCATGCCTTGTTCCTTTCAACAAACAACCTGTGACGATCTTATCATGTTTTGGTTCGATTTGAAGAAACTCGAGCGACTTGGTTTTCACAGACATTCAGCAAAGTAACTTGTCCTAACATCAGGTTTATCGAGCAATATGATTGACTTTGC